>JANAVB010021599.1:10157935-10334175 GCA_029216955.1 Iris pallida | reverse complement strand
ATCTCAAAAAATCAATTTATAACACAAAATCAACTCAAAATTACACAACCCGAAATCGAAAACCCAATCGAAGCTCAAAAACGCACCAAACTCAACTAAACCCGGAACTTGGCAAACATGACGGGTATACGCGTGTGATGTGCTCAGGTACTCACAGGTCAAACCCATATCCGTATCGTGTCCACAGAGTCCGTATCGGAAGAACCATATACGGTACATTGACAAGTGTACGTGCACGTGCATTTTTGCTCGATTGAACGCCACACGCTAAACGAGAAGCCTCGTGCTCGTGCACATAGCTTAGGTGGCTGTGCGCGCGCGCGCGTGTGGCCTCGTGGGCCGCGTGTCGAGCCCCGTGGCTCGTGCATGAGCCACGTCGTGTCTCGGGGTTGGTTCCCTGGGTAGCCCAAGTATTTGTCTTCGTGCTCGTGCTCCTGGAATGGGTCCTCGTCGCGTCGCATTCGCGTACGAGGCCGTGTTAGCGGCACTTTTCAGCCGCGTGTACGTATACACATTGGATTTCTTCCGCGCACGCTTTACGAAATGTCATGAAATTTTAGGAGCACGTGGGCAGAGATTGCCCCCACGTGTCCATAAAATTTCACGCGAAACGGAGCCCTGTGCATCGAGTTATGACGCACAGACAGCAGGACATGCATGGGGCCGTGTACGGGCCTCGTGCACGCGTGTCCGTGTCCGATTCGGACACTGAAATTGTGTCGAATTAGGATCCGTCTTCACAAAAGTTATTACAAATAATATCTACAAGAAATTCATGAAAACAGAATAATAAATAACAATTTTCAGTTCTAAGTGGCATTTCGTCGAACACGTGTTCCATAGGACCGACACGTGTCCGATACGGCTATCAAACGAAATCACAAACCTGCCAAACTTCACCTACAGGTCTGGGGTACCTATATGGATGCATCTTTGGAAAGAAATCATAGATTTGAAGGGATTTGAAGAGATTTACCTATTGCGGGTGAATCCCATTGAAAGCTTCAAAAATAAAGATCCTTCTTGCAACTCCAAAACTCCAATGCTCTCCAAAACTGAGATTGCTCACCACCAACATTCCATATAACTGAATTAGAACCCAATGTAAAAGACTAGAATAAAAAAAGGAGAAGGAACGAAGAAAATAGGAAAGAACACATACCTAGGTTTTTTTTTGCCAGAATGAGAAGGAATGGAAAAAGAGGAAAGTCTCATTAAGAGAGATTAAATAGGGGGTAGGGGACTCTACTATGGCCGGCCACATCAAGGTGGGCTAGGGTTTCATAATCAATGGACTTGGTCTTCTTTCTACAAGTTAAAAATGAATTCGTAAAATCAAAAGGTCTAACTAGCTCCTTAACCATTTTGCTAATTAGCTTTTAAGTTGAAACTAACTAGAATGGGATCACAAAACTAACCAACCATGCTAACTAAGTCACTAAGTCATGGTGAGACACTAGGCTAGGTTGCACCAAGGCTATACTATTAAAAGGCCAAAAATCACAATACCAATAATATAATATATTAAAATAATCAAAAAAAATTACAATCACCAAAATACCCGCAAACTAGAAAAATGGATGTGACAAAGGTTTACTAATTTAAACTAATATAATGATGACATGACATAAAAGTATGCTATTCCGTTAAATAAATTTTAACGATGCTATTTTACCAAAGAAAAATGTGTAGTCCGCTATTTGAAAAATAATGCAACTATATGATAAAACAACAAATATATATATATATATATATATATATATATATATATATATATATATATATATATATAATAAAACAGAATAGGAAAGAATACAAAAAGGTCAAAACATAATTGTACGTCACTAAAAATATGAAAATATATTATACGAGTTGGTGGTACAAGAGAAAAACTAATAATAATAGAGTGCCAATTACCAAATTTAACGTTCTATAATAGTGTGACAATTTTTTTTCTTAAGTCAATAATTTGAAAGAAAATTGAATAAGGTTGGCTAGATGTTTTCTTTGCTACTACTACAAAAATATTTTTTTTACAATGTATTTTTCTTACTAAAAAACCAATTTTTGCCGCTATTTTCTATTAGTGACGGATCTGTGGCGTCATAGAAAATGTGTCGCTCCTAAAAATCTGCCGGTAGTCCATCATAGTAGCGTCCGATTAGTGAGGGATTTAGCGACACACACGTAACGACGGATTAACGTCTTTTTTTCGTCGGTAGGCCTGTGAGTCCATTTTTGCCGAATTTTTGAGAAGGTTATCGACGAATTTTTTATTGCTAAGTTGTCATTGGCATATTTTATGATACATGTTTGGCATTTTTTTGGTATCGTACGACACATTGGCGACAAAATTTTCATCGCTAATCCTTCGCTAGCCTGATAATTATTAGGTTTTCGCCGCACATCTGTCGCGAGAGAATCGCTAGCCTGAGTATTTTCCATCTCTTTATACCAAAATTTAACAATATGTACCGATGGGCACCTTCAAACTCATCGTCTTTCGACCACCATACTTTGGTAGCACTTGTAGGCTTGCCCCAAAAATTGAATATACTACGGATTCTACTATTTGTTGCAATAACCCCATCTTCATCATTCCATGGGGCTCTATTCCGATTTTTTTTCTGACATGAGTATCGAAGTCGATGGAGCAGAAGTTCAAAACCTCCTCAACGATATACGCTTCACCTATCAAAGCTTCTATATGAGCCTTATTGCCCACATTCTTCTTCAGATGATGTAGATATCTATAAATAATATAATAAATATTAGAATTATTTTAATAAATAAACTACTAGTATAAGATAATTATTTATACCTCTCAAATGGATACATCCATATCGATAATGAACGGGAGCACCGATACGTGCTTCGTATGCAAGATGAATCGGCAAATGTTCCATACTATCAAAAAAGTAAGGGAAATACCCTTTCTAACTTGCACAATGTTAATACAATCTTCTCCCCAAGTTCTAACATATGCTGCATCGTCAACTTGCTTGAACGCACATCTCTAAAAAATATATATAACTCGGCCAACGGAATCCATACTTGAGAATGCAACATCTCTCAGAGCGATGGGATATAACAGCTCCACGAATACGTGGCAATCATGACTGTTCATCATTGTTAGCTTACTTCATTGATATCGACACTTATCACCATATTCGACACGTAACCTTCAGAAAATCTCAACTTAAAATCCAGTTGCATATTATCAATTTATCATCCCTACGCAATATAAATTGTGCTTGAGGCTTGATCAAATTACCATTGGCAGTTCATTTTAGGTGCAACTCTGGAGGCCTACAAATAATTTTTAAGTCCTTTCTCGCTTTAGGATGGTCTTGTAGGGCCGTTGAGCACCTCTAGAGAGGGGTGAATAGAGTGAGTGCGAGTGCAGCGAAAAATAATCACCAATTTAAAAATTAAAAATAGATAACTATGACAGTGAATAAAGAGGCAGTAAATAGATATAGCAAGAGATAGAGAGATCAAACTCAGTGACATAGCGATGTATACTGGTATCCCTCTGAGAGGACTAATCCAGTCTTGAGTACTCTTGCTCAATGTTAATCTACTAAGGCACAAGCTAATTGAGAGCTTGTAGTCTCTTACAACATCGTGCTTGGTGACAAGTGCACGACCGACTTCACAATACCGTGCTTGGCGATGAGCGCACGACTGGCTCCGAAAATAGAGAGAGTTTCTGAACTTTGAACAACCTCTTTACAACTCTTGAGAACCAAAAGACTCTATATCAAATAGATATTACTGGCTATTTAATCTAGAGTCTTTTGGTTCATGGAAAATGAAAACACTTATTGAAGAGAGAAGAGAAGATGAATTGATTGAGTGATTTGAAATAAAAAATTCTCTTCTATTTATAGGTGTTTTCGAGGACCGAACTCGAACATAATTCGGGCAGAGCCTGATGCAAAGATTTTGCAAACGAACGTTGCATGCAGATTTGGAGGCAATAAATATTTAAATTCAAACTGACCGAACTCAGACCGAACTCGGCCTGAGTTCTGTCTCAGTAAAAAATGTAAAATATTTGTCAAATTTTGTTGCACAAAGTGAATGATATTTTTGGTAAGTGGACTTTGGATGGCTAGGCTGTATAGGAGAGTGGACTATGATTAACCTAAGCCAGTAGTATCCAGTCGATCTTATAATTTATATTCTAGACTCAATAAAGATAAAATACATAATAAATTGTAAAATGACTCGAACTGATTCCAATGAGAATGATCTTCAGAATGATGATTCGCATGCTTGCTGATGTAGTAGTACACTTTTTGATATTGATTTCACTAGACCTGAAATGATTAGCAGTAGTTCGTATATTTTGTGCATTGACTTAAATTAGTGTCGATTATTAAAATCGGGTGTGACCATGGAATGGGCCAACAATCTCCCATATTTTAATAATTGACAAACTTGAGTCTATACCAAAATATATCTAAATAGAACAAAAAAATACCTGAAAAAATAAATGGTGTGGTGTTTGTTGGATTTGGTATTGCTCTTTCTCCCCCTTTGTCAATGTCAAAAAAATAGTTTTGGCTCCCCCGTAATGTGTGAAGCCAACAATGTTCATCAAAAGACAAAGTAATGCTAGAGAGATAACCATAAATAACAAAATTGCCACAACTAACAAGTGCATAGCCAAATAACTATAAGTGAAATACTGAAATGTCATACATAATGAAAGATACAACCATCACAAACTGCTAATAAATGTCTAACTATAAAGTTTAGACATAAAGAAAACTACAGAAGATCATCATCTATCAAATTACATCCAAAAGAACCACTAAATAAAGTCCTCATCACATCGGCGTGTCATCACCTCCAGGAGCATCCGGAGGAATGTATGCAGCAGTAGGATCGAAATGAGGAAAAGTAATCTCTACTGGCCCATTGGTCATGGTCAAACCTGATTTTAATAATTGATCAAACTCTGTCTCGATATAAATGCAAGTCGATTCAGATGTTTACCTACGACGTTTTTGACACTGCTCAACAATGGATATTTACTTTGTTCAAGACCGAAGTTGTTCCGAAGCTATTTGCCATTCAGAATGTAATTCCTGTTAAGCTATGTAAATTTTCATTTTATTGAGTCTAGGAATACATTGTACACCGAGTCGTACTGGCAAAGAGACTATCCGAAAACGTTTTTCAAAAACCATCCTTTCTTTTACAAATGACCTACATTTTTGCAAAACATCCTGTTTACCAAAAGCTTCTGAAGGACTTTGCAAAAAGCCAAAATTAATTTTTCTCAAAAATGAACTAGTAGAACCCTAGCAGAACTCGGCCCGAGTTCGGCCAATTGGAACGTTAGTGAACGTTGGATTTTGAACTTGGTCATCCTTCAGTTGTGGTTTGTTACAAAGAGTTCTGTCCGAATTCTGCCCGAATTCTGTCAGAGTTCTGTCTTTGGAAAAACTATAAATAGAGAAGTATTTCGATCATTTCAAATCACCAATTCACTTTCAATCTCTTCTCTTCCTGAGCTTACATTCTTCCAAAGAGTTTTCAAAAGCTTACATTTTCAAATCCCAAGCCAGTTACAATCCTCTAGTCGATTTGCTAGTACGGTGAGGTCTAGAAGTTTCAGAGCGATTGTAATCAGAGGCTTGATAGAAGATACAACTCTTCACAATTGAAGTTGGTCGAGTTCTTCGTATCAATGCTCGCATCTATAGAAGTTGTAAGGACTTCGTATGAAAACTTACAGGATTTTCCAATAGTGGATTCAACTGGAAGCTAGAGTTCTTCTGACTGGACTAGTCCTCAAAAGAGGGAAACCAGTATAAATCTCGGTGTTTGCATTTGCCTTCTGATCACTTTTAATTTCTGTCATTTACTTTGTGATTAATTTTATATCTGTGATCTAACTGCTAACAAGATTTTTAATGAGCAATATTTCGCAGCCTACTCTATTCACCCCCCTCTAGAGTATTCTGCTTTACGATTTCGTTCCTACAATTGGTATCATAGCGGATTATACAGGTAAAGCAAGGTAAAATTACAGTTATATTCAATTTTTTATAGATCACAGCATTACACATGGCAACTGTGAAATTCACAAGTGAAGGCCAAGCCACAAACAGACCTCCATTGTTTGACGGCACAAACTACACTTATTGGAAAACACGTATGAGTTTCTTTCTGAAATATCTTAATTTTGACTTATGGTCTGTAGTTATTGATGGCTATAAAAAGCCACCTCGTATTAATGTTGATGGTGTTTTAGTTGAAAAATCCCATGACAAATATACAGAGGAAAAAAAAGGCCAGTCTTGACGCAGGTGCTATTAACACTTTATTTTGTGCCTTAGACAGAACTGAATTCAACCGGATGTCTACTTGCACAACATCAAATAAAGTGTGGAAACTTCTCGAAGTAACCCACGAAGGAACAACACAAGTCAAGGAGTCAAAGATCAGCAGACTTACTCAGGAGTACGAGGCGTTCAAAATGAAGCTAAGTGAATCAGTCACTCAGATGTTTACAAGATTCTTGGATATTGTAAATCCTCTGTCTTCACTAGGCAAGGATTACAGTAACCATGAGAAAATTCGCAAACTTCTACGAGCCCTTACAAAGAACTGGATTCCAAAGGCTACTGTAATCATTGAAGGGAACGACCTCTCAACAATGTCTCTAGAAACACTCATGGGTAAGCTACTCACTCACGAGTTAGAATTTCAAGACTTTGAAGATGCTACACCAAAGGAGAAGTCAGAGAAGACGATCGCTCTCAAGGCTCAACATAGAAGAACCATCGAAGATGATTCTGACGACAGCGACTCCGACTCTGAAGATTAAGCTCTTCTGGTAAGAAAGTTCAAGAAGTTTATGAGATTTAACAGGAGAACAAAAGACAGCAAAGACAACAACAACAACGAGGAAGATCCTATTTGCTACGGATGCAAGAATAAAGGACACATAAAAAAAGATTGTCCCTCAGCATCATCATCAAAGAAAAACAACAAATATGACAAAGGCTACCTGAAGAAATCTACATCAAGGAAGTACGCCAACACAAGCATATGGCATGAAAGTGAAGCCAACGACTCAGAAGATGAACAATCAGATGACGCTGCAAATGTATGCTTGATGGCTTGTGATCAGGTAATTACTAATCCTCTATTTGATCCTTATGATGATTTAAAGAAAGGGTCATGGGAATCCCCAGTTCCATCAATTGGTATCAGAGCCACTTTGGATCTACGTATTGATTGATACGTCCATGTTGTCCAATAAAATCTGTGCTGTATAATAGTCGGTATATATAGATCTATTCTAACTCGGTTTTGCAAGCATCTTAGATCCAACTATTATGGTCCAATGCATGTTTTTTGATTGTGTTGTTTAAACCACAGACATATCGTAGATGTTGTTGTTGCTGTGGATGTAATTAAAATCACGAGGGTTGATCGTGCTTATTATTTTAATTTTTTAATCTAGATTATGTGTGAACTCCTTCGGGAGGCATAGGATTGATGTAATTTTAATTATTTTTGATCAATCGTGATGGCGGTGGTGGCTGTTTCTGACGTCGGACGAGATGCTGGTTTTAAGCAGTCCAGAGGCAGACAAATAATTTTTGATGAAGGAATCGACAGCCAAAATCTTAAAAAAATTAATAATGGTATCCTCCCCATCGGAGTCACTGCTATTATTTGTATGACCAGAGCAAGACCAGCATATTAATTTTATTTGTCATAAAGTTATATTGACATGATAGTAAAATTAATAAGAAAAATCTACTTGAACAAAGTTGAATTTGTATACGTCCACACTATCGTGGCATGCTAAATTCATGGTGTTCAAGGTGTTGGTGAATTTCTTATTATTGTTTTGAGGGAATCAATATTTAGTTAATTCAAAAAGTTTTTTTTGCCCTACATAATTTTATTTATGTGATTCTCAGGATTTCAAAAATGGGTTCTTTCAGTCCACTTATGGTGATTCTGAAAGAAAACAAACTTACTGGACCTAATTATATTGTCTGGAAATGTAATTTGGACATTGTTCTGACTGCTGAGGAGTGCAAATATGTACTTGTTGAGGAATGCCCACCTAAGCCTGATGCTAACTCAGATGAAAAGGTCAAAGAGGCTTATAAGAAGTGGAAAAAGGCAGATGAGATGGCGCGGTGTTACATTCTGGCATCTATGTCAAATGTACTGCAATATCAGCATCAGGCCATGGCCACAGCTTATGACATGATGTATAACCTCAAGGAACTCTTCGGACATCAGAGTAGAGCAGCTAGGCAGTTTGCTATGAAATGTTTGATGAATACAAAAATGGCTGAGGGTAGACCAGTAAGGGATCATGTCCTCAAGATGATGGGTCATCTGAATGAGATGGAGATCCTTGGAGCTGAAATCGATAGGGAATCCCAGGTCGATATCATTCTAGGGACTCTGCCTAAATTTTTTTGACAATTTCTGCCTTAATTACAACATGAACAAAAGGTTGTATAGTTTGGCAGAACTTGCAAAAGAGCTACAGGATGCTGAATCTCTCTTTAGGCAGAGTGGTCATGTTTTTATTTCTGAAAAGGCTTCTACTTCTAAGCCAAAAGACGGTAAGAAGAAAAATAACATTCAGAAACAGACAAACTCAGCAAAGAAGGGCATGGGACCTCAAGGCGCGGTGAAGAACCCGAAAGGCAAATATTTCAAGTGCAAAGGGTCAGGACATTGGAAGACTGATTGTCCACTTCTCAAACAAGGAAACAAAGAAGGTATATCTCATTTACTAGTAGTTGAAATATGTTTAGCGGTGTTATCTACCGACACCTGGTGTGTAGATACAAGAGCCACTAATCATGTCTGCAATACATTGCAGGGGTTCTAGGAAACCAGACGGCTCAGTGATGGAGAGATATGCTTATTCATGGGTGATTCTACAAAAGTATCGTTCGTTGCATTAGGAGATGTTACTTTATCTTTTGGTAGAAATAAGTCTTTGACATTGAGAGATTGTCTTTATGAACCTTCACTTTGAAGGAATTTAGTTTCTGTTTCTATGTTAGTTAAGGATGGATATTCAGTTTCTTTTAATGACAATATTGTTATTAGAAAGAATAAACATTTTATCTGTTCTGGTGCATTGGTTGATAATTTGTATGTCATTAATCCTATTTCGCCCACAATGCAACTTATGGAAATGAATAATATGTCATCTAACTTAAATAAGAGAAAAGAACCTTCTTGTATGAACCAAACATATCTTTGGCACTTGCGATTGGGGCATATTAACCTAAGAAGGATTCAAAGACTGGTTGAAGATGGACCTTTGAGTTCATTGGAAGTGGAGGCACTACCAGTCTGTGAATCCTGCTTGGAAGGTAAAATGACCAAAACGCCTTTTACGACAAAGGGGTATAGGGCCAAAGATGTGTTGGAATTGGTTTATTCTGATTTGTGTGGACCCATGACTATCCAAGCTAGAGGTGGCTTTGAATATTTTGTCACATTTATTGACGATTATTCAAGGTATGGATACATTTATTTGATGCGCCGTAAGTCTGAGTGCTTTGAGAAATTCAAAGAGTACAAGGCTGAAACGGAGAAATGTCATGGAAAATATATCAAGTCATTACGATCAGATCATGGTGGCGAGTACCTCTTTAGAGAGTTTAGGGATTATTTATCAGAGGCTGGGATTGTATCCCAATTGACTGCACCTGGAACGCCCCAACAGAATGGTGTAGCCGAAAGAAGGAATAGAACTCTTATGGAGATGGTTAGATCAATGATGAGTTATTCTGATTTGCCAGATTCGTTTTAGAGATATGCCTTAGAGACTGCAGCTTATATTTTAAACTTGGTTCCTTCTAAGTCAGTACCTCTTACTCCCACAGAGCTGTAGATTGGGCGTAAGCCTAGTCTGAAATATGTTCGCATTTGGGGTAGTCCAGCACATGTGCTGAATGGGAAAGCAGATAAGTTGGAATCTCGTAACGCTTGTTTGTAGGCTATCCAAGAGGAACGAAAGGAGGTTTATTTTATAGTCCTAAGGATCAGAAGGTCATTGTTAGCACCAATGCCCGATTCTTAGAGGAAGACTATGTGATGAACCATAAACCCACAAGTAGAGTTGTTCTAGAAGAACTGAGACGTGAGACACCAAGTACTTCATTACCAACAGTACAAGAGGATGAACCACAAATAACTGCACAACATGTCACAATTGTTACTCCACAACCGATAGTGCCTCGCCGTAGTAGGAGGGTTGTGATACAACCTGATAGATATATGTTCTTGGGAGAGTCGTCAGACTTCGTCCCTGAGGAACAAGATTATGATCCCTGTACCTACAATGAAGCACTCCAAGATAAAGATGCAGAGTCTTGGCAAAAAGCAATAATATCTGAAATAGAATCTATGGATTCTAATCAGGTCTGAGAGCTTGTAGAACCACCTGTTGGTGTAAAAGCCATTGGATGCAAGTGGGTTTATAAGAGAAAAAGAGGATCAGACGGTAAGGTTGAAACCTTTAAAGCTCAGCTTGTAGCAAAAGGTTTTACTCAAAGAGAGGGTATCGATTATGAGAAAACCTTTTCTCCTGTAGCCATGCTTAAGTCTATTCGGATTCTTTTATCTATTGCAGCTCATCTCGATTATGAGATTTGGCAAATGGATGTCAAGACAGCTTTCCTTAATGGAAGTCTTGAGGAAGACATCTATATGAAGCAACCAGACGGGTTCATTGAAAAGGGCCAGAAGCATCTTGTTTGTAAGCTCAAGAAGTCCATTTATGGACTTAAGCAAGCTTCCAGATCTTGGAACATATGTTTTGATCAGGTGATAAAATCCTATGGATTTGATCAATGTCAGGATGAATCATGTGTATACAAAAAGTGTGACGAAAATGTGGTGGTATTCCTAGTACTTTATGTGGATGACATCTTGCTCATTGGTAACAATGTGAAGGTATTATATGATGTAAGGGTATAGTTATCCAAACAGTTTGATATGAAGGACTTGGGAGAAGTAGGTCACATCCTTGGGATCAAAGTTCTACAAGATCGCAAGAAAAGGATGTTGGGCTTATCCCAAGCTTCCTATATCGATACTGTACTAACTCGTTTTAGTATACAAAATTCTAAGAAAGGTTTCTTACCTTTTAGACATGGAATTGCTCTATCAAAAAAGCAGTGTCCGAGGACACCTAAAGAGATAGAGAACATGAAGGTAGTTCCTTATGCTTCAGCAGTAGGAAGCTTAATGTATGCAATGCTATGTACGAGACCAGACATCTGCTTTGCCGTAGGCATGGTCAGCAGATATCAGTCTAACCCAGGACAAGAGCACTGGACTGCCGTAAAGCATATTTTGAAGTACCTGAAAAGGACTAAAGAGTATATGCTAGTTTACCAGGCATATAGTTTAGTTCCCTTGGGGTATACAGACTCAAATTTTCAGTCAGATAGGGATTCCAGAAAATCTACCTCAGGTTATGTGTTTACTTTGGAAGGTGGAGCCATTGTGTGGATGAGTATCAAGCAAAAATATATTGCTAATTCCACCATGGAAGCCGAGTATGTGGCAGCCTCTGAGGCAGCCAAAGAAGCGGTTTGGCTCAGAAACTTTCTGTTGGACTTGGATGTGGTACCTAGTTTGCCTAAGTCTATTACACTTTATTGTGATAATAGTGGTACAGTTCCAAAATCGAAGGAACACGAGCCCATAAGACAGGCCAACACATTGAGCACAAGTACCACCTGAAATGAGATTTCGTAAAGAAAGGAAAAGTTACTGTGATCAAGATAGCATTAGTCGACAACCTAGCTGATCCCTTTACAAAGAGCTAACCAGCTAAGGCTTTTGACAGTCATATTGAGGGAATGGGAGTCAGATGTGTAGCAGCATGGCTTTAAGTATAAGTGGGAGATTTGTAACAGTATACTGAAAAGCAATGCTTTATGTATAAGTGGGGGATTGTTAGGGTTATATACTAAAAGCATCACTTTTGTAGTAACCTTATTTCCTTAAATTTTGAATGAGAATCATATGGGCTAATGTTTGCATATTGTATTTATTGCAAGTATTAATGCAAATGTCTGATATTCTATATTGTAGATAATATGGTGTGTGGTGTCACACAGAAGATCATATTATCAGTTTCCTATGGAGTATATAAATAGTTCACAACCTAGATGGACTTGGACAATCTATTGGAAAGGTTGTAGTGTAATCTGGTATTAGTCTATCTTGACTATAGGTTTACACTAGTATACTTTGTGTGTATTGAACAGGACCACTTGAGGTTGTTCTCTTTGTACTGACTACATAAGTGAACAAACACCTCTGTTATTATGGATGCTTGTGCTCTTAATCCGGATATAATAATAGACATGTATATTCAGTGTGCATTACTTTGACTCATAAAAGAGTGAGATTCATTATGGATCAACAACCTCTATGAATTGGGTAATAACATTGTATATATGATGGGCTGTTAATTATAAATAGAATCCATGTCCCGATACATCGGGTTGATGATGTCCTCTTAAGGAGCTCATAAGGATTGTCATGTAAACCCTGCAGGTGGATTATATCCGTCATGACAAATAAAGTTGAGCAGTAATACTTAAGGATAAAAGATGTCGAATCAATATAGTTGTCAGTAACTTAATTTGATCGATGGACATACGATATCTTAACATAGGGAGCCAAATGAGCATATAATAAAAGGAGCCCACAAACATAATTTGGGATCTGGGAGGTAGTGCAACAATAGCTCATTAGTGGACCGAGCTATTATTAATGGGCTTGGATTGTGTGTTCGGGCTGAACACGGGATATCCAGATCCGTTAGGAGACCTAACCCTAATTTCTTCTCATGGTCCCTGCCGTAGCCTATATATATCCTCTATTCTCTGGCCGCCAGATTACTGATCAAAAATCTAAAATTTTCTCCAAATTTGCGATTCACGTAAGAAGAGAAAGAGAGGGCTACCAAGGAGAAGAAAAGGTTGGGAGATCGTCGCCCACACGACGTCCAACTCGAGGAAGGAATACGTGCAGAAGATCTTGGGGTCGTCCGCTCGAGATTGCCAAAAATTACTTGTATCTTTTCCACCGCAGGTATAATTCGTGAACCCTAGTTTTCGCCTATGAAGGGTTAGAACACGTATTAGATTTGTTTAACTTTCTATCGATCAATACGTACACCAAAGAAAGGGTCCTGGGAATCCCCAGTTCCATCAGATTTCACCTTTGAGCAACTAGGAGAGGCTTTCAGTGAACTGTTAGATGATTACAGGAAACTGCGTAGCAAATATGAAACCTCTAAGAAGGTACTCAAAGAGTACAAAGGTGAAATAGGAAGACTTACCGACCAATAAGATCTTGTTAGAAATAATGACTCTTCAACTGAGTCTGGTGAGCTTTCTTCTATTAAATTGTTGTTACACGAGACTGTTAAGCTATCCGAAGAGAAAGACCAAACTATTATCCAGTTAAAGGAAGACCTATCTAAGGAGAGAAAGAGTCTCCAGTTTGCACAAGTCAGATTAGAATCACTCACATCTGAGTATACTAGATTATATGACACTTCCAAAAAGTTGGAAATTAGTTTAGGAAAACGGCTTGAAGTTGCTGCTTCCTATTCTAACACGTGTCAATTACCAAATCTTCGGAACACGCCCAACACTGTCAGACCAAACCATACCAAGACTATGCCCAAGAAGACTAATAGGCAAGCATTCTTCTATACTAGGAAGCCAAAACCTACCAATCATGCACCTCACAATACTTTCAACACTCAACATACTAAATGTCATTATTGTGGCCTCATTGGTCATATATCTTCTGCATGTAGAATCAGAAAGTTAGTAGATTTAAATATTTATACATGGATACTGAAAACTAACCAGTCAGGACCCTACAAGAAATGGGTACCAAAAGTTTTATCTGCAAATTGTTTTGTAGGTGGGACGCCCTTCACATGCTAGGAGCAAATGGATCCTCGACAGCGGTTGCTCACGGTACATGACCAATGACGCTTCATTATTTGCAACACTGTCGAATAGGAATAAAGAAGGATACGTCTCCTTCGGTAATAATTTAAGAGGGTACATAATCGGTATCGGTGACATTGGTAAGGCTCCCTATCCAGTGATTAAAGATGTTTGCCTAGTTACTGAGTTAAAACATAATCTGCTCAGCATAAGCCATTTAGCTGATCCCGATTATGGTATTAACTTCGTAAAAGATAAATGTACTATAATTGATAGTTCAACTGGTAGCACTATATTTGAAGGTATTAGGGAAGACAATATATATGTATTCTATTTGTTGGAAGATGCTAACACAGCAGGTAGATATTTGATGGCAAAAAGCGTTGAGAGTCAACTATAGCATATGAGACTCGGTCTTGCAAACATGGATACAATTTCAAGATTATCTACGAATAAGTTGGTACGCGGCTTACCGGACATTTCTTTCAAGAAGGATATGGTATGTAGTGAATGTGAGAAGAACAAAGCTACCAAATCCGCATTCAAATCCAAGAACGTTGTAAGTACCACTAGACCTTTACAACTGTTGCATATGGACTTATTTGGACCTAGTAGAATTTCCAGTCTAGGTGGTAAGTTATATGCATTTGTCATTATAGATGACTTCTCTAGATATACATGGGTTTATTTTCTTGCACGCAAGAATGATGTACTATCAGAATTTGTCACCTTTTGTAAGAAAGTACATAATAAAAAAGGGTTCATGATTACTCGCATTCGTAGTGATCATGGCGGCGAATTTGAGAATGCAGAATTCAAGCAATTTTGTGACACACACGATTATTTGCATGAATTCTCTTGCCCTAGGACTCCGCAACAAAATGGAGTTGTGGAACGTAAGAACAGAACTCTATCTGAAATGGCTAGAGTAATGTTAAACCAGTTTAGTCTACCTAGATACTTATGGGCTGAAGCTGTAAATACAGCATGCTATATTCTCAATAGGGTTCTAATTCGACCTATATCGAAGAAGACTCCCTATGAATTATGGTTTGATAGAATACCAAATGTTTCTTATTTCAAAATCTTTGGTTGTAAATGCTTTATTCTTAATACTAAAGATAATTTGAGTAAATTTGATGAAAAGGCCGATGAAGGTATATTTTTAGATTATGCAGCAAAGAGCAAAGGATATAGAGTCTTCAACAAAAGAACCCTGATCATTGAAGAATCTATCAACGTCAAGTTTGATGAGCTAAATCAACACTTAGACGATGATGACAATGAAGACATAATTGCACCAAGTATAGCTACTGCAAAACCTTCACACAAAGATACAAAACCATCACATCAGGCATCAGATGAACCTCCAAGCAAAGAAGCCGGAACTAGCAATCCTGAGACTACACCAAAAGAGATGAGATTCTTGGCTAATCATCCAAAGGACTTGGTAATTGGTGAGATTACCAAGGGTGTAAGTACTCGTTCCTCTAATAAAGATATAGCTTCTTGTGTTGCTTTTGTCTCGCAGTTTGAACCCAAAAATATTGATGAAGCATATAGTGATAACTTTTGGTTAGATGCTATGCAAGAGGAATTAAACCAATTCGAACGGAATCAAGTTTTGGAACTTGTTCCCAAGCCTATTGATCATCCGGTCATTGGCACCCGATAGGTATTCCGAAATAAAGTGAACGAGAATGGTTTAGTGACTCACAAAAAGGCTCGACTCGTAGCTCAAGGATACAATCATGAAGAAGGTGTTTGCAAAAACAAAAGTGTAAAAACTTTATTGATACAAACTTTGTAAAGATTATAAGAATTCTGGGAAAGGTACAACTTTAGGAATCCAATCTAGAAGACGATTGCTTTATACCTTGGACGATGTGAACTTTGAAGACGATAGCCTCTGAAGTTGACTTGAAGGTAAAAGCCTCGGAGAATTGAAGGCAAAAGCCTCAGAAGAATGCAGCAGCACTTGGGTAAGAACTCTTGAACTCTCTGATTTCTGAACTTTTATGTCTGATCTCTCTATGATCTCTTTTCCATGAATGAAGACTTGAAACTCTATTTATAGAGTTCTAGAAATAACTAACTTTTAGTTATTCTGGACTGCGCATGATGGATTGTGCAGCATCAGACTGTGCAGGCAGTTGTCTGGTCATGGGCTGACTGTCTTGGACACATAGCATCATTTGATTGAAATGCGCATGATCGTGTGAAGACGACTGCCACGTAACGAGCAATTGATGGCATGAATGCCACGTGTACTTTTGTCAATTGTCAGGATGAAGTGCGCCACATGAATTGCGCTGACTTTGGATTGTGCAGATATGGATTGCGCAAACACTGGATTACGCAGGCATTGGATTACGCTGCATGTACAGCTGTCCTTGAGCACTGTGCGGCACAATAAACGAACAGTCTCCTCGTTCTTCGTATTGTCAGCTGTCAGAAAGATTTGATTTTGTCAGATAATGATGACATTGCCACGTCAGCCTGCGCAGTTGAAAGTGTGCGCAGTCCAGTTTGTGCAATCGAAATGATGCGCAATCTGATGTCCGCGCAGTTCATTTGAAAGTTGTATTTCTTGATTTTCTGACTTTGTTGATAGGTGCAACTTGATTTTTTAGGACCTACAAGACCCCCTTCAAAGTTTTCGAAAGTTGAATTTATTCAAAGTTTCGAAATACTTTGAATTTCAAAATTTAAAATTAAGTTGCGCATGAGCTGTCTGCACAATCGGATGAGTCGATCCGACTTTTTTGGCGCAGTCTGAGGCAGCCGTTACTTTTTGAAAAACTATAAATAGCTCTCTTCGATATTCATTTCATTCTTTACTTTGCTTTTGTGATCTGAGAGAGAAGTCTCGAGCTATTCTTTCCTTTCTTTTCCATCGAATCTCCATGGCTCCCAAGCGATCCTCCGCCGCTGCCAAGGGCAAGGCCCCCGCAGAGCCTTCGGCTAGGGTCGCGCGACGTCGTTCTTGCCATGAGACTACGCATCCCGCGTTTTAAGGTAGATGACCCAATCAAAAACTCTCTTTAGGGTTTTTGATTTCACTGTTCTTCAGAATCTATCTCTTTTTAGAGATGTGATCATACTGCGCCACCCTCTTTAGGGTTTTGGTTGCACGAACTAGTTATTCTTCATTTTTATGAAGAATATCTTTTTGCACAATCGATTGAATTGTGCTGGCAAAAGTCAGCGCAATCAGCTGATTTGCGTAAGCTTTATCAGCGCAATCTGATGGTTGCGCAATCTGACGGTTTCGCAATCTGATGGTTGCACAATCTGATGGTTGCACAATCTAACGGTTGTGCAATCTGATGGTTGTGCAGTCTGATGGTTGCACAAACTGATGACAGAATTTTTTGACTTTGACTTGTACTAAATTCTGCTTTCTTCTGTTGGATGCAATTGACACCAGAGAAGATCCCGAATATGAAACTTTTGTGGGAACTTTATCTGAGCCAGATTTCAAAGAAGATCTATCTCATGTACTATTTCCCCAGTATGCACTTCCATCATCTCGTCAGACCATTTTGATAGCACAATACAACAAGACTCTGCTAAGTCTGATAAATGGACAGCCTTTGCAATCTGCTGACGCTGTCACCCATAGGAAGCCTATGTTCCTTTTCGGAGATGCTATTGATAAAAGTTCTCAACCACGACCTAGAGTTGAATCGAGAACTTTTCAATTGAAGGAGAAATTGATCAAATTACTAGACTTAGCAAGATGTCTTCCTCTGGCAAGGTATGCTCATGCAAGCCATCCAAGGAGAATGGAATGGGACATCACTCCTTTACAACAGGCACGGACCGGAAGGATCTGTGTTAAGAAAGGCCCGAACAACCGAGACATGTTCTATAGTTCTTCCGAACGTCATAACACTTTGTTGAGGGGGTTGAAACCAGGTTGTATTCCCCCCGAGAACTCGTCTTTGATACTACCGGTAAGGACACTGATTTTCGCCAATGAATATGCCAAAGCAGAGGGTAAATATCCGGATCAAGACATCCGGTTGACAGGTCTGGTAAACCCAGACATCAAAAGATAGAGCTGTATAGCTAACTGGATACTGGTCCAGTTTGAAGATAAACTCAAAGAAATTGAGCTGTATAATACGGTACACGCTACTGTATACGTCTTCTTCCCAAATCCTCATTTGTTCTTGTCTCTAGCAGAGAGGTACAATTACAGAACATGGACGTTTATGACGCCCCTTGGAGAGATGGGCTTGGCTCTACATGAGATAAAGTACATCTCATATTTACCAATGGGTGAGTTGCCTTACGAGGAGTACGTCCCGACTAATGACGAATTAGATAGACTTCGTTGAGAGAATCCAAAGATGGTAGAAGTCTTCGACGAGCTTTTGTGCCATTATAACATATGCTTATTGTATTATCAAAGCTGCTCTTCTGGCACGTGCTATTCGTCCAAATGGTTGACTTATCTTTTTTCTCAACCACATTATTGAGAAAAAGACAAAAGATCATGACCCATGTAACCCTGATTTCTTCAATCCCCTCAGCAACAATGAAGTTATAAAACTGATGGAGGAGAACAAGAGAATGGATATCAGGGTTGAGGATGAACATCAATATCCTCCTCTTAAGGCTGGAGAATTTGTGGAAAGCTTCATAAGAATGGGCTACAGGTCCATGTCCAAACAAGCCCAGCTGGCAGGATTCTTGACGTACTGGCTACGTCGATTCGTTGTGCCTGGAGCCAGTGCAGTAGACCGCTTTCATCGCGGTGTTCTTTTTGCAGCTGTCCGGTTAGTCTTCGGCTACCGGATGGACTTACTTTCAGCGATGACCTGTAGTATAAACGCGGGTCTTTGCCTGTATGTTGATGCTATGATCAGGTGCAAGGGTGATAAGGTGAACTTCCCCAGACTAGAGTTACCTTACACATACTTATTTGGATGGTTGCTCTTGCATCATCCATCATTAATGAACCCTGCCATGGGAGCAGTTGGTGGCAGTTTTCTACGCAGATTCTCACAAAGCAGATGGATATATACTAGTTTGAGGGACTGCAGAAGAACTCTAAACCTCGGTAAAGGATGGAATTTTCTTTGCACTCCTCCTCCAACTGGTTATGAACACATGGCAGCGAATCTGATCGACCTGGGGAGGCAACCAATAGGTCGGGTATCTTTTGAATGGCTGAAGACAATCAGGCCATCCCATCTAGTATATAGATTTAAAGAAGAATGCTTTCTTGAACCTTATCTGCCGAGCCACTTCGTTCGTCAGTTTGGGTATGACCAGTTTCATGTAGGTAACGCTATCACGTGCCTACAAGGAAAAGGTTATTTGATTGATGGTGCCCGGGCCTGGGCTTACTATAATGCTCGAGACACAAAGACTGTGTTCTCGATGCCTAATAGAACTGATGCTGGTCCAAGAATGCTGTATACTTATTCTCAGTTTTATACAGCTGCAAATACATTTGCTGAAAACTATAGCCTTCTTGATAGTTTTGTAACAGCAAATCGTCTGAAGAGAAAAGCAACTGATACATTGGCTCCAAATAACGATGAAGAATATGAGCCATTGGACGATCCCTTAGAAGCTTCCAGGGAAGTCAATTTCCCTGAGGAAGTTAACCAGCCTTTAAGAATTTCTCTGAAGGTTGTTAAGTCTCCAATTAAGGAGAAGAAGAGAAGGAGAGAAGAGCCTTCTTCTCCTGCTATGAAGAAGAAATTGATCTTGGAACATTCTTCAGAGAAGGTTACCACCAGATCGAAATCCAGATAATTGGCTGAGTCCACTCGAGATGAAGCCGCTACACCGACTTCCGTTCAGAAACAAGTCGAGACAATAGACGCAGAGAGTCCTGAGAGACCTCTGCATAGAAGGAAAAGATTGGTCCGTAGAAGACAAGTTTCGTCTTCAATCATGATAGACGCTACAGCGGGGCTCACCATGCCCTCTCCTACTCCTATTTCTGAGTCTGGACATAAGACTCCTAGTCCGGAACAGAGGGAGGATATTGAGCAGAGGGAAGAGTTGGACCAGAGAAATGAGGCTGAAGAGCCTAGAGATAACATTGTAGAGGAAGAGCATAATGCCGTACGATCTCCTTTACCTGCTGCGGAGACTACTCAACTTCCTCTTCCACCTGAAGCAACCCTTGCTGAAGAAGATCGTTTGATGATCGAAGCTTTATATGGCTGTAACTTCGTTTATCTGGAAGAAGCTGATCATACCGCTGATGCTGCTCGTGAAGAAGTTCCCGAAGACAGCGAGAACGAGGAGAGCACTTCATCAGAAGCTGCTGATGAGACACAAAATCAGGAGGAGAATGTTGAGATCCAGATATCCCCTCGAAACACTCTGATTTCTGAAAAGAAGGTTGAGGTGCCCAGATCTCCCGAGAAGATTGCTGATGAAGAGGTGGATGTGGAGAAAACTCCAGTTGCTTCTCCCGAAGGTATTGTAATAAAATTAGCAATCTTCTTTTAATAAGTAGTTTGATAGCTAACATCGTTACTTTTATTCATACAGAACCCGGATCTTCTTCTGCTCCTCCAACATGTATGGATATAGTATTGGCAACGACAATTGCCAGTAGCAGCCGCCATTTATCTTGTGGCTCTGAAGCAGGAAGTAGCCAGGCCATAGCGTCTGAAGCTACTTCTGCTCAGCTAAAGTCTGTGCCTGCAGATGATAGGCTTATTACTGAATCCACTCATGGTAAGACTATTCTCACTTTTGATTCTCTTTATCAATAGCTAATGACAGGTAAAGTAACAGTATTTGATTTTGCAGAGGAACAACCAGGAGGAGCAACCAGCTCAACTTTGGTTCCCTTATTCAAAGAGCCTGCTGTTCAGATACAAGAAATCGAGTGTCCTGCAGCTTCGTCATCAACAGGAGTAGCTGCAACTCCTGGTGCTCTGGCGACTAATCAGCTTGTCATCCAATCATTCACCAAATGCTTCTTCGAGTCGTTGGGACCTCTGATTAATAGAATGATGGACAAAGAAGATGCTAATTTCTTCATGGTTAGAGGTCCGACCTCTTTCTTGGTGAAGGCCATCCGGGAGCAAGGTGATGAGGCTCAGGCCACTTTCCTTGACCATATATTGAATAAGCTGGAAATCTCCATGAAGAAATATAAAGATCTCAACAAAGGGGAAGTGGAACCTTTAGTGCAGGCAGAGTTTGAATAAATGGCTCAGGCAGCTGCAATCGAAAGAGTGAATCTCCAGAACCTCTTGGATGCATATACTACAAAATCTACTGAATATAATTCCAAGTTGGAATCGGTGATCTCAACTGCTGAGAGAAGAGAAAAAAGGATTGCTGAGCTGAGAATGGAAATTGCTCGTCTCGAAGAGGAGCTAGAAAATGAAGTTACAGAGCATCAAACTTCGATCCAACAAATTGATGCTATAACTCAGGAAAGAAACGAGTATGTAGCAGCTCATAATACTGAAATCACTCGCCGAATGGTGACCATGTCCGTTTTTAATGAAGAATCTGGGATGGAAGAGGCCAGGAGGAAAGTGATGGCATCTCGTGAAGAACGGTTGCAAATTCTGAAGCAACAAATTCCTAATCTGATAATGCCTCCGTCTCAGTAGAAAGAACATTTTGTATCTTTATATCTTTTGTAGCACATGTGTTTTTGTAATGTCTCATATTTTGATTAATAAAAGATATTTTGTTGTGGCTCTATCATTTATTGCATATCTTGTTCAGATATAAATAATAGAGATAGAAAATATATTCAGAGGTACATGACATGATATATTTCTGAATTTTGTAGGAAAATAATTATATTCATTATATCTGCTCAGAGGTAATATGGACGTGGCAGAATATAATTAATCGAATATTATTATTTCAATTGACAACTTAATCGAAAATGACAAGTTGCTGATGTGGATGATGAACGATAACGAATCGTCAAAAAGGTGTGAACGAAATGAATCGTCAAAATGAACGGGTAAACCGTCGAATGGTGGAATGAACGGACAAACCGTCAAATGGTAATGAATGAACGGATGAACCGTCAAATGATGATTAATGAACGGGTGAACCGTCAGGTAATAATAAATGAACGGGCGAACCGTCGGGTAATAATGAATGAACGGGTGAACCGTCGGATGATAAATGATAATGAACGTGCGAACCGTCAGATGATGATGATGGTGATAATGAACGGACGAACCGTCAGATGAATATGAATGAACAAGTGAACCGTCGGATGAATCGAATGAACGGATGAACCGTCGGATGAATCGAATGAACGGATGAACCGTCGGATGAATGTGTCGCTTCGTTATTTGGAGAATCTCTGCCTATAAATAGAACAGAAATCTGGCAGAAAGAAGTACTGCCATTTTTCCAACATAAAAATATCGTTTGGAGATGCATCTTAGAAGGCTGAACTCGCTCCAAAGGTTGAAGAGGGCATTGAAGAACGTCCGGCCGAACTGGTTCAGCCAAAGCAGGCAGAGGCAGACGAAGGTTCGTCTGCACCCAAACCACCGTGAGATATTCTGGACTTCCTGCTTGAACCAGAAAAGACTGAAGAAGAAGAGGCCAGGAGGATGGCTGCTTGCAAGTTCCTCGTGGGTTCCAGCAAGGAGGTTCTCGGCTCTTTTGCTGACCGTGTCTTTGAGAAGGACGACAGTGGTCCACGTCCCAATGTCGAGAAGGATGATAGTGATCTCCCTTAATATCATGTACTATTATTCATGATGAAATAAAATTTGAATTTATTTATGAACTTGAACTTGTCTGATGATTTACAAGCATTTACATTTATACATAGTACTTTTTAAGGAATTTGCCATTGATAGGCATCATAGCAACTCGACCGTCTAACTCTGAGAGTTGATAGGCACCATTTGAGAAGACTTTGCTTACAACATAGGGCCCTTCCCACTTTGCGTCGAATTTGCCTTTGCTCATATGAGTCATTGTCATAGGACGTCTGACCGTTAGAACAAGTTCTCCTTATTGAAAGGCTCTGACTTTAACTTTGCGATTAAAAGTTTTAGAGATGCGAGCTTGGTATAACTCAATGTGCTGTTGAGCCATTAGCCGCTTCTCGTCAAGCGCCTCTAATTCTGGATGTCGAAGAAGGTCATTGTTCTCTGTAGTGAGCTCGTTAGCAATGACAATCCTTAAAGAAAGAATTTGAAGTTCCAGAGGAAGAACAGCTTCACACCCGTACACCAAAAAGAAAGGTGTAAAGCCTGTAGGGTTGCGGACCGTAGTTCGGTAGGCCCAAAGATATTCACCAAGTTTCTCACTCCAATTTCGTTTGTTAGTAGATACAAACTTCTTGAGGAGCTTGATAATGGTTTTGTTGAAGGCTTCAGCTAATCCATTAGCAGCAGTTTTGTAGGCTGTAGAAGCAACATTGTCAATCCGATGATCATCGCAGAATCTTGTGAATTTCTGGCTGATGAATTGTGGTCCGTTGTCGTGGATGATTCTTCGAGGTACACCAAATCTGTGGATGACATGGTGTTTGACAAAGTTGATAACGCTGCTGGTTTTAACTTCAGCCAAAGGTATAGCTTCAGCCCACTTGGAGAAGTAGTCAGTTATTGCTAGTATGAACCGATGCCTTCTAGAAGAAGGAGGATTAATGGGACCTATGACATCCATGCCCCAAGCTTCGAAAGGCCAGGAAGCAGCAGTCGGATAAAGAAATTCCGACGGTTGATGAATGAAATCCGCATGGATTTGATAAGCACGACATTTTCTTGCATATTTAATGGCATCTGATACCATAGAGGGCCAATAGTAACCCATTCGTCGGATGCGATCCTGTAGCTTAGGGCCTGGTTGATGTGCTCCACAGACACTGTCGTGAGCTTCACGCAACACTTGTTTTGCTTCATCACCAGCAAGACAGCGTAGAAGAAGACCGTCATAAGTTTGCCGATAAAGAGTCTTGGTGGTTTGATTGTAATAGAATCAGAGAGACCGTCGACGAACACTTGTAGCCTCCTTGGAATCTTCAGGGAGTATGTCATGAACTACAAAGTCGATGAAAGGAGTTCTCCAATCTTCATCGATAACGTTGACTTTAACAAAGTTGCTGAACTCAATATTACGATTGTTTTCAATGCAGAACAATTCTCGGTTAGAAATAACCACCACCTGCTGTCTTTTGATAGGGCTGGCTAAGACAGCTGCAAGGTTGGCTAAGGCATCTGCTTCGGTATTGCAAGCTCGACGGACGTAGTCAATGAAGAAAGCTTTGAATGATATAGCCATGT
Source organism: Iris pallida (assembly GCA_029216955.1). Classification (NCBI taxonomy): domain Eukaryota; kingdom Viridiplantae; phylum Streptophyta; class Magnoliopsida; order Asparagales; family Iridaceae; genus Iris; species Iris pallida. The sequence continues at coordinate 10,309,907 of JANAVB010021599.1, read as the reverse complement.
TGATTGCTGCTTCATGATAAGGTACCAGATCTTGATGTCGAACTTCATAGGTTCCTCTAACCTGGTTGACAACCAGCTTAGAGTCGCCGTAAACTTCGAGATATTCGATGTCCAACTGCTTAGCTATCTAAAGGCCGATGAGTAGAGCATTATACTCTGCTACGTTGTTGGAGCAGGGTTCATCTAGAGAGTAAGTTCTTTGAATGGTCGATCCATCTGGAGAAACGAGGACAACTCCGACTCCTGCTACAATGGCACCATTTGGTCCGATTCTGAATGCACCATCGAAGAATAGATGCCAGGTTGGAAATTCTTCAGAGATCATGTCGACTTCCAACGTCTCGTCTGGAATTTCATCGTAAAGCTTGGATGTTTCTGGCACGGGATGAGCCGCCAAGAAATCTGCCAGTGCTTGACCTTTGACAGACTTTTGAGGAACATACACCATGTCATATTGGGCTAGCAAGATGGCCCATGTAGCAAGACGAGAATTAAGTATACTGGGCTTCTTCATGAGTACCCGAAGAGGATTAACTCGGGAAATAACATGAATAGTTTGAACAATGATGTAATGTCTCGTCTTTTGAACAGCGAACATAAGAGCTAGGCATTCTTTTTCGACCGGACTATAACGGTGTTCAGCACCAATAATAGTACGACTGAGATAGTAGATGGCCTGTTCATGACCCTCTTTGTTCTTTTGGGCAAGTAGAGCACCCAATGAATGGTCCATAGCACGGACGTATATTAAGAATGGAATGCCTGAAATTGGTGGCACCAAGACTGGTGGGTTCATGAGATATCGTTTGATGTCGTCGAATGCTTGTTGACATTCTTCGGTCAAATGAAAGATACACCCTTCTTCATCAGTTGAGTGAATGGTCTGCAGCGTCCAGACAAGTTCAAAATGAATCTCCTGATGTACGCAAGTCGACCTTGGAATCCTCGTAGCTCTTTTAGGTTGCGTGGTGGACGTATCTCTTGAATGGCTTTGATCTTCTCGGGATCCACGTGTATACCCTTAGAGGTAATGACGAAGCTGAGAAACTTACCACTAGAGACACACAAGAATGACTTGGTGGGATTCATCTTGAGTTGATGTTGGCACATGAGTTTGAAAATAGTTCTCAGATCTTGGATGTGATCTTCTTTCAGACGACTTTTGACGGCGATATCGTCAACATAGCATTCGACTGTTTTGCGAAGATGATCTCTGAAGATAGTACTCATAGCCCGTTGGTAAGTTGCACCTGCGTTCTTGAGACCAAATGGCATCACTGTGTAATAGTAGACTCTACGAGGAGTACGAAAAGAGGTATGTTTTTCATCTTCGGGATTCATCCGACTTTGATTGTACCCGGAGAATCCATCCATGAAAGATATTCGCTCGAACCCACAGGTATTGTCGACCATGACATCCGTGATAGGGAGAGGAAATTCATCTTTTGGATATGCTTCATTAAGATCCTGAAAGTCGATGCAGACTCGGACTTTGTCGGTTTTCTTTAGGACTGGAACAACGTTGGCTACCCAATCGGGATGTTGTTCTTCCCGAATAAAGCCACAAGCGATGAGCTTCTTGACTTCATCATCGATTGCGTCTATCATTTCTGGTTTAAATCGCCGTTGTTGCTGTTTGATTGGTTTTGCATTGGGCAAAATATTCAGTTTGTGAGTAGCAACTTTGGGATCAAGACCTGGCATGTCTTCGTAACTCCAGGCAAAGACATCAATGTATTCTTTGATAAGAAGAATCAACTCTTGCTTATCTGCTTCTAGAAGATTCTTGCTAATGAATATTGGACGAGGTGACCCATTTTCTCCTACATCAATTTGAACTAATTGATCTTCAGTAGGAGGTTCTCTTTGTTCGAATTGGAGTACCCACTGATTGTCCATCTGTTGAGCCCAAGGATCTGTTTCAGGATTTTCTTCAACATCCTCATCATAGCCTTCTGGAAGTTCAGCGGAGACCATATTAGAAGATACAATCACATGATGGACTTCACCAATACTTGTGTCAGAATCCCATGATCTGGAATCAGAAGAGTTAGAGCGTTCTTCGCTATCAGAGTCAGAAACTGCTGGGGATAACATTGGAGGTTAAGCATATCCGAGACCTCTTTTGGTCTTGCTGTAATACATATCCGACTTTCCTTTTGGGACAGTCGTACGGATAGGAGTTCGTCTACCCTTACCGTAATTGAGGCCATTTTTAAAGTCATAACCCATCTTACGGATGATGTCTTTTGATTGTTGACTGTAACGACGGAGTTGGAGATGTCCTATATCGTTAAGTTTGCTGTCATCCGTATAGCTGAATTGTTGTTCCGGTCTTTTACTAAAAAGTAATGGACTTTCACCTTTCTTTCGAGCAGGAACAATACGGTAAGAATCATCTGGATCTTCAAATGAGACTTCTGTTTGAAGAGATTGTATAACTCCCATTGTGAATGATTTGAAGCTATCTAACATATCCAAATAGCATTTAGTATGATAAATAACATCATTATACTGGAAAGTAGATGCTTTTTCATTGATCTGTACATTTGTATTTACAGCAGGACCTTTAGCCTTAGCAGGCTTGGTCAGATTAATTACAAGAGGGGGAGAAGAAGAACGTGGAGGAGGCTTGTTACGACGGAGGTCAATAACAAGTGGCTCAGAGGAGGTGAGCTCCCTTTTTTCCTTGTTATGAGTTAAATCAACAACAAGTGGCTCAGAGGAAGTGAGCTGCTTTTTGTTCTTGTTACGACGTAAGTCAATAACAAGTGGCTCAGAAGAGGTGAGCTCCCTTTTATCTTGATCGCCATCAATTGGTTTCTTCTGAATTGGCAAGTAAATAGCCAGTGGTTTAGAAGACTGAGGATGAGAAACACGCCCTTTGACAGGTATGATGAGAGTGTTATTAGGTACTACTTTATGGTCTTCTTCAGTATCCATGGCCAATACCACTTTCATAAATTCTTTCTTATACATACGAGCGTCGTTGCAATATGCTTCGACACCCTTGAAAGGATAAAGGTCTGTAACTTCCTTGCGAACTTCTCCTTTGTCATCGACATACTTAAAGCATTGATGAAGAGTTGATGGAACAACATTGTGTTCATGGAGGAAGGGTCATCCCAGAAGAGCGTTGTAAGAACAACCATGATTATCGATGATAAAGAAGGTCACCTTTGTGCAAAGATTGCCTATTTGGAGTTTTAGACGAATCTTACCCAAAGGTTCACTCCTTCCTTGGTTGAATCCCAGGATAGTGGTGATTGTGCTTGAAAGACTATGCACTGATATCTTCAATGCGTCCAGCATCATCTTTGGCATGATGCTGAGAGCAGACCCTGGATCTATTAGGATACAATCGACTTTCATCAAATCGACATACCCTGTATAGTAGAGAGGACGATCATGTCTATTATCCTCTAGCAGCATATCATCCTGAGTGAAAGTGATGTTTGGAATTAACTCTAATACGCTGTGACAATGACGACAAGAGACCGGTTCTGCTTCCGACTTTTTAAGAAGAGTTATGCAAGTTTCAGCCTGCATCAGGGCTTCACTCAGAGTTTCTTGAGTCTCTTTGGAAAGACGCAAGAGTTCAAAGATTGATAGCCTAGCCGGTGTATTGGCTAGTTGAGCCAATATATCAAAGTTGTACGGCTTTTCAAGTCCTGTAGGAGATGATTTCTTCAGGGGTTTGTCAAAGCGGACTTGTTGCTTGCCTTTGTCAGCAACTACCGGCTTGGGAGGAATATGTACTACAACTGGTGAGGATGTGGAAGGAATCTCTTCAGAGGAAGTAGCTTGTACTGGAACAGGTTCAGAAGAAGAAGTGGGATTCTCTTGAGTTTCAGGATACTCCTTCAAGTAGGCTTTTCCCGATCTGGTGCCTAGCAGAATTTCTTCGTCAATTATGGGGTCAAAAGACACCATATTGCAAGTCTTTGTCTTACTTTTGGAGCGGTCTTTCCTTTTAAAAGAAGAGGAAACTTCAAACTCTGAAGCAAGATCTGGATGGATCCACATAATTTTGCCACTGTCGAGAGACAAGGGGACAAGACCTTCACTTGGTGGAGGCAGGAGATTCTCAATCTCAAGAGTAGCTTTGGGAATAGGAATAACACTGTGCGGTACCATCTACGGAGGGAAGTCACCAAACTGGACTGAAACAATATTTGCAGTAACAGTCTTCTCGTCTTGCTGCAGAGTGACAACACCAGCATTGACAAGCTCTTGAATTTTGCCCTTGAGTACGTAGCATGCTCGAGTAGGGTGTCCAATGAACCTGTGGTAGACACAATATTTAGGATAATCTATCTTACCGACTTCATCAGGTTTCTTTAGGTCTGGGAGCTAAATTTTGTTGCTTTTGAGTAAGCAATCAAAGATGCTTGTAGTGTCATTCTCGTCGAAGGAATATTCTACTTTCGGACGAGGTTCCCTCGGTGGAGGTGTAGAAGGAGTGGAAGTAGATGTAGGCGGAGCCACATTGACAGCCAAGGATTCTTTATTCTTATTCAGATTGATGTTCAAAGTTTCTTTTGCTTTGCGGTTGTTCTGGCGGTTGCCACCACCTGATATCTGGTGTTCATCCCGGTCGGGGTTAGACATTTGTACCCCCAATTGCTTGAACTTGTCAGCGCTAACTTCAGCAGCTTTTGCGTTGACAATGAAAGAGGGCCAATCTTGGAACAGAGTAGATCCTGTCCACATACTGATGATAGGCAAAAGATTTGCCTTGCAAGTATTAATAGTGACAGCAGCTGGAGTTCCGGGAGGCATCTTCAATGCTTCACGGCAGAACCGTTCGATGAAACTCTCAGCAGTTTTATTGTGTTTCTGTTTGATTTTGTTGAGAGCCGACATAGTCATGTCGTTGAATCCCTCATAGAACCATTCCAGGAAGATTTGCTTGAGACCTGAGAAGGAAGTGATACAACCATCGGGCAAACTTCTGTACCAGTCGTATGCTACGCCGGCTAAACAAACGACGAACACTCTGGTAAAAAGAGCGTCATTTGGCTGGAGTTGAACGGTCATTACCTCAAAGTGATTGATGAACTGGCTAGGAGAAGTACTGCCATCAAACAAAGATATCGTTGGGATTTTGTACTTTGGCAGGAACGGGACTTCTTTCCATTCAACTGGATAGGGCTGCTTGATCCCTAATCTTTGCAAGTTGTCTTTCTCTTTGAAGGCTTCGAACTGGGTTCGCAAGAGTTTAACAGCTTCATTGGCATCTTCCGATGACGAAAAAGGAGCAGGTTGAGTCTGAGTGAGAGGAGGAGGAACAACGTTGTAAGCACTACCCCCAGCCCCTGACTGACTTGGTGTAGTTTGAACTTGTACTTGTACATGAGACATTTGAGGAGACACTACCCCCAGCCCAGTATTGACAGGTACCGAAGATGCTATGATCTCAGGACTAGCAGTAGATACAGTTGGTGGTGTGGCATGTTGTGCCACTATGATAGAATGCATACTAGCAACCATTTCAGCCATGGTTTTTAGCTTGTCTTCTAGTGCAGCGATTCGCTGTTCCTGATTTGCAGAAGTTGAAGCATCTGGATCTTCATTGACAACATAAGCTGTCACTTCTCTTGGTACAGTGGAAGACACTGTCTGTTCAGAGCTTTCGCTGTATGCATCATAGTCGGAGAAAGAGTCGTCTCCTGTCTGAGAAGTAGGAAGATAACCCGAAGGATCTTGAGGAAGATTCCTTTGACCGATTGTATCTCGGCTTCGAGAACGGGTATGTCGAAATACTCCTTCAGAAGATTCTTGAATTAAATCTAGATACCGTTGACTAGGACGACGAGGTTTGCCGTGCTTGGAGCACTTTCTAGCCCCAGTGTCTCGGGAAGTCATGTTGACAGAAGCGTACAAGACTTCGTCTTCCTCTGACACTACTTCAGAGTTTGCAAAAGTGAAACGATCGAAGACAGATCGTTTTGTTGTTTGACAACAACATTGGATGATGACTTTGTGGTTGCAATGATGATCAGATGGTTGAACTGGAGGTCTTGAGACGTTGTCCCGCTTTTGCCTGAGATGTTCTCGGAGATCGGGAACAACAGCAGGACAAGAAAAACTCCGAGGGATCTCTTCTTTGATAATGTTCGGAATATGATTCCGATTCTTTAAATATTTAATCCCTTGAGTGTACAGGGAAGTGCTCACTTCATTGGCATAAGTGTCGGGATCTTTGACCCTGGAAGTTTGTCTTTGATGTTTGATCTTCGGCATTGGCTGTTTGTATTTCGCCGAAGTAGGCCTGTTGAGATAAGTCCTTAGATCTGCAAACTCACCCCCAGGGGTTTCTGTTTGATACACCAGCAATTTTTCTTGTCTTGAGCGGGATATCTTGAGAGTTGGGAGGTCTTGGAACTCTGCTACCGGAGTAGGCAGAATACCTCTTTGATCAGTATAAGTTCTCTTATCATAAAGGAAAGAAGAATCCTTATTTGAAAGAGTTCTAGTACTGATTGGTGCCGAGGCACGTTCAGATTGATATTCTACAGTAAAAATCGAAGAAGATTGAGAAAAGACCAAAGGACCTTTTCTTTTGTTTTTTGAAGAAGGGTTAACTAAAGAGCGTTTCCCTCTGTTATCTTCCAAGTCATGTGACAAGGAAGTTTGAGAAAAGACCAACGGGCCTTTTCCTTTGTTTTGAGGAGGAAGAGAAATAGCCAAAGGACTACCCCCAGTGGATTGTACAGGAGCAACAGGGTGCTTGAGAGGAGAAGTAGAGCTTTTCCTCTTGTTATGAGAAGAAGAGAGTTTAGCCAAAAGACTGTCACTCTTGGATTGCGCAGGCATGCTTTGCGCATGGGTTGATGGTGCACTGGCTCTGGCCACAGAGACTATGGTTTGCGCATCAGGAGTTCTTGCCACAGAGTGCCTAGGGTGGACTCTGGTTGCTGGAGTGTTGGTTTACGCAGGGAGATTGGCAGCCAACTGCGCCAGAGGCATAGGAGTCTTACACTTAGCCAAGGCAGCATATGAAGTACTCTGTATACTGGCAACAGCAGATTGCGCAGCATTAGTTGAGACAGATTGTGCAGCAGGCTTGATGACAGAAGCTTTGGACTGCACAGCAGTCTTGCTGGCAGACTGCACAGGAGTCTTGCTGGCAGCATCAATAGACTGTGCAGCAGTCTTTGGGACCCACACTGGGCGCATTTTGTTTGTGGCAGAAGTGGTTGCAGTACGAGGAGTGGTCTTGGAATTGATCATAGCCTCGTAGGCTGTCTGGTTGATCTTCACAACTAGTGTCTTCTGCGTCTTTCCGATAGACGCTACGTCACATTGAGTTGTCACTTCCTCGTCGGAGGAGAAAGTCATCCCCAGCAGAGTCGCCATTTTGTTTGTAAAAACAAAAGTGTAAAAACTTTATTGATACAAACTTTGTAAAGATTACAAGAATTCTGGGAAAGGTACAACTTTAGGAATCCAATCTAGAAGATGATTGCTTTATCCCTTGGACGATGTGAACTTTGAAGACGATAGCCTATGAAGTTGACTTGAAGGCAAAAGCCTCGGAGAATTGAAGGTAAAAGCCTCGAAAGAATGCAGCAGCACTTGGGCAAGAACTCCTGAACTCTCTGATTTTTGAACTTTTATGTCTGATCTCTCTATGATCTCTTTTCCATGAATGAAGACTTGAAACTCTATTTATCGAGTTCTAGAAATAACTAACTTTTAGTTATTCTGGACTGCACATGATGGATTGTGCAGCATCAGACTGCGCAGGCAGTTGTCTGGTCATGGGCTGACTGTCTTGGACACATGGCATCATTTGATTAAAATGCGCATGATCGTGTGAAGACGGTTGCCACATTACGAGCAATTGATGTCATGAATGCCACGTGTACTTTTGTAAATTGTCAGGAGGAAGTGCGCCACATGAATTGTGCTGACTTTGGACTGCGCAGATATGGATTGTGCAGACACTGGATTGCGCAGGCATTGGATTGTGCTGTATGTACAGCTGTCCTCGAGCGCTGTGTGGTGCAATAAACGAACAGTCTTCTCGTTCTTCGTGCTGTCAGCTGTCAGAAAGATTTGATTTTGTCAGATAATGATGATATTACCACGTCAGCCTGCGTAGTTGAAAGTGTGCGCAGTCTAGTGTGCGTAATCGAAATGATGCGCAATCTGATGTCTGCGCAGTTCATTTAAAAGTTGTATTTTTTGATTTTCTGACTTTGTTGATAGGTGCAACTTGATTTTTTAGGACCTACAGAAGGTATCGACTATGATGAGACTTATGCCCTAGTTGCGAGATTAGAATCCATTCACATGTTATGTGCATTTGCATGTTTTCATAATTTTAAGTTATTTCAAATGGATGTCAAAAGCGCATTTTTAAATGATTTTATAAAAGAAGAGGTTTATGTAGCTCAACCACCCGGTTTTACTGATTTCAAATTTCCTGAATATGTTTTCAAGTTGAAGAAAGCCTTATACAGTTTGAAACAAGCCCCTCGTGCTTGGTACGATCGTCTAAGCACTTTTCTACTTAATAACGGTTTTTCAAAGGGAAAGGTTGACACTACTTTGTTTATAAAATCTTTGAATAATAATATTTTTTTGATTCAAGTTTATGTAGATGATATTATCTTTGGATCTGCTGATGAATCTCTTTGTCAAGATTTTTCAAAGTGTATGCAGAATGAGTTTGAGATGAGCATGATGGGAGAGCTGAAATTCTTTCTCGGACTGTAAATCAAACAAACCAGCAATGGGACGTTCATAAATCAAGCAAAGTACACAAAGGATCTATTAAAGAAGTTCGACATGGAAGCAGTCAAGCCACTTAGCACTCCAATGGCGACTTCAACCAAGCTTGATATTGATGAACAAGGCAAACCTGTCGACATACGTAAGTATCGAGGTATCATCGGTAGCTTACTGTATTTAACTGCTAGTCGACCAGACATTATGTTTAGTGTTTGTTTATGTGCACGCTTTCAAGCTAATCCTAAGGAATCATATTTATGCGCAGTTAAGCGTATCTTTCAATACCTTAAATGCACTTCTTCTGTCGGCTTATGGTATCCCAAAACCACATCATTTGACCTAATCGTTTATTCTGATGCTGATTTTGCCGGATGTAAAGTAGATAGAAAAAGTACTAGCGGCACATGTCATTTCCTAGGAAAAGCTCTAGTCTCTTGGTTTAGTAAAAAGTAAAATTCTATTGTATTATCAACAACCGAGGCTGAGTATATCGCCGCAGGACGTTGTTGTGCACAAATTTTGTGGATGAAACAAACCTTATAAGACTATGGATTGCATTTTACACACATACCCATTTTCTGTGACAACACTAGCTCTATTAATTTGACTAAGAATCCAGTATGTCACTCTCGTACTAAACATATCGAGATTCGACATCACTTTCTTAGAGATCATCAACAAAATAGAGATATAGACCTTGTATACATAGACACACAGAATCAATTAGCTGACATCTCACAAAACCTCTAGCGGAAGATTTTTTCATTTATTTACGTCGAGAATTAGGCATTTTAGATGTCAATAATATTAATTAATTTTGTTTTATTAATTAATTTATTCGATACTCATAAATTGTTTTCGAGACAAGCCTAAAAAGAGTCTGTCTGTCACCACGACTACGGTCGAAGCGAAGCGGTACTTAAGAGTTCCCCGGTGAACATCCATTAGCTGGGACAGTACCCCTACAGCTAATTTGAGATAGATGTTGAGTAAAGAATATTAATTTATAAAATAATATTAATTATATTATTTTGAGATTTAAAATTATTAAACTTTGAATTAAACACTTGAAACGAATTAATGAAAAAGATGTGGCCCCATTTCTATTATTTTTGATATATATATTTATAGCTAGGCAACCCTTGGCGAATTCGGCCCGAGTTCGGTCCAAATTCGGCCAGAGTTCGGCTGGGTATATATATGTACCAGCCAGAACCCGAGGCCCCCATCTTCTTCATTCTTCCAAACTACATCAAATAGCAGTTGCTACGCCTCCAAACCCTAGTTTTTCTCCATCCTTGTTCTTCCAATCCGAGTGGAGATTCTCGTCCAAACTTTGGATTCGTGCGAAGAACTTCGTCCTCATCAGCATATCCAATTCTTGGAAGGTATAATCCCTTCTCTCCTCCACTTTTCAATACTTAGGGTTTCTAGAAATTTTTGGAAAAGAATGCCTAAGTTCAATCCCTTCAAGAGGAAGAATACTAATGCCAGTGAAGAGGCATCGTCTTCAGATCCGCATACGGATTGCCTCTTTTCACCGGTCCAATCGGACGATGGTGCGTCGGACGAGTTTTACTTTAAAAATTTCGATCAAGCTTTATTGTGGTACATCGATTTTATCATGCGTACTATTTGCACCGGATCGCCGATTAAATGGACTGTCTTTCTGGATCACCGCCCTTACTTTGAGGCATTAGGGTTACAACACTTTGTTACCTTACAATTCCCCATTGCCACTAATGCCATTAGATTATTCTATTGTATTTTCGTGTTAGACACTTTTACCGCGAGGACACGTGTCGGAGGAATTGATATTGAATTCACTGATGAAATGTTAGCAGAAATCCTTGGTATCCCAAACAAAGGTACCCCACTCGATGACATCACTGATTTTGATTTCCCCGATGGCACGACACTCGTTAGTTTCAAGAATGAGCTTTGTGCGCCCGCACGCGCTCGTCCTGGAAAGTTCAAGGCTAATAACTTGAACTTGTTTAACTACGAATTACATCGCATCATCTATTCCACCTTACTTCCAAAATCTACTTCCAAAGATGATGTCACAGCACTTGAGCTTTCTGCTCTTTATCATATTCTCAAGGGGATTCCTTTTTCTGCCCCTAAGACTATCATCCAGATGATGGGTAGATGTCGCGGGAGAGACCGCAACCTATCTTATGCGATGCTTATTCCTCGCATCTTTCAGAGATTTGATATTGACCTATCTACTTGTGCTGTCGACCCCGAGCCCATGTTCCTCAAACTCTCTCGTCGCAGCATTGCCACTATTCCTCCACCTACTACACCTACTCCTTCTGCACCTACTCCCACATCACATGTTCCTCCTCATTCTTACCCTATGACATTTGAGGGTATTCATCAGCACTTATCAGATCTGCAGTCATTTTATGTTGAGACTTCTAGGGAACAGGAGTTCCGTTATGTGACTCGTTCCAGGCGATTGCCAACTCCTTCACCAATCTGAGGTTTGCTCAGACGGGTCATTCTGCTAGCTCTCTACCTCGAGACCCTTCTGTTTCTGGCTACCGCATTGACGACGAGGCGGTTCACTCTCTGTTCCAGTCAGGGAACGCCTATGATTTGGTATCGTACTGCTCGTGCCCCTCCTCGAGACTATGTCGGTAAGTTTTACGTTGCTGCCACTCCTCGCACTTCTGGCGCTGGTACTTCTAGAGCTGGTCCTTCTGGACATGCTGGCACTACAGCTGATGACGATATTGACGAGGATGATGATTTTTGAGATGTTAGATATTGAGACTGTTACTTTTGACTTATGTTTACTTGGAAATGCTCCGACATTCCAAGATTTTATCAGTACTCTTATTTTTAGTTATTATCAGCACTTTTCTTTTATTATGTGACTGTTCATAGACATGGTTTTGACTATGCCTCAGTTTTGGCATCTTAGTTTATTATTAAGCACTTTATTTGTCTCAGTTTTATTCTCGCACTTTATTAAATACTGCCTGTTACAAATACATGCCTATGTTGTTCTCTAGACTATCTGTTTCTCTTTCTATATTCACTGTTTATACCATATCTGTAATGAATATTCATATATATATTTTTATTGTGTTTCTTCACTGTTTGTTACTTATGCATTTATTGCGGGAGAGCTTCTCTTTTGCAATTATTTTGCCAGGTGACAACGGGGGAGAAATAAGATCTAACATTTTTGTGAATACAGGTTATGAACAATTTTTTTTATTACTATTTTGAATTGATCCAAGCTTAGATGTTATATCGGCAAGGTTTGTCAATTATCAAAATAGGGGAGATTGTTGGCCCATTGGTCATGGTCAAACCTGATTTTAATAATTGATCAAACTCTGTCTCGATATAAATGCAAGTCGATTCAGATATTTACCTACGACGTTTTGGACACTGCTCAACAATGGATATTTACTTTATTCAAGACTGAAGCTGTTCCGAAGCTGTTTGCCATTCAGAATGTACTTCCTGTTAAGCTATGTAATTTTTCATTTGAGTCTAGGAATACATTGTATACCGAGTCGTACTGGCAAATAGACTATCCGAAAACATTTTTCAAAAACCATCATATTCTTTTACAAATGACCTACGTTTTTGCAAAACATCCTTTTTACCAAAAGCTTCTGAAGGACTTTTCAAAAAGCCAAAATTCATTTTTCTCAAAAATGGACTGTTAGAACACTAGCAGAACTCGGTCCGAGTTCGGCCAATTGGAACGTTAGTGAACGTTGGATTTTGAACTTGGTCATCCTTCAGTTGCGGTTTGTTACAAAGAGTTCTGTCCGAATTTTGCCCGAATTCTGTCAGAGTTCTGTCTTTAGAAAAACTATAAATCGAGAAGTATTTCGATCATTTCAAATCACCAATTCACTTTCAATCTCTTCTCTTCCTGAGCTTACATTCTTCCAAAGAGTTTTCAAAAGCTTATATTTTCAAATCCCAAGCCAGTTACAATCCTCTAGTCGATTTGCCAGTGCGGTGCGGTCTAGAAGTTTCAGTACGATTGTAATCAGAGGCTTGATAGAAGATACAACTCTTCACAATTGAAGTTGGTCGAGTTCTTCGTATCAAAGCTCGCGTCTGTAGAAGTTGCAAGGACTTCGTATGAAAACTTGCAGGATTTTTCAATAGTGGATTCAACTGGAAGCTAGAGTTCTTCCGACTGGACTAGTCCTCACAAGAGGGAAACCAATATAAATCTCGGTGTTTGCGTTTGCCTTCTGATCACTTTTAATTTCTGTCATTTACTTTGTGATTAATTTTATATCTGTGATCTAACTGCTAACAAGATTTTTAATTAGCAATATTCTGCTGCCTACTCTATTTACCCCCCCTCTAGAGTATTCTGCTTTACGATTTCGTTCCTACAGTCTCATCATCGAACCTAGGTCCAGGGAAGCTGGGGTGATGAAACATAGTGATTGGATGTGTGAGGTCATGAGAAAGACTCCAGTGAATATCAACAATACTGTTCCGTAACACCTGAGCCTAGGTGATATGGCGGAACTCAGAATCAAGATAGCCTTGATGTCGTTGCGCTGAGAGGGAAACGAAATCATCAAAGTGCTGATAGAAACCTGGGTCAAAACCCAGATCAGGGGATGGAGTAGCAGCAGCAGGAGGAGCCTCGGGGTCATCATCGTGAACAGGTTCAGCACCAGGAGGTAGAGAAGGAGTAGGATATAACCTAGACCTACTGAGTTCAATGGTAGTGGCGGAGTAAGGAAAGGTTTGAAGATCAATTTCAAACCTCCTGAAGATGGAAGCCAAGTGTATATGGTAGACAAGGTTACGTCGCGCATTTCTGCAGTTAAGCATCCATGCCTTGATAGTCTTTGGAACAGAAAAGGGGATACCAAAATGAATATGGTACATGACTGATAACACCATAAAGGTAATCTCGTCAGAAGATTCCTTCTTTGGAAGAAGAACAGAAAATATAAACCTATGAAGTTCATAGATGTTTTTATTCAGATGTTTGGAATATACCCTTCTAGGAGTAGGTTTTGGATGACACAATAGTTCTTTGAAGGAATCAAGGGTGACACCTTTAGGCCTCGTTTGGTTCGCGGAATGGAAGGGAAAGGAAATCAATTCCTTGTAATTTCCTTTCCTTTGGGAAATTTTATTTCCCATTGATTTTCCTTTCCGATGTTTGGAAACGCCAAGGAATTCGGAAAGGAAAGTGATTACTTCAATGTGGGAAAGTGATTCCTTGCTTGGATGGATGGAATCACTTTCCCCCCTAATTTCCCTTCCATTGGGAATCACTTTCCTTTCCTCCTCAATTCCTTTGACACCCAAACATAGGAAAGTAATCACTTTCCTTTCCCAACCCGAAGATTTTGCGAACCAAACGAGGCCTTAGGGAATTGGACATGGTGAATATCCACTAATGCCTCACCTACATCAGGAACATAAAAATATTTACTAATGTCTGTGGCATTGAACTCTAGTTCCTACCCAGCTACACAAGAATAAAAGTTGCCGTTATCTTTTACTTGCAAATTACAGTAAAACATACGAACAACATTGTCATAAATATTTTCAGCAACTTCGAAAAAATCATGAAAACCAAGACGGTTGAAGGTAGGGGCATACTCAAAAAAATATAGTAAAATTAACACGTGCCCCAGCACAAATTTTACGACCCGAAAACGAATCAAACCAAAGGTCAGAAAATTCCCTATCGGGAAAGAGTCCGGAGTCGTAGTCATTAGATCCAGTAGGACGGGCTGGACTGAAGACATTGGTTGGAACATAATCCGAGGAAGATGATCCTGCCTGAGAGGAATCAATCTTTCTTTTCTGATGTTTGGGTGCCATGGATGAAGAAGAAAGAAAGTTGAATACCTTGAGTAAAGGATGAAGAAGGTGGAGAGGACGACCAAAAGACTCTGAAAACTTGAAGGGAAGGAGGAGAAGGAGGAGCTATCTTGAGATTTGGAGGGTTTTTTTTGGTAGAATTGTGGAGAAAAACGAAAGGAGGAAGGTGATTAAATAGGGCTAGGGCTCTTGTTTTATGAAAGAAGGCAGTGTCTCCTCCTTCTCCATAATCTCAGCCTTTGGCATGGATGCTGCAAGAGCCAAAGACAGAAAGAAAGTCAGACTCAGAAAACTGCAGAAAAAAACTAAGTCCTGAAGACTCCTATGCGCCCAAAGGGCTATGCGCCCAAAGGGATATGCGCCCAAAATAAGACATACGGGCGCATAACACACGAACAGTGCGTGGGTGCATAACATGCCACTGCTTAGAGGGCACATAACATGACAACACGTGGGCGCAAAGCACACCACAGTGTTGGCGCATGACTTCTATGGGTGCATAGTAATGCTCACAGAAGTATGTTACCTTAGGCGCAAGCGCCTTGGAGATGAAAAGTTCTAGCATCACAAATTAACACTCGAGACTTTATTTTTGAAGCATGCCCTCACCCAGAATCGGGTCCTGGACTACCGAAGACGCTGCCGCAGGAGGAGAGTCACTCGGCGCAGCCCCCTTGCCCTTTGCGGATCTCTTGGCGACCTTGGGAGACATGGTTCTCAAAGAAAGAAGACGAAGAGTTTTCTGAAAAATTCAAAGAGAAAGGAATAATGAACTTTTTTTCTCCTCCAAAGGCCTATTTATAGGTACGGGCCATTTTCTATGCGCCCACTTGCTGTATGCGCCCATGCGCCCATTGTGTTGTATACGCCCACTACAGCCTATGCACCCACTTGAAGGATCAGCTCTCTGCATACTATGCGACTGTCCCTTGCTGACGTGGACGACGTTTAAAGGATGGACCGCTTCAAATTCCGTTCCGATGAATCTGTCAGTTTGAATTTTGAGGAAAATCTCAACAGTCGTATCTCCCTGACAGGCTAGCCAAACACTATGTGCCCAAGGAGAGAGCCGTGCTATGTGCCCATTTGCCTCGCAAGAAGACGATCCATGCTTCTTTTAAAGTATTTCGAACTTGTTCAAGTATCGAAAACTTTGAAGGGGGTCTTGTAGAAGCATAAAATTTTTTCAGCAAATGAAGCCCTATGCGCCCAAGTCAGTGTAGCTCCATGCACCCAAGTCAGTGTAGCCCCATAGGACCAAGTCAGTGTAGCTCCATACGCCAAGTCAGTGTAGCTCCATGCACCCCAATAAGCGTAGATCTATGTGCCCAGTTATTGTAGCTCCATGCGCCCAGTCAGCGAAGCTTCATACGCCCAAGACTAGCTCCCCCGAAAGAAGGGCGCATAGCCTGAGACATGGCTATGCGCCCAAGCCTGACTCAGTCAAAGCCATGATCAAAACGTGCACCGAAGCACACGGCCACGTCATTCTCTACGAGCAGTCGTGCACCGAAGCATGCAGCCACGTCAACACCACGACCAACCTACGATCTCGCAGCCTGTATGCGCCAACATCCTATGCGCCCAAAGCAGGACTATGCGCCCACATAAAAACTAGCGTGTTTCCTCATATGGGCGCATAACACCATTCCAGCTCAAGAACGACTATAAAAGGGGGGCCTCATCCCTCTTCAAAATACAGAACGGAGAGCATTTTCAAGAGCCAAATTGCTGTACTTCTTGCCAGTGAGTCGAGAATTAGCAATTTTCTTAGGTTTTCTCCCACTTCTGTAATCGGAGTGTCAACGGAGTAAAGGAGCAACTACCGCTCGATCTCTATCGTCCCATTCTCCAGAATTTTTTTTTGTACAGGAGAATCCTCAGCGCAGGATCTTCCAGGCGTACTCGATTTGTGGTGCCTTGCGCCAATAAAAAAAATACAACATTTTCTTCTTCTTTTTTGTGTGTGTCCACAGATATATTAGACTAGGGTGCAGTTGATGTATCATGGTAGGAACATTTATAAATGACAAGTATAAGTGTCCTGATTACAGAGAGGGCAGCGAAGCTAATATATAAGGTCCAATAGGATGTCAATGGGGGGCATGGGTACCAGTTAGCAATTTTAGGCTGCAAATGGATGTCTCGAGTTAGGTAGTAGCCTAATTGGAAATCCTAGATAGGTTCAAAATAGAGGGTACTTTTAGGCCAACAGATAAGATTTTTTATTTAGGTATCAGAAATTAGTTGTTAACTATAGCAACTCCTAAAATCCGATAACCAACAATAAGGGTTGAATAACTGAAGTAAGGAGTTCAAACAGAGGTGGGTCTTGGCAAAGACTGAGCATATATTAGTAGAGAGCATGTAGGGTCGACATATGGTCCCAATCTTGTGATAGGCAGTACTCTATTGGTACCAGGTATCAGTATCAGGGTGCATGGGGTCAAGTAGGACAAAGGTGGGGATTGGAGGCTATATGGGTACTTGGGGTATGTTGGAGTATAGCGGGTATGTAGATGCCTATGTGACTATCATTGCTAAACATAGTAGCTGTTTCGAGTAGAGGTTCAAGTAGGTATCACTTCAACAACATGTCCAAATTGTAGAGTAGGTGGGTCACCTACAACTAGCTACAGGAGTGACAAATTACAGCAGGTAGATTTTGGGTGTGAATGTGAAATTAATATATATCAATATAGCCCATATACATAAGGATAGGTACAATAGTTAAAGAAATGCAAAGGAAGTGCCCAGTAGTTAGAATAGGCTATAGCCAATAACATGTGTAACAGGATGGAGGATCCTATACAGAGAGGTCATGAGATGTCAAGATTGGTTTTGCTGTAGGCATAAGCCAAGTAAGACATCCAAATAAATGACAACAGTAGTAAGGTTAATGAAGTAGGTTAGTGTGGCAACAGGTTCAATTAGATGGTATTTATTTGTAAATACCTTACTGATGTATACACATAGGCGGGAATTGGATAGCATTTTTATATAAAAGACTTAACAAGTTTGGGCAGAACTTAAATTCATGAAGGACAAGTTAAGAAGTCAGGTAGCAATAGTAACAAAAGTGTAGTGGCTATGAAAAGTCCATGTAGTAAACATAAAGGGCGAATATGCATTATCTAAGGGTGATTAGAAGTAGGGACCATCCAGGCCATTTAAAGCCATTAGAATTATAAAGGGCTATTAGTAATGTTTAACGATAGATTTATTTTGGTTAACTCCTGTGTTGATTCGAATTAACTCACAATGTAGGTTTTGGAGACTGTGACTCAGCACTTGACTCGTAATCGGCAACTCAGGACCACAGGCAAGTATACCTTGTTGAACATATACAGTATTTATATTTCTCTCTCTATTGTATTCCTTTTTATATCGTCACATGATTTCTATATTGTGATTGGTGTCTTTAATTGTCGTACCTGTTCTAGATTACGTGCAAGTATGGAAGATTCGATATTGCTTGTCTATTAGTCTTCTTCATGTTATTATGTCTTGTGATAGTGTTGCCAGTTCTATACCTTTTTCTTGACTTGACTATTCTTAACTGGGAGTATCATGCATTATACTACAGTTGAAACATACTATAGATTGGGAGTATCTTACATTGTGCTACGACCTATATCAGATTCTTCAATCTTGATATTGACTGATTGACCTGATTTGTGACATACTATAGATTGGAAGTATCTTGCATTATACTACGGTTTATAGGTGTCCACTTGACCTTGTATTCCTTTGGAGAGGAGATCGATGCTAGAATTGGCTATTCTTGACTTGGTGTATCTTGTATTGTATTATAGTCAAAACCTACTATAGATTGGGAGTATCTTGCATTGTATTACAAGCTATGGGGGTTAATCGTTATATTGATAGCCAAGTCTAGTATTACATTTCCATATTGCTTGTCGTGTTTTAGATATCTTCTTGTACCATTCTTAACCTCCATACATGTTATTTACTGTTATATTAGTAGGCATGTTTTATGTATCTTGTTAGTCCTCTGAGGACCTGATGATCTCTTCAGGTTTAGCTGGGTTTGAGCCAGGTGCACACGAGCGAGTTTGAGTCAGTTTCAGACCATGGTACCACCGTTGCTGAGGGTATTCTGATGATTAGCAGTTGGACTCAGTTATCATATTTTCATGTCTTTATTTTATATCCGTCTACTGGTATTGGATTTGTGTCCACCGGACGTAACTTGAATTCTTGATAAACATGATACTTTATTTTATATTATCATTCATTTTTCCAGTCTCATTGAGTTAGTTGATTGTTGTAGATGAGATATAGATTACCTTAATTATTCTAGACTACTGTGATGGTTCTATCCTAGACAGCGCTCTACCGCCGACACTGCGGTGTAGGCTGGGCTTGGACACAGACTCGTATCTGAAAAGCGGGTACGGGTCGTGACAAGTTTTTTTGGTAGCCCATGCAGGTCTACATTAAATCACTTCGGTTACATTACTATACCGTCGTGAGCCTACACATACGATTAGAAACTTAGGATCTCATCCACGTGTCTTGAAAATAGTATTGATCTCTGTCCTTGATTTCTATTGAATCTTTGACTTGCATCCTGCTTGAAATCTTCAGACCGTCTAATGTTTTCTTTTATTGCAGTAAATGGATTCTCAAGACAGGAACAACGCTTCCCTAAATACCCCAACGGCTGCAAGGAGATTCTTCACTTACATGACCCCGCCGATGCAGGGAGGCCAGCTTACTCATTAGGGCGATATGTCTCAACCACAATACTCGAGATTCCGTAGAGACGACATTCCACCACCAGCACAAGTTTTGCATCCTGTACATGTTCTCCACATCCAGCACCTACCATATATCCAGCTCCAGTGACGTATACAGTACCTGCCATGTATCCAGCACACATTCTGCCTCCGCCGCCTGCACTGGACAACGTTGCTCTCCTCGAAATTTTCCAGCAGCTCATCACTTCCCAAATAGAGTAGGCCAACACCTTTCGCGATACCTTGAGAGAGGCTCTCTAGACTAGAGATGCTCCACAACCGCGCCCTGGAACTTTCAAGAATTTTATGGACCTTAGGCCCAGAGAATTCAAAGAAACGAAAGGGATTCTCTACGCGGATGAGTGGTTAGAGAACGTGGACCGAATTCTTCGGATGACTCGAGTTCCTAAAGACCTGAAAATTGAGTCAGCTAGCATACAGCTTTACGACATCGCCCGCACATGGTATCGAGACGAGCCTCGATTCACCGTGCCAGATGTGACTTGGAAAGAGTTCAAGGAGCTGTTGAAGACGAAGTTCTATCCCGAAGTAGCCCGTGAAGAGTTAGAGAACGAGTTCGAGAGCCTGGAATAGGGCAACCTCTCTATCGACGAGTACACCGCCGAGTTCTTCCGCCTTAGTTGCTTTGCAGATGCCTTGACCCCTGCAGCCAAAGCCAAGAAGTTCAGAAAGGGGCTACCTCATGAAATTCGCATTGCCATCGCCACCAGCCAGTCCACCACATACGAAAGAATCTTGAAGGTTGCACAGGACGTAGAGAAGGAGCTGAAGCGCAAGCAGAAGAGAGACCGAGACACGTATGGAGGAGGCAGCAACCGATCGGGAGCGGTGAAATGCCCTAATATTCCAGCACAGTAGCATCATCAACAGCCAAAAGACACCCCGAATCGAGAGCTTCTAACATGCCAGTATTGCAGAAAGAAGGGACACATTGAGAGAGATTGCCGCTGGAGACTAGTCCAATGTTTAAACTGTAGTTCAGATCAACACCAGCTTCGAGATTGCCCAAAGCGTCGACCTATAGCTCCAAGAGGGCAAGCTTTTGCCATGATCACGGAGGATGCGCCAGCACTACAAGGAGGAGTTGACGGTGATCCCTAATAAGTTTATTATAGTAGTACTATTGGTAATTTTATATTAGATATTGGCTTAAGCGTGTAGTAACATTTTAGACTATTCATTCTGATATATCTGAGCACTTTAAATTTCGAGGACAAAATTATTTTAAGGTGGGTAGATTTGTGAGCCCTTGGACCAAATATTGGTGTTGAAATTTTTTCTTTTATAATATTTTGTTATTACTGTCAATTTTTAGTTTGTGTATATAAATGTATCAAGTGTTGCTAAGCCAATAGGTAAAAGAAAGGATTCATGTAAAATATTATTCTAGGAGGGCCTTAGTGCAACATCACCAAATTACTTAAAGAAAGCCGTGTTGGCCGGCCCCTGTTAAAGGAATAAACTTGTGATCAAGTTCAAACATCTGTTAAAAGATTTCCCTCCTATCCTCCAGTTGATCAAAGGGATAAAACCAATTCAGTTTAAACCAAAAGTTTTCCTCTATCCAAATCTTTATTTGATCAAACCTAGCATCTCCTATAAATGTAGAGTAGTAGCACTCCCTCACCCATCAAACCCTAGAGTTCGACAACTTCTTCTCCTCCTTTGTGGATTCTTCATAGAGTACACCTACAGGAATATAGAGGTTAGTAGTAATTCTAATCTTTATTTAAACCATCAATTTTATATGAACACCATATATTCGATGAAATACCAATATGATTATAGTTATAGTCTTGTATAAGTGTAAAGAAGAACCATGGTTTAAAATATCAACTGTTATCATTCGCAATTTGCTCAGTACCAACTTGTGCAAATAAAGATATCGAGTGTGGGCTAGAGTTTTAGATACAAACCCAATATGATCGGTTGACAGTAGGAAGTTAATGGAGAAATTCCTATACGAATTATGTTAGAGTGGAACAGGACATAGAACTGTGTATCATGGATACACAGACGTGTATCAAACAACAGAGTCACCATAGTTTGGATACCGGGAAACCAAAGAGTTAATGGGTCAGAACTTATGCGTAGGGGCCGTACATATTGAGTACAGATGGGGGGTTTGACTTTGTGGTCAAAACTCAGAGTCTATACGTATCCTGGGCATGGGTATGAGCCACCACACCAATGCTTAGTTGTGGGAAATATTACATCAAGTATCAGAGGGGACATTAGAATCTATAGAAAGGAATTCCAAAATATATGTATTAGCAGTAGATTTGCAAGGATAGGTAAATGTCTCTTTAGCCAACAAACCTGACACCCATAGCAATAGGCAATGCCTGTGGCCAATCGGTTGGTAGATACATGAGCTAGGTGCCAGTCTGTGAGGTATCTACAAAGTATCCTCATTCAATTCTTAGTACACTTTATATCTAGGTTAGTATAGATACCACCTACAGCCTTATAGGCAGGAACTGATCTAAGAGGAGTGATGACTTGGGTTTCAATCTGGCTAGTCACAACTGTGTAATGAGGAGACAGTGCATAGGGGATGGAGTGTGGATTACGTTGACAAATATCTGGAAGAGGGGTTTCAATTTAGGTTATGTTAGACTAGGGTGCTGTTGATGTATCCTAGCAGGGACATTTATAAAGGACAAGTATAAATGTCTGGATTACAGAGAGGGTAGCGAAGCTAATATATAAGGTCCAATAGGATGTCAATGGGGGGCATGGTTACCAGTTAGCAATTTTAGGCTGCAGATGGATGTCTCGAGTTAGGTAGTAGCCTAATTGGAAATCCTAGATAGGTTCAAAACAGAGGATACTTTTAGGCCAACAGATAAGATTTTCATTTAGGTATCAGAAATTAGTTGTTAACAATAGCAACTCCTAAAATTCGATAACCAACAATAAGGGTTGAATAACTGAAGTAAGGAGTTCAAACAGAGGTGGGTCTTGGCAAAGACTGAGCATATATTAGTAGAAAGCATGTAGGGTCGACATATGGACCCAAGATTGTGATAGGCAGTACTCTACTGGTACCAGGTATCAGTATCAAGGTGTCATGGGGTCAAGTAGGACAGAGGTGGGGATTGGAGGCTATATGGGTACTTGGGGTATGTTGGAGTATAGCGGGTATGTAGATGGCTATATGACTATCATTGCTAAACACAGTAGCTGTTTCGAGTAGAGGTCCAAGTAGGTATCACTTCAATAGCATGTCCAAATTGTAGAGTAGGTGGGTCACCTACAACTAGCTACAAGAGTGACAAATTACAGTAGGTGGATTTTGGGTGTGAAGGTGAAATTAATATATATCAATATAGCCTATATACATAAGGATGGGTACAATAGTTAAAGAAATGCAAAGGAAGTGCCCAGTAGTTAGAATAGGCTATAGCCAATAACATGTGTAACAGGATGGAGGATCCTATACAGAGAGGTCATGAGATGTCAAGATTGGTTTTGCTGTAGGCATAAGCCAAGTAAGACATTCAAATAAATGACAACAGTAGTAAGGTTAATGAAGTAGGTTAATGTGGCAATAGGTTCAATTAGATGGTATTTATTTGTAAATACCTTACTGATGTATACACATAGGCAGGAATTGGATAGCATTTTTATATAAAAGACTTAACAAGTTTGGGCAGAACTTAAATTCATGAAGGACATGTTAAGAAGTCATGTAGCAATAGTAACAAAAGTGTAGAGGCTATGAAAAGTCCATGTAGTAAACATAAAGGGCGAATATGCATTATCTAAGTGTGATTAAAAGTAGGGACCACCCATGCCATTTAAAGCCATTAGAATTATAAAGGGTTATTAGTAATGTTTAAGGATAGATTTATTTTGGTTAACTCATGTGTTGATTCGAATTAACTCACAATATAGGTTTTGGAGACTGTTACTCAGCACTTGACCCGTAATCGGCAGCTCAGGACCACAGGCAAGTATACCTTGCCGAACATATACAGTATTTATATTTCTCTCTCTATTGTATTCCTTTTTATATTATCACATGATTTCCATATTGTGATTGGTGTCCTTGATTGTCATACTTGTTCTAGATTACGTGCATATGTAGGAGATTCGATATTGCTTGTCTATTAGTCTTCTTCATGTTATCATGTCTTGTGATAGAGTTGCCAGTTCTACACCTTTTTCTTGACTTGATTATTCTTAACTGGGAGTATCTTGTATTGTACTACAATTGAGATATACTATGGATTGGGAGTATCTTACATTGTGCTACGACCTATAGCAAATTTTTTGATCTTGATATTGACTGATTGACCTGATTTGTGACAGACTATAGATTGGAAGTATCTTTTTTTGTACTACGGTTTATAGGTGTCCACTTGACCTTATATTCGTTTGGAGAGGAGATCGATGCTAGAATTGGCTATTCTTGACTGGGAGTATCTTGCATTGTATTACAGTCGAAACCTACTATAGATTGGGAGTATCTTGCATTGTACTACAAGCTATGGGGTTAATCGTTGGATTGATAGCCAAGTCTAGTATTACATTTCCATATTGCTTATCGTGTTTTAGATATCTTCTTGTACCGTTCTTAACCTCCATATATGTTATTTACTGTTATATTAGTAGGCATGTTTTATGTATCTTGCTAGTCCTCTGAGGACCTGATGATCTCTTCAAGTTTAGCTGGGTTTGAGCCAGGTGCACACGAGCGAGTTTGAGTCAGTTTCAGACCACGGGACCACCGCAGCTGAGGGTATCCTAATGATTAGCAGTTGGACTTAGTTATCATATTTTCATGTCTTTATTTTATATCCGTCTACTGGTAGTGGATTTGTGTCCACCGGACGTAACTTGAATTCTTGATAAACCTGATACTTCATTTTATATTATCATTCATTTTTCCAGTCTAATTGAGTTAGTTGATTGTTGTGGACGAGATATAGATTACCTTAATTATTCTAGACTACTCTGACGGTTCTATCCTAGACAGTGCTCTACTGCCGACACTGCGGCGTAGGCTGGGCTTGGACACGGATTCGTATCCGAAAAGCGGATACGAGTCATGACACCATGAGTAGAGTGGACACCTTTCATCATAGAGGCGAATGTGGCTCAAAAAAAGCACATGATGCACAATTATTGGGACTGAACTTCCCTTCCCTCGAAGATAAAGGGAAGTGCTCATCCGGCAACAAAGACGGAAAAGGAAAGCAAGCCATGACCGTCAACATTTCCAAAGGTTCGATATCAGCAAACCCGAAGCCGACCAAAGCACAGAGACCAAAAAAACCTACACTTTCAACGACGAAGACACACTAGAGCTCTTCGATATGTTGGCAAAGAGTGGCAAACTTTAGCTCCCATTGCCTAAGTGTCCCGATGAAGTAGAAAAGGTGGACAATCCAAACTACTGCCACTACCACCTGTATGTCTACCATTCGACACGTGATTATTACGTGTTAAAAAGAAAAATCCAGCATCTCATCTATACTAAGGTCATCTCACTCGACTATGTGGAGAAGACTGTTACAACCAATATGGTCACTCTCTAGTTTAAAAGTTTTTCGAGAATAGAGGCTCAAGACGGTGTCGTCCCCATCCTGAGAGTGATGATGGAAGTAGTCAATCTTCTACTAGCCCATGACAACGCCCAAGGCCTCATCCCATTTACGATACCGCGAGGCAAAGTTATATAGATCCATCCTGATCTTACTCCAGACATGATGATGCCTGCAGTACGCTCTTTCAAGGAAAAGAAGGTCAGGTCATGTCGCATGATCTCTACGACAACTGATGACACCATGGTTGTCACTACCACTTTCTATAATAAGTGTATTTTTGGTAATTATGAATTTTGATTATTTTTAATATTATTTAATTTGGTGTAATGTGACTTTGATCTTTTGCTAGTGAAACCATAGAACAAATAAGCCTTAAGACTAATCATGACCATGGAGACCAAGCTAACATAATTGGATTAGTAATTAGGCTCTAATCTAGCTAGGAATGACTTAGAAACTATTTCGAGATTGGAATTAAGGTGCTAGTTTGGACCTTTTGCTTAAGGGCTTGTTTTTACAACATAGAAAGAGGCTTTAAGCCATTGTGACTTAACCAAACCCTAGCCTACCATCCATGGCCGGCAAAGAGAGGATTTTCCCCACCTATATAAGTCATCATTAGCCCCCTATTGCCTCTTTTATTGCAAACCCTAACCCTAATTTGTGTTCTTCCCCAAATTTGTCCCCTTTCATCAAATCACCTCCAAATTCAACCAAATCAATTGCATTGCACTTCCCTTATGTAGATGAGGTCTCTATTGGCTAGCTAGCAAGGATTGGAAGCAATTTGGCCATTAGATTTGGTGTGAGATCTTTTCAAAGTGTTATTCATTGAGATTCCAACTCTCAATTGGTAATGACCTCTAAACCTATTAATTTCCTAATTTCTCACCATAGATGCATTCATTTAGGGTCCCCCTAGCTCTAGGATTGGTTTGGGTTCATTTCGTGCCCATTTGGTGCCCGTATTATGGACGTATCGCTCCGCATCAGAGAGATATCTCAAGTGTTCGACGAAATTCCTCTTAGGATTTTTTGTTCTCTATTTTCTGTACAAATTATATTTTTGGAAAGCTTATTTAATGGAGATTGCAGTACTGTCTCTCTGAGTTGATTTTGTGGTGGTTTACTGTGTCAAAATAGACACAAGGATACTTGTTGGATACTGCACAGGGGAAACAGTGTTCCCCTGTTGTTGCCGTATCCGTACTCACTAGACACGACACGATATTGAGTGCCACCTACTGTGTTGGATAGGGGCAATCACTGACATGAGGTATTAGAGATTTGGGTTGGTTTGATTGAGTTTTTATGGAGTTATTCAACCCGCAGATCCCAGACGAGCTCGTACGAGCACTGCTCCGTGGTTCACACACTCCACACCCTGACACTTGCTCTTGGACATGTTTCGTAGACACGATGTTGATTGGACACTTGATGGACACGTGGTAGACTTGTTGACACCCTTCACAACACTCTTGCTTGACACTTTGTGACACAATATGGCTCGAAACATATGCACGCACCCTTTCCTTCACATTTTTTGATACTACTTTCACTGCACTTCACTGGCACTCTTTGACACACTGTTTGATACGTTTTGGACACGGTTTGGACACCTTGTTGACACTTGTATTGTTGTGCACAATGACACATCACTTCACTCTTTGGCATTCCCTGTTGACTGTACACTGTGACACTCGAACACTCTATATTTCTGATACTCTGTGTCCTTGTCTGATACCATGATGACCCACTGTTGTGACACATGTAGACACTTGTTTGGACACACATGCACACTCTATGACACACACTGTCTGAACACTTGTGACTCACCCCTTGTCTGTACACACTGCAGACCAGACCTCCCACTTGATGTTGAGTTGTGGTTTTGAATGCATTTGAGTTTTTGTGATGTTTTGAGTGTGGGTTATCTCAATTTTTCTTAGATACATAGGGATATGTTATACTTGCAACCTGAGATTGGTAAATACAATAGATGTTTGCATTGACTTCCTGAATGTGTGTTTGGGTTCAGATCATAGAGTCTAAGATACTCAGCTTCCTGAGAATGTATGGATATCTATATGTATTCATATGTATATGTTATATATAGATATGGTTACATATAGTGGTATGATTTTAGCTTGAGTGTTCATTTGCTATCTAATATTAATATAAGTATCTGATATTTGAGTTTGTGAATATATATGATATATATGTCTATAGTCATATATAGGTGAGAGTCCATAGATGAGTTTTGGTTTAGTTCAAACAGAGCCCAGTTTCCTGAGTACTTATGGTTTAGTTTTATGGCTATAGATATATGTTATCTATGTATGTGTAGGTATTGTACAGATATAATGGTATAGGCTTGTGTAGAAGCATAAAATTTTTTCAACAATGAAGCCTTATGTGCCCAAGCCAGTGAAGCTCTATGCGCCTAGCCAGTGAAGCTCTATGCGCCCAGCTAGTGAAGCTCCATGCACCCAGCCAGTGAAGCTCTATGCGCCCAAGAGTAGCTCCCCCAAAAGGAGGACGCATAGCCTGAGACATGGCTATGCGCCCAAGCCTGACTCAGTCAAAACCATGATCAAAACGTGTACCAAAGCGTACGGCCACGTCAGTCTCCACGAGCAATCGTGCACCGAAGCATGTGGCCACGTCGACACCACGACCAACCCACGATCTCACAGCTTGCATGCGCCTATACCCTATGCGCCCAAGGCAGGACTATGCGCCCACATAAAAACCAGTATGTTTTCCTCATGTGGGTGCATAACATCATTCCAGCTCAAGAACGACTATAAAAAGGGGCCTCATCCCTCTTTAAAAGACAGAACGGAGAACATTTTCAAGTGCCAAATTGCTGTACTTCATGCCAGTGAGCAGAAAGTTAGCAATTTTCTTAGGTTTTCTTCCACTTTTGTAATTGGAGTGTAAACGGAGTAAATGAGCAACTGCCGCTCGATCTCCATCGTCCCATTCCCCAGAATTCTTTTTTGTACTCGAGGATCCTCAGCGTAGGATCTCTCAAGCATACTCGATTTATGGTGTCTTGTGCCAATAAAGAAAGACAGCATTTTCTTCTTTTTTGTGTGTGTCCAAAAAAATGGTGACTCTGCTGGGGACTACCTTTTTCTCTGATGAGAATGTGGTGACGCTATCTGATACCGACAAAGTGGGGAGCACTCAAAAGATGCTGATCGTAAAGTTTGATCAGCAAGCGTTCGATGAGATGCTCTCGAGGGATGGCTCTATTCCCTTAAAATCAGCGAAGCCAAACAAGTCTCGTAAGACATGGCTTTCGAAGGCTCATTGTGCATATCCTGCTAGTGTTATAGCAGATATGTAACTGGAGGACTCTGTCACATGGGCGTATAACTCTGTCACAGAAGTTCCCTAAATAGAGAAGGCTCACACCGTTTCGGGCTCTACTTGCCCAGTGACTTCTTTTCTGCACAACCAACAACAGAATGTTCGACGCTCGAGACTTGGCAAAGAAAAACACTACGATACCAAGAATCGGGATGTGTGACACTCTGGGCAAACTCGGCGAGGCTAAGAAACGAAGGAGGCAAAACTGGAAGAAAGTAGCGCTGCTCCACCAAGCATGCGCCCAAAGCCATGCGCCCAAGGGAGGTTTGGACGCATAACCCCAACCAGAATGCTTCTGTCTTCAACAGACTAGACATCCAGGGTCATGCGCCCAAAGCTACGTTCCCATGCTCACTGGATCAAGACTATGCGCCCACATCAAGGAGGTTCAGACATGCTGTCAAGGAGCAAGCGCCCAAGGCCAGTCTCGAAGGCCTATGCACCCACAGCAAAAAGACAAGCCCCAACGCGTATAGCACGGGGCTGTCTTCAAGGACATCATAAAACTTAGGTGTGGGGGTTGCCCCTGCACGTGAACTAAGTCTGGATGCGCCAAATCTCCTTACGAACCTGCATGTAAAGCTCGGCAATGCAAGCAACATGGTTTGTAAGGCAAAACCCCCTTTCGCTGACTTGCGTGACATGATAAATCATAAGCGTAAAGCGAGAGAGGATATAATAATTCATAGTGCACATCCGCGTACCAGTATTGTTATTAACTGTTGCTGCTCCAAAGCAACAAGAGTGCCTCAGAGAAAGTCCGAGTTTCGACGGTTGCATTTCTCTGACGATGAAAAGTCGCTATGCGTCTCATCCAACGTAGCTTCATGGGGCCCCCCTTACGGAAGCCCCAATCAAAGACGATGGACCACGTACCCAACTTTCTCTTTCAGTTTCGCGAGAAGAAGAAGAAGAAGAAGTCTACCAACAGATGGCCAGCAGGCTGTCACATCTGAAGGAGTCTATATGGGTATTCGGTCAAAGGCGAGATTCCGTACAAATGACGAAGAATCCCAAGCCGGGGGTAGTATTCCCTCAGAGTCTGAAGCAGATGACCTTCACACAAGGGGCAGCCTTCCAGAGGACGACGATCCTTCCGAATCTGATGGCGACTATCTACCTCCTCTACCTAAAGATAAATGACTTGTCCACTCAGAGACAGACAGTATCAGCACCAGTTGTACTGTTTCCTCTGTTCATCCTCGCATGTTATCTACATACATAGCGGACGGAGAAAGACCTGAAGAAGCCAGTGATCAGACCAGAAAACGGCTAGAGGTTCTTGAAACATTAATTGCCAAGATCACTGATATGCTTACCAGTATCATGGAGGTTTAAGCTGCTGGGACTGTTCCTCCACCTCAACAAAACATCTCGGCTCACGCTACTCCGGCACATAGAAACAACCCTCTTTCACTACAGAAAGGAGTATCATTCTGTTGCGCCTCCTCCAAATCTTACAAATGCTGGGGGTGGTCCTTCGCCAACGACGCCTGACAACCGTTCAGCAGCTGTTTTCCAACACCTGCTCAATCATCAGGATGCTATTGATTCCCCGGTGGCCCGTCTCGACACCATCTCACACAAAGACGAGCTTCAGAAGATGGGGATATCTCAACCGTATCTCCCTGAGTGGGAGAATGATACTTGCCCTCATAACTACATGCTGCTGCCGCTGAATTCATTTGACGAGTTGACTTCTCCTCGTCAACACATGACATACTTTAACATGCAGACTCTACACTTGCCCAAAGATGATTCGTTCTTGTCGAAGCTATTTATTAGCACCTTGTAGGGGGTAGCTTTCGAATGGTTCTGCAGTCTGTCTAACAGATGTATCAATTCATTTAAAGACTTGGAGAGGTTGTTCCTCAACAGGTTTTACGAGAGTGGCATGCATGTTAGTATGTCCACCCTCATCAAGACAAAGCAAAGGAGGACTAATTCTGTCATTGCCTTTATCGAACGCTTCAGGCGGCTAGCACTGAAGATGCCCTTCGGCATACCAGACTCAGAACTTATGGATACTTGTCGACATAACTTCCTTCCTACGGTAAAATTTTGTCTGGGTATGCATAAGTATGATACATGGCCCGCTTTCGTTGGGGCCGCTGATGCTGCTGAAAATGACGTTCCTAACCTTGAACTACTGGGGTTGAAAACACCCAAATTCGAAGATAAGGGCAAGCATCCTCAAACTATCCCTGTTTGTAGGGGTAAAAAAAAAGAAGTCCTGAAGTTCAACACTTCCAAAGGAGCTTCCAATTCTCAGGGCGCCTCCGACAAACCTAAGAAGACCTTCTCCTTTGACGAAGACGATGTCATTACCATCTTTCACACATTGACGAAGGGTAATAAGTTGACATTGCCTCCACCTCGACGTCCTGCAGAGGTAAGCCGGCTCAACGATCCCAAGTACTGTCTCTATCATCAATACGTGCATCATTCCACCAAGGACTGTATCGTCCTAAAAAAGAAGATACAACAGCTTATCGACAGCCAAGTGATTAACCTCGAAGCTGAAGACAAGGTCGTATCTTCTAACATGTTCTCTCTTCAGTTTGGTAACTTTCCTCCCACAGAAGTCCCAAACAGCGTGATCCTGATTCCCAAGGCAATAATGTAAGTCATCAACCTACCGCCAGCTCGCAACTCAACCTTGGTGCCACTCACGACTGAACGTGGTGAGATCATGCGGGTCTATCCGGACCTTGTGCAAGAAGTAACGCAGGGGGTAGTACTTCCCAAAGCAAAAAGGGGCAAGAAATACAAGTCATGCCATATGGTATCCTCTCCCATCTACTAGGTTCTATCTGATGAGACACGATCGGGAAAGACTTATCTTCGGATATACGATCCCGTACAAGAAGAAGCAATACCTTCTCAAGCTCCTGCTACCCCCACAAGCTCAGAAGTCAGCCCGTCTAAGCCTTCAACTACAGACAAAGCCAAGCAGAAAGAGACGCAGTTTGACAAGTCTCTGAAGGCTCCAGCTCCCGAGGGCATGGATTGGCCCTACAACTTTGACATACTGGCACAGCTAGCCAATACACGTGCCAGGTTGTCTCTGTTCGATCCGTTGTGACTCTCCAAAGAAATGCGGAAGGCCTTAAGTGAGGCATTACTATATGTTGACTCTTATCTCGCGGAAGTCAAATCCCCGCTGAAGACCCTATCTCCTGTCCTCACTGCCATAGTACTATGGAAGTGGTGCCCATTATTACCTTTTCAAAGGAGGACATGCTACTCAAAAATAATCGTCATAATAGACCCCTGTACTATACAGGGTATATCAGGGCGATCAAGGTGCACCGCATGCACATCGATCCAGGATCCTCCCTCAGCATCATTCTTAGAACTTTGCTTCAAATTCTGGGAATCCCTCTGCATAAGCTATTTGCAACCAACACAACTATCATGGCTTTTAATGCGGGTCGAAGCCACCCGCTGGGCAAGATCCGTCTCATGTGCCAGATTGGTGATCTCTGAACGGAGGTTTCCTGCTATGTGATCGATGCCAATGTATCCTACAACGTCTTGTTGGATTGTCCATACATATACGAGAACATGATCGTTCCTTCCATACTTCACCAGTGTTACAAGTATGTCAACAGCGACGGTGTCGTGAAGATGGAGTTTGTCGTTGTCGATCCGTTTAAGGGCATCGAGGCCTACTACGGAGATTCGGTACTTTACCAATCTCAGCCCCCCAAGGATGACGGCAACGAAGCTGACAATGAAGCTGAAGCAATTTCATCCTCCAATGATGGTCCCCTGATCATCCGAGTCAAAGGACGTACTACTCCAAAAGGTACTCCGAAGCCCCTCACAATCTGGATGAAAAAGAAGAACCCTGACAAGGTTAAACCTTTGACCGTCACTCTCAGTAAGACACCCCGGGAGGAACCTTCTGATGCCCGTCCTCCCAATCCTGAAGAATTATCCTACGTGGTGAACTCGGCCAAGACTGTGGCTCCTCTTCTAGATCATGATCCTCTCAATGAGTATATCAATACTCATAATAATGTACCTTCAGCGGATGATGTTATCCCTGAAGAAGAACTTGCGTATTTCCTTAGTAAAGGTTTATCTTTGAATTACTCCGATGTCTATCAATCTGTAAACCACTACATAGATACAATATACGCTCTAGAGTACGGCATAGGACCACACCTCTGCATGCCAGTCACGACACCTCACTTACGGGAAAAAGTTTACCCAGAAGATATCCTCTACTTCATCGTTCCAGCCAGAAAGAAGGATGAAGAACTAATCATCTTTGGTCGTATAATCGGCGAGAGAAAGTTCGTTCTAGACTCTACTTCTCCCAAGCACAATACAGAAGCTGACTATGACTCTGGGAAAATACAACTTTTTCGGTATAGATGGTAGGCCAAGAATATCATCCAGAATATGGGATATGACATCAAAAGCGACCAGGGGCTAAATTACGGTCGAGGATGACGGTTGCCAATACGACACTTTTCTCCTTCCGACAAACCCGAGAACTACTATCAATAAAGCGATATTGGTTTGGGTTATGTCAATCCTCTAACAACTGCCGAAAGATCAGATGATGAAGCAGATTGTTGTTCTCATTCTTCTGATTCCTCCCTCTAGGACTCAGATTCCAGCGTTGGCGACATATTCAAGACAACTCTGTCCGTCAACATAGTTTCCGTTGACCAAATTGCGGATGATGTCCAATCAATCGAGCTCGAACAATGGGCTCAAAAGATGGACACTAGGTGGGAGCTGTGCTTCGAACAACGTGAACCACCTACTGAAGACGAAGCCATCCAAGTCAATTTAGGAGATGAATCATCTTTCAAACCAATCTTCATCAGCAAAAGTCTATCTGGCGATGAACGCCAATCTCTTATACAGCTTATAAGAGAGTACATCGACGTCTTCGTATAGAGCTATGAAGACATGCCAGGCTTGGACCATAAAGTCGCCATGCACCGCCTGAATATTTTGTCTAAAGCTAAGCCAGTGAAGCAGCAACAATGACTATTCCGACCAGATGTCATGGAGGCCATCGAGAATGAAGTCAAGAAGCTCATTGCCAGTGGATTTATTTGCAAAGAACAACACCCAGACTGGGTTGCCAACATCGTTCTAATCATGAAAAACAACGACAAAGTTCGAGTCTGTATCGATTACCGTGATTTGAACTCTGCATGCCCGAAGGACGAGTTCCCTTAACCGATCACCGACGAAATGATCGACAATACTTGCGGCTTCGAGCGGATGTCCTGTAACACCCAGTTTTCCAAATAAGGGTAATTTTGAAAATTTATAATTATAATTATTATTTATTGGTATCTATATCATATTATGATTTTTGGTGATTTTTAATCATTTTTAACTATTTAAAAACCATTTGGTCAAATGACTTATGATTTTGATGATTTACTAGTGTAACCCTAGAGGCTGTCTGACCTAGAGCCTAACCATGTGATTAAGGATATTTAATTATCATTTTTAGCCTAGGGGTAATTTGGTCATTTTGACTTATTAGAATTATTTGATTAAAAATTGGATTGGTGATTGCTATCCTTGACTTTGACTTATTGAGACTTGTAGACTAGCCTAGAAGCTAACCCTAGCTATGGTGACCCTAGTCTAACTTAAGTTAACCCATTCTAGTCACTTAGTATCTAGTTTTAAATAGGAGGATTAAGATTAAGTGAAATCATTGCATGACTTATGATTTTAATTCATGACTTGTGATTTTATGACTTCATGACTTATGACTTAAGCCCATAGGCCTATAACTTGAAGCCCTAACCCTAACCAAACCCTAAGTGACTAGCCATAATAGGATTCCCACTCCTATTTAATGTCCCCTTCCTTGTTCTTGCCTCTTTTGTGCTCAACCAACTCTTAAGAAGGAAAGGTAAATTCCCATCTTTCAAAACTCCTAGTAAATTTATTTTAAATCCTTTTTGACCCAAATCTTTTGCATATGATTCTAATCAACCTCTACTTGCTGATTTTGAGGAGTAATTTCAGTCTAAGGACAATTTGGAGGATTTGGCTAGCATCGAAAATCAACCAATTTAGGGCTTTTTCTTGATCTTTGCACCTATAGGTAAAACTCCTCAAATTGTATTTTAATTCTAATTTCTTCGCATATTAGGCTAGATCTAGGTGTCCCCTAGCTGTCCTTCAAGTTTGGTAGGAAACCGTGTCCGTTTGTTGTCCGTATCGGGCACGTATCCATGTGTAAGTGTATGTGTTTGTTAGAATGCCTCAATAGGATTAATTTTCATAATTTTGAAAAGTGATTTAATGGGAATGTTGTTTTATACATGTATATTGTATTCATATCCTACTGAGCACGTTTCTGGACACTTTTTGTGTCCAAAATAGGACACACACGCACGCACGAGGACACCGTGTACTGTCCTGATGTACGGGCTCGACATAGGACACGACACAGATTCTCATGATCTGATTTTTGGTGGACACGTGGGGGAACTGTCAGCCATCACCCACACAAAATTTGAGGCAAAATGATCTAGTGGATCGAGAGAAAACTTGATCGCACTGATCTTTGCTTGTACTGTACGTGCGTAAAAATGTACACTGATACGCACTCACACACACGACATGACACCACGTAGACACGTTACAGGATCATGGACTCGTACCCCTATCCTAGACATACACATGCGCACGGCTACGTGTCTCCACGTGCCGTTTGTCGTGAGCTGGACACACGTGCACGCGTGCAAGATGCAGCCTTTGCACAGCGTGTCTATGGTGTTCGTGAGCCAAGATATGTCGTGTCCTGCTTCTCCAGGACACGAGATGATTCATGAGACACGTGCACATGTGAGGGAATAGTTACCAACCATTATTTTGGATTATTATTATGTTTTTATGTTTCGAAATTCAATTTCCCAACTCAACTGATACACTTGTTCCTATTTACAATTTCTGAATTTAAAATATGTTTCCAACCATTTTTCCATGTTTTAAATTTCTATATTAATTCATATATATGTTTATTAGGTTACTAAAAATTGGTTGCATGATTTGGTTTGAGAATAACACAGGAAATGGATTTTTGATTTGGTTTGGGATGGGATGAATGAACTATCAGTGCACTGTCATAGAGAACTGTCATTTTGTTCTCAGTTTTTCCTGAGATTTATGTACACTGATTTCAGTTTCCACACACACACACTAACTGTCATCCAAATCTGAGATTAGATTAATTCCTAAATTGTTTGTTGAGTTATGATTTGTGTTTGAGAACTGATTTTGAATGGGTATGGGACAGAATTTGTTCACTGTTAAGAACTGCCATTGAACCTTGGTTTTTCCTGAGATAGATTTCCTATTCACTGATTCCTACTGTTATCTACACCCTCATACTTAATTGAGTTGACACTATACACTATCATCATTGCCATGTTCCTGAGACACAAGTCTGAGCACTATCACATACCATACACAGGCTCCTAATACACACACAAATCATATTTTCCTGTGTTCATCCCCTAATACACACACACATAACTTATTTTCCTGTCATATATACACTCTCACACACATGTGTTAGACACTTCATGGACACTCTTCACATCACTTGACACCACAGCAATTGGGTTTTGTTGTTTGAAATCAATTGATTTGGGTTTATGAGGATATATGTGATACTTATATATATAGGTGATATGTTGAGTTTGGGTATTTAGGTACAGTTAAGATAGAGGGAGTGTTAGAGTTTAGGCTTTACCTTGCTTGCCATGCATTGGTAGTAGCAGTAGCAAGCAAGGGGGCATGCATTAGCAGCAGTGGCAGCAACCTGCTGCCTAAATTGTTGCTTAGTAGCAGTAGCTACTATGAGGGATGGCCTGCAGAGAGTTGAACCTGCAGTAAGGTTTTGGGTGAGTGTGTAGAGTTAGCAAGCCTGAGTGAGTGAGGGTGCACTTAACCTTGTGTCATACAATAGAGTATGTACCTTAGTGTTTTGAGAGATAGTATATAAGTGCAAGTATATTAAGTTTGAATGAGAGGGAATTGAACTGAGAGTGGGATATAAATTGGGTATTCATTATTAGGATTGGGTTGTAATCAGTTAAATCTGAGTTGCCATTGGCTTTTGGCTTTGGGTTAGGCCTATAGCAGGTTTAGGTTTGAGTTTTAGTTGGACTTGGCCTTAGGCCATGTTCAGTGACAATTAGATAAGGATTGGGTCGATTGGTAAGGAGGGAGAAGTGGAAAGGAGATATTGAATATATGTGGGTATGTATCTATAGGGTATAAGTGTTATGGGTAGGTAAAGTTATGAGATTAGGCTGAGGTTATGTTTAATTATGTATAAGTATTAGCATATGGTTTGGAAATAGGGTATATATTTTAGATATAGGCCTA
Organism: Iris pallida; assembly: GCA_029216955.1. Taxonomy (NCBI): domain Eukaryota; kingdom Viridiplantae; phylum Streptophyta; class Magnoliopsida; order Asparagales; family Iridaceae; genus Iris; species Iris pallida. The sequence goes on along the minus strand of JANAVB010021599.1, from coordinate 10,273,216 downwards.
TGGTAGAAATATGATACTCTAGGACAATGGCTAGTATTAGCTATAGTGCTAGTGCAAGGCAGATAATGACTAGGAATAGCTTAGTTGACTTGTTTGACCTACTTTGACCTAGACAGTTGACCAGGGTTGACTTAGAGTTGACTTTGACCTAGATTTGACTTAGAATCATGTAGATTGCATCATAAACTTCATTTACTTTATTTTAAACACATTATAACCTGTACTGCTCTATTTAGGATATTGTGACTCCGGTGCAGGCATCTGATGTTATACTACTCTTTTCAGAGTATCAGGCGAGTATATTCTTTGATAGCTAGTTCTTCTATTTACTTGTCGATTACTGTACTTCAGTTGTAGTTAGTTCTATTTGATTCTCTATTACAAACACGATTTGATATTGTTGGATCCATTTCATGCGACACTCATTATTTCATGTCTGGCCTCTATTTCTGGAATCACCTACTGGAATCACCCTGGAATCACTTACTGGTATCATTCGTGTTCTGGTTGGACTTGTACTCATTTTTGTGTTGGGTTATGGATTTACTTGTACTTGTTGGACGGGGAAATATCGGAATAGACATGTGAACATACCCAAATACTGGAACCACTCCCTTGGAATTATACTGGAATGATAGCCATCCCACACTTGGCCGAGTATGCGGTGTGCCGTATTACCTACAACCGTTCACATGTCAATCCCGATATTTTAAAACACACTGTTAGAGTATAGTCTGGACTCACCCTGGAATCTTTGATCACTGACTGGACTCACCTTATACCGGACTCATCTTGTACTGGAATCACCTGGTATTAGATTACATTGTCTGGATTCACATTGGGATTACACTTGACTCAAATTATACTGTCTGGACTTATATCATGCTACTCTAGTTCAGCTAGATTATATTTACAGTCTTCATTGCCATGTTTCTCTTCTTGTTTAGTTACTTTACTTTCCTTGTACCTTAACTGTTTCTCTACATCACTACCTGTATAAAACTGCCATGTTCATCAATATAACCGTCTATAACTGTTTATAGTTCTCTGTCATTTACTTGGGATTTCTTGATGAGTTGTACTCGTTCCTGTCTTGAATGGACCTGTTGAAAATATTATAGATACTTGCGTTGAGGATACATGCCCAACATATTATGGACCCGGAGACGGGATGGCTACCTTTGGCCCCGACACTCAGGAGTGATCGGGATTTAGTTTAGTAGACTTGCATCTATTTTTCATATTGAACTAGTTGTATACCGATTTGAGACTTGTGTTGTATTTGAGATTGTTGAGATTTTATTATTATTATAGTAGTTGTCCTTCTATTTCTTAGTTATTTATTCTGTGTTATCTTATCGTGCTTAGACTGTGATTGAGTTACAATATCTTATACTCGTCCTCCGTTCGGAGTTGATTATGATGAGTACATTATATACTGCATGAGTTGATGATTAGATAGTGACCTAGAACAGCGTTCAACCGCCGACACTGCGGCATAGGCTGGGTGCTGTCACGTACTCATACCCTCACAGTGGGTGCAGGTTGTGACATGTCCTTCATGGATGGGTTCTCAGGCTACAACCAGATCAAGATGTTCCCCGACGACGAGAAGCACACATCTTTTTGAACACCGTTGGGGGTATACTGCTATATGGTGATGCCCTTCTGATTGAAAAATACAGGTGCGATATACCAGCGAGCCATGAACATAATTTTTTGCGATCATTTGTGTAAAACTGTGGATTGCTACGTAGACGATATCGCAGTTAAAAGTCGTCTCAAGGGCAACCACCTCCAAGACTTGAGAACGGTGTTCGAACTAATGCGTGTACACCAACTCAAGATGAATCCAACCAAGTCTTTTCTGGGAGTCTTCAGCGGAAAGTTTATTGGTTTCGTCATCACTTCAAAGGGTATACATCTGGACCCGGAGAAAGTGAAGGCTATCCTCGATATGCATCCTCCAAGAAACCTAAAAGAGCTACGCAGACTACAAGAAAGGCTAGCCTACATCAGACGATTCATTTCGAACCTCTCTGGAAGGTGTCAACCATTCACTCAGCTCATGAAGAAAGGCGTATCTTTCGTCTGGACTGAACAATGTCAACGCGCATTCGATGACATCAAGGCGTATCTTACAAGCCCTCTAGTATTGGTTGCTCCAATAATGGGGAAGCCCTTCTTACTATATGTCCGTGCTATGGACCTATCTCTTGGCGCCCTATTAGCTCAGAAGAATGAAGGCGGCCATGAACATGCAATCTACTACCTCAGCCGCACAATGGTGGGTGTCGAACACAGATATACACCGGTGGAGAAGGAATGCCTTGTACTAGTATTTACCATCCAGAAGACACGCCACTATGTGTCTGGGCAGACTATCCATATTATATCTAAAGTCAATCCTCTCAGAATACTCATGACTAAACCATTTTCTTTCAATTCCCGTTTTAGCTACATGGGCAATGTTATTGACTCCATATGATATGATCTTTATTCCTCAGAAGGCAGTAAAAGGCCAAACATTAGCCGATTTCCTGGCAGCTCATTCGGTGCCAGAATCTTCCATATTCTACGACAAAATCCCCGATGAAGTAGTGGAGTCTAACACTGCAACTGAAGAAATCCCTATTTGGCGAATTTTTTTTGACGGTGCATCAAGAACAGGACACAAAGGAAATATTGTAGCCGGAGTTGGCATCGTGCTCGTGTCACCTGATCATCTGGTTATACATCGTGCATATTCTCTCGTGGAACCATGCACCAACAACGTGGCCAAATATAATGCCCTATTAATCGGCCTGCAACTGGCAAAGCAACTGGGAGTTGACTATCTAGAAGCTGACGACGATTCCAAGCTAATAGTTAGTCAGGTCCAAGGGGATTATGAAGTTCGTCACGAAGATCTCATCCCCTACTACAGAGCAACAATCGAGTTGGCGTCTACTTTTGCTAGATTCCTCATCGAGCACGTGCCTTGACTACAGAACATAGAAGCAGATGCTCTAGCTGGTCTCGCTGCTTCCTAGACCGTTTCTACCAATACTCAGCAGTCGATCACAGTGTCTGGTCGAGAACTATTCTGTGTGAAATATGCCTTGCATATTCATTACAGTTACGCAACAGAAACAAACGTTGATATTAAAGACTGGAGTTTTCCTTTCATAGACTACGCCGTCTATGGAATCCTCCCCGAGGACCCGAAGGAAGAAGTGTCTATCCAAAGACAATCCTTTAGATTTTACTACGATACAGCTACCAAGATGCTGTTCTGACGCTCTTACGATAGGCTACTGTTATGATACTTATCAGACAAAGAAGCCAAACATGCACTCTAGGAGGCTCATGATAGAGTTTATGGTGTACATCAACCAGGCTCCAAATTACAGGACTGCCTCAAACGAATGGGTTATTACTGGCCCACAATGATAGCAGATGCTATTGAATATGCAATAAAGTGTAGAGCTTGTCAGTTCCACACCGATTTTATTCATCAACCTTCGGAGTTTCTACACCCGACGGCAGCATCTTGGCCTTTTGAAGCCTGGGGCATGGACGTCATAGGACCAATCAGCCCGTCATCCTCTAAAGGACATCAGTTCATCCTAGCCATAACCGATTACTTCTCCAAATAGACGGAAGCTATACCGCTCACCGAAGTGAAGGCATCGAACATGATCAATTTCATCAAACATCATGTTATCTACGACTTTGGCCTACCTCATAGGATCATCCATGATAATGGTCCACAATCCGCAAGCCATGCATTCTATCGGTTCTGCGATAGGAATCAAATCCAGAATGTAGCCTCTACTACCTATAATCCAACGGCTAACGGGCTAGCAGAAGCCTTCAATAAAACCATCATTAAATATCTCATGAAGTTCGTGTCTTCAAACAAGCGCAATTGGAATGAGAAGCTTGGCGAATGTTTATGGGCCTTTCGTACAACGATCCGGACTCCGACAGGTAGAACTCCATTCTTGCTGGTTTATGGGAGCGAAGCTGTTCTTCCCCTAGAAATCTAGATTCCTTCTCTTCGAGTAGCCTTAGCCAGCGAGTTGACTACCGAAGAAAGCTACCGTTTGCGTCTACAAGAGCTCGAAGCACTAGACGAAAAATACTTGTTAGCTCAGCAGCGTATTGAGCTATACCAAGCATGTCTTTCCAGAGCCTTCAATAAAAAGGTGAAGGAAGGAATCTTCCAAGTCGGTGATCTAGTCTTAGCAGTGAGAAGACCAATGGTCATGACGGACAAAATAAAAGGAAAATTTTAGCCTAAATGGTAAGGTCCTTTCATCATAGAATCAGTGTATTCTAACAGTGCGTACCGACTAACCAGGCCGGACGATGACTTGCTCATGATGCCTATCAATGGCAAGTTCCTGAAGAAATACTATGTGTAACCTTTGTATGTAATGTTCACATATGTTCAGTCATGTAAATGTATAGTGCGATGTTTATATGATTCAAAAAATTATCTAACTATTATCCGTATTTCAAGAGTCTTGAATACGCCTTGGATAATAGGTCCTCCAAAAAATTTCCCCAATGGAATCATTCCCGTTTTTGACTCTGTCCAAACTCGGTTTGACGAAAACAAGTCACGTCCCTATTACCTCTGAATTGTTTTTTTGATAATTATTTCCCCAGTGAAATGATTATGTTTTGCCATGTCCATATAACCTCTGAGCAAAGCACTCATCAAGGATAATCACGTCCTTACTACCTCTGAATTATCCACTCCCACCTAATGTTATATATCTTTCCACGTCCATATTACCTCTGGTCAGATATAGAACATCCTCTGCTATTACGTCCATAGCAGCTTCGTTCAACTTATTATCTATATTCGAATAACTTGAATATAGAACGGATAATAGGTCCACATCAAAATTCTCTAGCAGAATACCTACCAGAAATATCCTTGCTACGTCCACATTACCTCTAGTTTCGATATTTCACAAAACCACATTCACTTCTGAAAAGATTCTTTATTCTTTACATCTATTAAGAGACGAAAAAAGGTACAAGAGCACTGACGGCTGAAAAAAAAGAGAAAAAAGTTATAAAAATCTACAGGATACGTAGGTGGTTTATATTGCCTGTTAAAGCTACGACTTCGGCCTCAGACTTCGCGGTAGCTCGGCACCATGCCTCTTCTTGACGAGCGGCTTCATCCCCAAGAAGGACTAGACTCAGATGCTCTCTCTCCAACTTTGCCAGCTGTTCTTCTAAATGGGCAAATGTGGTGGCAGTCATGACAGCCTGAGACAAATAATCCTCCTGTTCAGATGTTGCCGCCCTCAAGTCAGCTGCAAGTTGGGCGATCTCGTTCTGGATTTGTGCAATGTGATTATACCTCTGGGTGATCTGCGTAGCCAGTCTGTTCTTCGAGGCGGCACGTGCCTTACTTGTAGCATTGAAATGACCATGCTGGTCAGCCAATTCGCCGATCTCTCAAGCAAGGGCTTCCTTCCTTGCCTGGAAAGTAGCCTTCTCCTCCATGAGAGCCTTGATCAGAGCCTCGTCTTCCACCCGGAACAGGGATGACGGACTCTGTTGTTTAGCATCCCGCAATCGAGCTACCTGACCCTCGAGGCCATTCAGAACTTTCCTCAGAGTATTGGTCCGCTCTTCATAGCCGACAATGCTCTCGAGGGCTGCCACTTGGCATTCGGCAATAGCCTTCACAGGGCCAAAGGCAGCATTCTGATTCAAGACTCCAGGAAGCTTCACTTTCAATACAGAGTAGAAAGCATTGACGACTTCCTGGGCCATCTCGTCGTCTTTCGTGGAGGACGTCGGAAAGGAGGCTTGGAAAGTTTTTTCCGCTCCAGGATGGGGTACCTGACAAGAAGCCGAACCTGATAAAGAAAAATAAATACATCAGTAACCAAAAAAGAAGAAGAGAAATACGAAAGAGTTATAATTTTGTACCTTCGACTTGCTCAACTCCAGATATGTCGTAGGAGAAACTGATCTTCTGATCGCCGTCATGGTCTGGGCCTTCGCCCTGATCACCCCATCGCTGAAGTCTTACAGCTGGAGAAGACCCGCCCTCATCTATCAGTCGAAGACGAGCAGGGGACTCTGTCGTCACATCCACCTCCTCAGATGAGGAGGCACCTGCCTCAGCTGTGACTTCGGGGTCCTGTGCAAAGGACAAACACAAAGGTGAAAAAGCTTCCAAAGGATTGAACAGAACGACTACGGAGTCTAGGAAATGGTCTACCTCCCGAATGGCAACGGCCTGCAACGCCGTCTGTCGAGAATACCTGGGAGGAGGCGAGCCGGCACCCATGTCAGGAACCTTCTTCCTCCCCCGGGAAACAACCACCCTGCACCAGCTCGGTGGGAGCCTTCCTTTTATGAGGAACGGCAGGAAGAGGTTCTTAAGTGTCAACGATAGGCTCTTCAACAATAACTCTTTGTTGCGGCACTACAGTTGGTTTAATTATGGGCACGGCACCTTCCTTTCTGCTACTCCCTATTGCACGTGCTCGTCCTATATCAGCAAGGATAGGGACAAACTTGGTCCCTGATATAAAACTATGCTCACGGTCATACCGAGAATGAAGGGTATTAACCTGAATATAGAACTTAGTAGCAGCAAAGAGCATGTGGATGTCGGGTTTATCTTTGGGCAGGGTAAAAATTGTCCCTATACATCCAGCATTGTAGTAGCCCCATGTACGTGCCCCGTCGATTAGACTCCCTATTGACTGGAGATGAGGACTGGGATTGCCCAAGAGAAGCTGGCTGTAGCCGAATTGCCGTGCAAAGTGGCTTGGCAAATAAGGTTCCACGAAAGTGTGGTTCCTGTTCCTGAATACCAGATGGGAAGTCCTAATAGATTGGAGCCAACAAAATGCTCCAATGGGAAGGCTAGTAGTGAGTGCTCCCTCATCTACTAGGGTGTCTCCTGCGTGACCATTGCCAGATAGAGGCGATACTCTGAATAATTCATAATTCTGCAGAAAACTCGAAGCCCTTCTGCAAACAGGCACCTTGTAACGGTCCAATCCGTGTCTCTGAACCTCCGAATGAAGGCATCTCCCGCCAAAGAATTTGCCATCAGCCCGGCGTTCATCAATTTGGGACAATGCAGTACCAGCTACCCTATCAGATAGTGGAAGGGTAACTCAGTCCTAGCAAAGTCCTTCCTGCCCTTGGATGTTATTGCGTGCACAACAAAATATCGTAAACCCCGTTGGATTGCACAGACCATCGCTGGAAGCAGAGCAAGTGGGCGTCCAAAGGCCGGCCTTACAGCCGAAAGTATCATCCCCGGGCTGATTCTCTCAATAGACCCTGAGCCGTGAGGGACTGTGCAGTCACGAAGCCGTATCATCAGGAAAGCAGCTAGCACCGCCTTTTCTGACATCTTAAACTCGGCTTGTCTGAAGAAATGATAAATCAAGGAATTTCCCTCAGGATCATCACTATCTTCGGTAGCCGCAGCTCCGTGATCTATCATCAGCTGATCTATTTTAGAGATCGTCAAGGGCTTAGGCGACGAGGAGGAGACTGGGCCATTTCCCCCTTCTCTAGTTAAAACATAGTTAGTCCAAGCCCTCATATGCAGGATGGACCCCTCGGCCTTACCCTTCTTCATAATCTGGTGACAAATAAAAAAGTGACAAAGTAACTCTTTGTACACATTTATCATATCAGAGCTCTCCTTCTCCAAATCCAAGATCTCTGCATCACTTGGGACGTATTCTGCATACGGCTCTGTCCTCCAGAGAAGTTTAGATACCGCCTGCATCTCATAAAGAGCCAAACCCATCTCTCCGCCCGGAGTGAAGAAGGTGCACATATGATGGTTGTACAACTCTGCCAAGGAGACGAACATCGGCTAGTTAACCTAGATGCCATACTGGGTTGTCCTGATGGCATAAAAAAGACCGATGGCTTTTAGGCTGGCCTCGTAAGTCGAGAGCACCCATCCAGTAAGGTCACTCCAGAACAGAACAGAATGTCTGCAGCCTTCAATCCGCATCTTCCCTTCCGGATATGACTCATTCTTCGACAGCATCTAGTTGGAAAGAGTCTCAACAGCATAGGAATAAAGATCAGTCAGGACATCGTTCAGTATAACACCCGGTTGTAGCCCCCTCATGGAGTAGGAAGTGGAACCCTTGACACACCTGAACGTGTCCTTCTTTCGGTCACCAGAGTTGAACTGGATCCTGCCAGAAACAACCCCAGGCAGTTCAGGAGTCAGGTCCCATTTTATTTGCCTCTGCATAGCCAGATCAGCAAACGCCGACAGAGGGTATTGGCGCTTCATTGATAGCAGCCCTATTCTTTGGTCATTCAACGTAACTACCAAAGGATCTTCCAGACATATCGTCGCGTCATCCTCGAATCCTACTCTATCACCGAATAGGAAGTACAGCTTCTTCCAATAGCGTACCCTCCGAGCTTCTCATCATTAATCATCTGCTTCAGAAAGGTTTTGTCCTATTCAATTATGGCGATCGCTCGTTTCGTAGGTTGGTTATGACTGTTCTTTGTCTGAACATCGCTGACCATGCTGGTTACAAGGCTTGTATCGAGAACATGGCAAGTATAGACACACACAAAAAAGAAGAAGAAAATACTGTCTTTCCTTTTATTGGTGCAAGGCACCACAAATCGAGTACGTCTGAGAGATCCTGCACTGAGGATCCCCGAGTACAAAAAATAATTCTGGAGAATGGGACAATGGAGATCGAGCGGCAGTTGCTCCTTTACTTTGTTGATACTCCGATTACAAAAGTGGGATAAAACCTAAGAAAATTGCTAACTCTCGGCTCACTGGCAAGAAGTACAGCAATTTGGCTCTTGAAAATGCTCTCCGTTCTATCCTTTGAAGAGGGATGAGGCCCCCCTTTTATAGTCGTTCTTGAGCTAGAATGGTGTTATGCGACCACATGAGAAAACATACTGGTTTTTATGTGGGCGCATAGTCCTCCTTTGGGCGCATAGGACGTAGACGCATACAGGCTACGAGATCGTGGGTTGGTCGTGGTGTTGACGTGGCCGTATGCTTCGGTGTACGGTTTCTCGTGGAGACTAACGTGGCCGTGTGCTTCGGTACACGTTTTGATCATGGCTTTGACTGAGTCAAGCTTGGGCGTATAACCATATCTCAGGCTACGCGCCCTTCTTTCGGGGGTGCTAGTCTTGGGCGCATGAGACTTCACTGGCTGGGTGCATGAGGCTTCACTGACTAGGCGCATGAGGCTACACTTGACTTGGACGCATGGAGCTATACTGACTTGGGTGCATGGGGCTTCATTTGCTGAAAATTTTTCATGCTTCTACAAGACCCCCTTCAAAGTTTTCGATACTTGAACAAGTTTAAAATACTTTGAAAGAAGCATAGATCGTCTTCTCGTGATGCAATGGGCGCATAACACGGCTCTCTCCTTGGGTTCATAATATTTTGCCAGCCTGTCAGAAAGATACAACTGTTGAAATCTTCCTCGAAATCCGAACTGACAGATTCATCGGAGCAGAATTTGAAGCTGTCCATCCTTCATACGTTGTCTACGTCCGCAAGGGACAGTCGCATAGTATGCAGAGAGCTGATCCTTTACGTAGGTACATGGGCTGTAGTGGGCGCATACAACGTGATGAGCGCATGGGCACATACAGCAAGTGGGCGAATAGGAATTGGCCCGTGCCTATAAATAGGCCCTTGGAGGAGAGAGAAAGTTCATTATTCCTTTCTTTTAAAAATTTTCAAAAAAATTTTCGTCTTCTTTCTTTGAGAACCTTGTCTCCCAAGGTTGCCAGGAGATCCGCGAAGGGCAAGGGGGCTGCGCCGAGTGACTCTTCTCCTGCGGTAGCGTCTTCGGCAGTCCAGGATCCGATTCTGGGTGAGGGCATGCTTCAAAAAACAAAGTCCCGAGCGTTAATTTGTGACGCTTGGGATTTTCTTCTGCCTAGACATTTGCGCCTAAGGCAACATACTTCTGTGAGCATCATTATGCGCCCACAGAAGTCATACGCCAACACTGTGGTGTGCTATGCGCCCACGTGTTGCCATATTATGCGCCCTCTAAGCAGTGGCATGTTATGCGCCCATGCATTGTTCGTGTGTTATGCGCTTGCATGTCTTGTTTTGGGCGCATATCCTTTTGGGCGCATAGCCCTTTGGGCTCATAGGAGTCTTCAGGACTTAGTTTTTCTACAGTTTCCTGAGTCTGACTTTCTTTCTGCCCTTGCATTAAACATGTTTGTCCCAAAGCTTGACGGTATCCCTTTCGGTTCCGCTTGCCACGTTCTCGGCACAAGCCTTATAACTAACATGGTCAGCGATGTCCAAGCAAAGATCAGTTATGACCAACCTACGGAGCGGGCGATCGCCATTATTGAACAGAAGAAAACCTTTCTGAAGCAGACGATGAATGACGAGAAGCTCGGAGGGTCGCACTATTAGAAGAAGCCGTACTTCCTATTTGGTGACAGTATTGGATTTGAGGACAACACGACTATATGTTTGGAAGAGTCTTTGGTAACTACGTTGAATGACCAAAGAATAGGGCTGCCATCAATGAACCGCCAATACCCTCTATCGGCATTTGCTGATCTAGCTGTGCAGAGACAAATGAAATGGGGCCTGACTCCTGAATTGCCTGGGGTTGTTTCTGGCAGGATCCAGTTCAATTCTGGTGACTGGAAGAAGGATACATTCAAGTGTGTCAAAGGTTCCACATCCTATTCCATGAGGGGGCTGCAACCGGGTGTTATGCTGAACGATGTCCCGACTGATCTTCATCCTTATGCTGCTGAGACTCTCTCCAATTTGATGATGTCAAAGAAGGAGTCATATCCGGAAGGGAAGATACGGCTGGAAGGCTGGAGATGTCCCTTTTCGTTCTGGAGTGACCTTACTGGATGGGTGCTCTCGACCTATGAGGCCACTTTGAAAGCTGCCGGTCTTCTCTATAACATCAGGGCCACTCAGTATGGCATTAAGGTTAACTGGCCAATGTTCGTCTCCTTGGCAGAGCTGTACAACCATCATACGTGCACCTTCTTTACTCTGGGCGAAGAGATGGGTTTGGCTCTTCATGAGATGCAGGCGGTGTCCAAACTTCCCTGGGGGTGGAGCCGTATGCGAAATATGTCCCCAGTGATGCAGAGATCTTGGATTTGGAGATGGAGAGCTCTGATATGATAAATGTGTACAAGAGTTACTTTGTCACTTTTTTATTTGTTACCAGACTACGAAGAAGGATAAGACCGAGGGGTCCATCCCGCATACGAGGTCTTGGACCAACTATGTTTTCACCAGAGAAGGGGGAAATGATTCAGTCTCCTCCTCGTCGCCTAAGCGTTTGACAATCTCTGAGATAGATCGGTTGATGACAGCTCATGGAGCTGAGGATACCGTAGATAAAGGTGATCATGAGGGAAATTCCCTGATCTATTATTACTTCAGGCAAGCAGAATTAAGGATGTCAGAAAAGGCGATGCTCGCCGCTTTCCTGATGATATGGCTTCGTGACTGCGTAGTCCCTGGCGGCTCAGGGTCTGTTGAGAGAATCAGCCGAAGGATGATACTTTCGGCTATAAAGCTGGCTTTTGGATACCGTCTTGCACTGCTTCCTGCGATGGTCTGTGCCATCCAACGGGGTTTGTGTCATTTTGTTGCAAACGAGATAACATCCAGAGGCAAGAGTGACTTTGCTAGGACTGAGTTACCCTTCCACTATCTGATGGGGTGGCTGGTACTGTATTGTCCCAAATTGATGAATGTCGAGCTGTTGGTGGATTCTTTGGCAGGAGATGCCTTCATTTGGAGGTTCAGGGACACAAATTGGACCGTTACAGGGGTGTCTGCTTGCAGGAGGGCTCTAAGTTTTCTACAGAATTATGAATTCTTTCGGGTATCGCCTCCATCTGGTAGTGGTCGTACGGAAGACACCCTAGTAGATGAGGGAGCACTCACTACTAGCCTTCCTATTGGAGAATTTTGTTGGCTCCAGTCCATTAGGCCTTCCCATCTGGTACTTAGGAACAAGAACCACGCTTTCCTAGAACCTTACTTGCCAAACCGCTTTGTACGGTAATTTAGCTATAGCCAGCTTCTCTTGGGCAATCCCAGTCCTCATCTCCAGTCGATAGGGAGTCTAATCGACGGAACGCGTGCATGGGGCTACTCCAATGCTGGATGTACAGGGGCAGTTTTTTACCCTGCCCAAAGATAAACTCGACACTCACATGCTCTTTGCTGCTGCTAAGTTCTACATCTAGGTCAATACCTTTCTTTCTGGGTATGACCATGAGCATAGTTTTAAATCGGGGACCAAGCTTGCCCCTACCCTTGCTGATATAGGACGAGCACGTGCAATGGGGATTAGCTGGAAGGAAGGCATCGCACCCACAATTGAACCAGCTGTAGCACCGCAACAGAGAGTTGTAGTTGAAGAGCCTATCATTGCAGCGCCTTAGAGGGAGGATACTGAAGAACCTCTTCCTACCGTTCCTCACAAGAGGAAGGCTCCCACCGAGCCGGTGCCACGGCCAAAAAGGACGAAGGTAGTTGTTTCCCGGAGGAGGAAGGTTGCGGATGTGAGTGCCGGCTCGCCTCCTTCTAGAAGGTCTTCTCGGCAGGCAGGCCATCGCCGTTCGAAAGGTAGACCCTCTCATAGACTCCGTAGCCATTCTGGTCAAGCCTTTGGAAGCTTTCTCACCTTTGCGTTTGTCCTTTTTACAGGACCCCAAAGTCACAGCTGAGGTAGGTGCCTCCTCCTCTAAGGAGGTGGAGGTGGCGACAATGTTCCCTGCTCTTCCTCGACTGTTGGATGAGGGCGGGTCTTCTTCGGCTGTAAGACCTGAGCGATGGAGTGAGCAGGGCGAAGGCCCAAACCCTGATGGCGGTCAGAAGATCAGTCTCTCCTACGACATATTTGTGGAAGATATGTCTGCAATAGGAGCTGCGATCAAAGAGCTGGACGAGAACCAAGTCCAATCGGCTCATCCTCCTGCGGGTACGTTGCCTTTGCGCCTTTCTTTCGATGAGATCTTTAGACTTCGATTTTGCGTGCTCCTCGTGAGGCTGACCACGTCTGTGTGTTCCCTTGTAGACAAGGAGAAAGAACCCCTTGTGGAGACAGTCCCCGCCATTGGGAAAGGGACAGAAGTCGTTTTCGGCTCCTCCAAATCTGCTACGGTGGAGGAAGCTATTAGTGAGCCGGTATTGGCTTCAGAAAGAGCGGTCGAGCAGCCTACTGAGGGGGCTGTTGCTGAATCCGCTCCTATTCTGCCTAAGCTTGTGGAAGAAACCAGGCCCAATGCTGCTCGGGGCCTTGCCATTATTCCCCTTGAACAGTCCGGGTCTGCGTCCGGGTCTGCTTTTGGTTTCCCTGAAACCAAGGTTGATGGCGCAGCCCAAGTTGGAGTTGAGCAGGCCGAAGGTACGAAATTACAACCTTTTCGTATTTCCCTCCGCCTTTTTCTGGTGCCTGATGTATATTGTTTTCTCTGTCAGGTTTGGCTTTTTGTCAGGCGTTCCTTCCAGAAGTGGAAGAAACTTTCCAAGCCTTTTCTCCGACGACCTCCACCGAGGATAAAGAGATGGCCCAGGAAGTTATAAAACTTTATATTCTGCACTGAAAGTGAAGCTTCCTGGGGTCCTGAATCGGAACGTCGCCTTCGGCCCTGTGAAGGCTGTTGCCGAGTGTCAGGTAGCGGCCCTCGGGAGTATAGCTGCCTATGAAGAGTGGGCCAGCACTCTGAGGAAGGTCCTGAATGACCTGGAGGGCCAGGTGGCCCAGTTTCGAGACATCAAACAGCGGAGTCCGACGTTGATGTTCCGTACAGAGGATGATGCTTTGATGACAGCTCTTGTGGAGGAGAGGGCTACCTTCCAGGCAAGAAAGGATGCCCTTGTTCAGGAGATTGGCGAGCTGACTGATCAGTACCGCCAGTTCAATGCTGTGAGTGAGGCCCGTGCTGCCTCAAAGAACTGGTTGGCTGCGCAGATCACTGAGAAGCACAATCACATTGCGCAGATCAGGAACGAGATTGCCAGTTGGAAGCCGACTTGAGGGCGGTGACATCTGAATAGGAGGATTATTTGTCCCAGGCTGCCACGGCTGCCAGTAATTCTGCTCGTTATGAAGAACAGCTAGCGAAGTTGGAGGGGGAGCATCAGGGTCTGATCCTCTTTGAAGATGAAGCCGCTCATCATGAAGAGGCACGGCACCGAGCTACTGCGAAGTCTGAGGCCGAGATTGGTGCTCTGAGGGACAACATAAACCGCCTGTGTATCTCGTAGATTTTGTAACTTCTTCTTTTTTCTGGCTGTTCACGGCTCTTGTACCCTTTTTCTGTCTCTTGATAGACGTTTAAGTATAAAATAAAGAATCTTTTCAGAAGTGAATGTGGTTTTGTGAAATATCGATGCTAGAGGTAATGTGGACGTAGCAAGGATATTTTTGGTGGGTATTCCACTGGAGAATTTTTGTGTGGACCTATTATCCGTTTTATATTCGAATGATTCGAATATAGATAACAAGTTGAATGAAGCTGCTAATAGAGGTAATATGGACGTAATAGCAGAGGATGTTCTATATCTGACCAGAGGTAATATGGACGTGGAAAGATATATAGTATTAGGAAGGAGTGGATAGTTCAGAGTTTGTGTGGACATGACTATCTTTGATGAATGCTTTGCTAAGAGGTTATGTGGACATGGCAAAACATTTGATCATTCCACTGGAGAAATAATTATCAGAAAATAATTCAGAGGTAATGGGGACTGACTTGTTTTCGTCAATCCAAGTTTTGGAGGGAGTCAAAAACAAAAATGATTCTACTGGGGAAATATTTAGAGGACCTATTATCCAGGGCGTATTCAATACACTTGAAATACGGATAATAGTTAGATAGTTTTTTTTTGAATCATATATACATTGTACTGTATATTTACATGACTGAACATATGTGAACATTATCTAAAAGAGGTTACACATAGTATTTCTTCAGGAACTTGCAATTGATAGGCATCATGAGCAAGTCACCATCAGGCTTGGTTAGCCAATACGCACCGTTGGAATACACCGATTCTATGACGAAATAACCTTTCCATTTAGGCTGGAATTTCCCTTTTGTTTTGTGCGTTATGACCATCGGTCTTCTCACTGCTAAGACCAGACCACCGACTTGGAAGATCCTTTCCTTTACTTTTTTATTGAAGGCTCTGGAAAGGCGTGCTTGGTATAGCTCAATGCGCTGCTGAGCTAACAAGCATTTCAGTAGTCAGCTCGCTGGCTAAGGCTACTCGAAGAGAAAGAATCTGGATTTCTAAGAGAAGAACTACTTCGCTCCTATAAACCAGAGAGAATGGCGTACTGCCTGTTGGAGTCCGGACCGTTGTTCGATACGCCCATAGACATTCACCGAGCTTCTCGTTCCAATCGCGCTTATTTGAAGACACAAACTTCTTGAGAAGTTTTATGATGGTTTTGTTAAAGGCTTCTGCTAGCCCGTTGGCCGCTGGATTGTAGACAGTAGAGACTACGTTCTGGATTCGATTCTTATCGCAGAACTGATAGAATGCATGGCTTGCGAACTGTGGACCATTATCGTGGATAATCCTGCGAGGTAGGCTAAAGCGGTAGATGACGTGATGTTTGATAAAACTGATCATGTTTTATGTCTTCACTTCGATGAGCGGTATAGCTTTCGCCCATTTGGAGAAGTAATCAGTTATGGCTAGGATGAATCGATGTCCTTTGGAGGATGGCGGGCTGATTGGTCCTATGACGTCCATGCCCCAGAATTCAAATGGCCAAGATGCTGTCGTCGGGTGTAGAAACTCCAAGAGTTGATGAATAAAATCGGTATGGAACTGAGAAGCTCTACACTTCTTTGCATATTCAACAGCATCTGTTATCATTATGGGCCAGTAATAACCCATTCTTTTGAGGCAATCTTGTAATTTGGTGCCTGGTTGATGTGCACCACAAACTCCATCATGCGCCTCCCGGAGTGCATGTTTGGCTTCTGTGTCTGATAAGCATCGTAACAGTAGTCCGTCGTAAGAGCGTCGATACAACATCTTGGTAGCTGTGTCGTAGTAAAATCTGAGGGATCGCCTTTGGATGGATACTGCTTCCTTCGGGTCCTCGGGGAGGATTCCATAGACAGCATAGTCTATGAAGGGAAATCTCCAGTCTTTAGCATCGACGTTTGTTTTCGCTGCGTAACTATGATGAATATACAAGGCATCTTTCACACAGAATAGTTCTTCACCAGACACTGTGATCGACTCTGGGTATTGATAGGAACGGTCTAGGAAGCAGCGAGACCGGCTAGAGCATCTGCTTCTATATTCTGTTGTCGAGGTACGTGCTCGATGAAGAATCCATCGAAAGTAGACGCCAACTCAATTGTTGCTCTGTGGTAGGGGATGAGATCTTCGTGGCGAACTTCATAATCCCCTCGGACCTGACTAACTATTAGCTTGGAATCGTCGTAAGCCTCTAGATAGTTAACTCCCAGCTGCTTTGCCAGTTGCAGGCCGATTAATAGGGCATTACATTTGGCCACATTGTTGGTACATGGTTCCACGAGAGAATATGTACGGTGTATAACCAGATGATCAGGTGACACGAGCACGACACCTACTCCAGCCACGATATTCCCTTTGGATCCTGTTCTTGATGCACCATCAAAGAACATTCGCCAAATGGGGACTTCTTCAGTTGCAGTGGTAGACTCCACCACTTCATCGGGGATTTCGTCATAGAGTTTGGTCGACTCCGGCACCGGATGAGCTGCTAGGAAATCAGCTAATGCTTGGCCTTTTACTGCCTTTTGAGGAACGGAGATCATATCGTATGGAGTCAACAACATTGCCCATGTAGCTAAACGGGAATTGAGAGAGCTCGATTTAGTCATGAGTATTCTGAGAGGATTAACTTTAGATATGATGTGGATAGTCTACCCAGACACGTAGTGGCGTATCTTTTGGATGGCAAGTACTAGTGTAAGGCATTCCTTCTCCACAGGTGTGTATCTGTGTTTGGCACCCACCATTGTGCGGCTGAGGTAGTAGATTGCCTGTTTATGGCCGCCTTCATTCTTCTGAGCTAAGAGGGCGCCAAGGGAATGATCTATAGCGCAGACATATAGTAAGAAGGGCTTCCCCATTATTGAAGCTACCAATACTGGAGGGCTTGTAAGATGCGCCTTGATGTCGTCGAATGCGCGTTGACATTGTTCAGTCCAGACGAAAGATACACCTTTCTTCATGAGCTGAGTGAATGGTTGACACCTTCCAGAGAGGTTCGAAATAAATTGTCTGATGTAGGCTCGCCTTCCTTCACTACACCAAAATAGCTAATTAGGAACACTAGGCATATTTCAATCTGGAACGCCTATTAAGTGTGTCTAAATTTTGGAACGGAAAAAAAGTGTGCCAAAATAAAAAATCGTTCTAAATATTAATTTTTTTATTTTTAATAAAATTTATGTAATCTGGAACACATATAAACCGTTCCAAAACCATTTCCAATAATAAAAATTTAGGTCATGTGATCGAATAACTTTTATGAAACAATAATGCTAAACGTCCACACTATTCTTCTTCATCTGGCACGCATCCCACCCCACCCACCCTATAAAACCCCCACCCCAAATCTCTCTCTCCTCTCTCATTTTCTTTCTACTTTCCATAAATCTAATCAACTGAGAGCTAATTTAGATTAGGTTTGAGATGCTAGCACCGCGCTTGGACTGCAGCTGTCGACGGCGGCGCTGTCGGCGGCTCCGATGGGGGTCGGCCCAACCGTTACGAGTCTCAGAACCGCAGCGACTGGAACACCTTCGGCCAGTACCTCCGCTACCACCGCCCACCTCGCCCTCTCCCGCTGCAGTGATGCCTACGTGCTCGAGTTCCTCGCTACCTCGACCAGTTCGGCAAGACCAAGGTCCACTCCGACGGCTGCCCCTTCTTCGGCCACCCAAACCCTCCCTCCCCCTGCCCCTGCCCGCTCCGCCAGGCCTGGAGCAGCCTCGACGTCCTCGTCGGCCGCGTCAGCGCCGCCTTAGAGGAGAACTACGGCCAGCCGGAGGCCAACCCCTTCGGCAGGCGCGCCGTTAGGCTCTACTTAAGGGAGGTCAGGGACTCCCAGGCCAAGGCCCGCGGGATAGCCTACGAGAAAAAGAAGCGAAAGAAGCCGTCGGCAACGTCGTCATCAACCGCCAACACCACCTCTGCTCCGTCGCAGCCGATGATGATGATGGCAAATTCTTGCGACATCAACAACACAATTTTTATAGGTCAAAATGCCTCAACTATTTTCCACTATCTAGAGTTTTTTTAGGCTTTAATTATCTTTCCAATTTAATGGTCATGTGCATTATTTTGACTTCTTTATCCTTGTATCGATTTTTAAACTAATTTTGTTTCAGAAGTAAAAACTAACATAAATTTAAAAGCAATAGGACTAAACAAAATTCTAACCCTAACCCCTTTTTCTCTGGTTATGGGTTTTTGGGTTTGAATTTCCTAGGTTACTGGGGAAAAAGAGAGATGGTCGAGGTAGTGAATGACTGAGGAAGAAGGAAAAAAATTGTGGAAAAGAAATGTTCGTGAATGCATTTATTTGAGAATTTGGAAGGTTAGATTAGGATTTAATGAGTTTAACCTTAAAATATGAAGTACTCTGATTTTTTTAATTATAGTATTCCTCTGCTAAATTGACAGGGCTCTAGAAGTAATATGATACTTGGCTAGTATTAGATGCTCAAGATGCATATAAATTGACATTATCAAGTCTCTTGATTTATCTTTGTTTTTGTCCGACTATACTGTGCAAACATTCTTGATGAACTTGTTAGCACATTTGCATAATTAAATATGAATGTTGATGGTAGTGGCAAGAATAGTATGGATAATATATTTAAGACTTAGGAGTATTGTAAGATCATCACAAGAGTTAATGGACATGACTATTATGATATATCCCTCTTTGACATGTCATAGTTATGCAACCAACTCCAGCTCGAATTTGCTTGTTTCACTTGAAGCTAAGACATTAGTTTTCTTAAGTTTTATCTTTTCTCTGTAGGAGACCATTTTTTTCATGTGCAAGAAACTTATTTGTTAAACTATGAAAATGCTTATATATATATGCATCCAAAGTTATGAAGTTATAGATTAGAATATAGTTTCACATGTTTTTCAAGTTGGGTTTGGTGCTTGTTATTAAATGGAATGAGGAGTGTTGGTCAGACAAGGAGCATTGCAGGACAACTGAGGTAATCGACACATTTATTAAAATCCTTTTTTAATATAATTTTCTTTATTGCAACATTATCCAAGTGATATTCTTAAACATTGACTTGATGTACTATTCCCTATAGTTAACTAGTTCTGGACCTTTAAGCTTAATCCTCTTCAATGATGGTCGTACCTTTCTGTTCATTTGCATCATCACCCCTTTAATAATCTCAAATCTTAATATTATTCCTCCGATACCACATTGTAACATAACTGTTGAAACATTTAGACCAACAATAGATAAGTTAACACCGTTTCTACTATTTTCTTTTTCGTTTGTATTGTAGAGATTCAGTTTATATAGATTTTTTTTACTACAACTATATATATAATCATCAAACTTGACCAGACAAGAATCCAGCTTATATAGAACTGGAATTCTAGTTTATGTAATGCGGAAATCAAGCCCAAACTAGAATCCTTAGTTTTCAGTTCCATTTTTGCTTCCTCTGGAGGTGCGCAAAAAATAAGAAGCAACTGAAGGCTCAAAGAAAAGATGAAGCTTTTGGTACTTCCAATTTTCCTTCTCTAGCAGAGTTTTCCACATCTGCTAATCCTAGTAGATATTTCGAGTGGTGAATTTACCAGATAAATCTGTCCAACGATCCTTTTTTTGTGAGTGCTTTAGTCAGTTGATGATCATACTAGATGTATTTCAAATACATAACACAAGTTTTTCTTCAAAATAATTCAGCAGATGAGCATCATGGATCTTTCCTTAGTTTTTTAGTTTTAAACGTAATCTAACTATTTAAGTCAATAAGCTATTTGACTAAGACCTACTTGCTGTAGATGCACATTCCCACATTGAAGCTTATTGCAAGAATCAGCATAGATATGCCAAACAAATATAACCCTCTAAGCATCATTGACATCGCTCCCCCATGCATGTTTGTAATTGACTCGAAGCATGCTGATTTGCAAAGTACATCATTACGAGCAATTCCATAAGATAGGAAGAAACCCACATCTCCAGTCTTCTGCAGGGTCCAGTGTTCTGCGCTGCCTATCACTACACCATGTAATCGGATCATCCCGGCAGAGATGTGGATTGAACTGGATGAGTGTGTTGTAGAAGTAAGTTGAATAGCCCTCTCTTTCCCAAGTTCCTCAGCCATAGCAGGTGGAGCATTGATTGAGTCCAATATATTGACAACATGCTTTCTAAAGGACTTATTCCAACTCCCATTGCTTTGGACATCTGCCATTAAAATGTGAGACATGTATCATCTAGAAATTGGCAAGGCAGCCTCGTCGCTAGTTTATATAACTGTATCTTTTAGTAGCAATGGAGTAGTTGCAATTGATCATTTCTAAAATACCACGATTATCCATTTTAGGCTAAAGTAAACTCACTACCAATTAGTTTAGGTAGAAATGCACTGAAAGAATCTGAAGAAAGTCAATTTGCAAAAACAAGACAAGTGACAACTTTGAAAATAGTAAGCACAACAGATGTTTGGTTTGCATGCAAACGTACTTGCAGATGGAAAAAGCAGGAGCAACTAGTATAGAGGTGGGAATAGTAGCAACTTATTGAATGTAGAAGGCTACTAGAAGAATTGTTATATATAACATTAGGTATTTATTAGTTTTACTGAACTTTTTGTGAGTGGTTTTTTAATCATGATATTGTCTTCTTGATCAGTAATAGAGCTTTACAGTCCGTCTTGGCAATGGACCGTGCTCAAAATGCCATTTTAGAATTTAAGTCATGAGCATTGTAAAGATCACAGTTTTCTCATTGCTAGTAGTCTTCTACCATTTTCCTTGAGTAACTTATCTTATCTATATGAAAAAGACCTTATTCCGTATCCAATGACGTACAATCTTTTTCCCCCTTTGAGAGTTGATATTATTTCAAAATGAGTAATACAATGGCATACAATCGATAGTCTAGTGAAGCCATTTTAACAGTTTGTTTATTTCATGATTGACATCAATGAAATATCTATTGCAAATTGGTAAGAATTTATGAGTCATAATTGACCCTATTGCTGCTACCAAAATAACAATGAAATATAGTTTTGTGTAGGAGTATCCACCATATTTGCTAGGCACATTGATTAGATACCACACAACCTTAATGAGTAGGGATAAGTTAATGGTTTGTCAGTCCTTGAAGCCATGTTTCTCTAAGATTCAATGGTTTATTTTCTTCATCCCGTTCGTGAAAACAAAGATGGTGACCTTGCTTCTTGAAATTTTACTGAAAATCACACATTCGTCCTATACAATTCGTGAAAGGACAAACTTCTCTAAAACAGACTAAAGTAATCCTCACTCTCTGCCAGCAATGTAAGGTCAAATAATCAACGTCATCACCAGCTATAAAACATTTATTCCAAATTGTTGGGATTAATACTTAATATATGAATCATTACCTCCATAAAAGAAGAAGATAAGTTAAAATTCAATTTTTGAATATCTCGATTTGGGCATGGATCCCTTTGCACGAACCTTGATGCCACCCCAACTCAAGCCTATGATGGACAATCTTTTGGAAAAGGGCAAAAAGTGTCTTATCCCAACCCAACACGAAGTAAACTTATGTTCAATGATTCAGGGCTAAATATACAAGTTACTGATAACTTCATATTATATTTCTGTTAATATTCTAATAATGTAGTTTAGTCATAAATCTAAAACATTTATAATATTTTTGTTGGTTAATAGTGTGAAAGCATTATTCATTAATTAGATGCCACCTCAGGCATCTGCTTTTTCTCCTTACGTCTCTTCAAGTTAAACTTCAAGGTCTATTTCTTATCAACACCTATATTTTTGTCGTTATGACACTGCAAGCTTCAACTTTTTTAAATTAAATAATTATTTTTGTAAAGCTCTTGCATTGTTACTGCTGTAGCATTTCTAAGTTTCTAACTCTGTTATTGGTATGCTCTGCTTATTGTTTAATCGATTGTATAACTGTCTCTAGTATATATTGTTCTATGTAGAGCTGTAGCCCAAGTGGCTGACTTTTGGAGACATAAGTCCTGGGTGCGGCAGTCGGAATTCGATTCCCATGGGGACCAAATGAATTACATATTCCAAAAAGAAAGTTGTTTTGCCACAATGTGTATTAGGTTGACCTGTTTTCTGGTGCTTTTTGTTAATATTATTTGCATTTTAAGTGTATATATCAATAGGGCATAAATGATTTATAGTGTGTTAGCTGGATATCCAGGTTATAAAAGAATGCCAGAAAAGTATTATTAGTAATCATACTATATAATTCGCATAATGTACTCAGTTGCTTATTTCCTAACTATCAATGATGAGTGTAATAAAACTGAGCATATTTATATATATTTTTGGTCTATGAGAAGGTTTTATGTTTTTTTTTTGAATGCACAAATGAAGAAACTGTTTTCTGTTTTACATATGCATGCCTGAATTATTTTGAGCAGAAATGTTTGAATGAACTGCTAGCATTTGGCCTTTTCCTGGATCTCTCTGATATGATCTTGTTTCTTTGTTTATAAATCTTGCTGGGGGCTTCAGACCGAATCTGGTGAGAATTATTCCGTTTCTTTTTTCTACCTTATTACATATTTGCATAACATGCTTATATATAAGACAAATTGTTGATTGTCTTGCAGATCACACTGATGGGTTTCATGTTCCTAGTGTTATCTGCACTTCTTGGCTATGTAAGCAATATACTAATTCTGTATGTAGGTTTTTTATTCAACTATCTAGGCCTATCATCTTTTCAACACTATAAACCTTTAACTTGTAGTATCTCTGCATAGTCATATCATTTTTGACAGCCTTATGATCCTACCATTTAGGATCAGTTGGTTATTTAGCATGGCATTTAATTCAAGTTCCAGTATTTCAAAACATTGGATCTTTGATTGATTCAGTCTATGTTCTGAAATTGGTTCTTGAAACCTAACAACATAACCAGTTAGGCAAAGAGCTACCAGTGTTCATAAGTGTTTTAGTGTGTGTTCTTTCAAGTTTCTTTCTCCAAGAAATGAGTTTAGGGAAGTTTCATCATCTCAGGTGTCTAACATAAAGGGAATAGTCCTATTTGGATCTAACTTTATATCCATATTCCAGCGTATTGAATATCCAGTTCATGCCTGTTTAAAATATGGTTAAAAGATTATAACTTTTTTCTTTTTCTAATCCGGATGATCCAAATAATAACTGATATACTATTTCAAGGTAGCCTAAATTGTATCGTATTCCGAAATATAGGTTGAACTTCTAAAATTCTAATTTCAGACTTGTTATATCTATATATATATATATATATATATATATATATATATATATATATATATATATATATATATATGATGAGGGCGTCACTTGACTCGAGGGTAAGCTTTGGCATTTTTATCTGCGAGGCGAGTTTGAGTCACGGTCCACGGAAAAACCTCACCATAAATGGGCTCAAGGCTGCTTTAGATCTTGACTCTTCCTAGGCACTGCATTAGCAGGAGCCTATTGCACTTTAATGCTCTTTTACTTAGTAATATCTATATCTATTATCTGTATGTGGTCCTATTTCTTATCTGCTTAACCAAATAAGGGGATTATTTTCTGTGTTCCAATAATATCCATATCTGCTAAAAGAAATCAGTGCTATGTTGGTTACTTCAAGGTTGAAAGTATCGGTATCGGACCATTCCTATGAGTATAGGGATCGAAAGTATCGGGCCTATCGGCAATATCAGAGGTTTCAGAACGGAGTATCGAATTTTTTGGTATCTGAAAGCAAATAATTATTAATAACTTATTAACATTTTAGAAAATATATTTTATACATTTAGGCATAATTTTAATATTTCCAGTGTTGTTTCTTAGTAGTTTTGAAATTGAATGAAATAGTAGTCACCCTTACCGACTGATTTACATATGATAGATAAGTTTTCTTCTTTTACATGCTTTTATAACCTTCTATGCTTTTACTCCCTTGTTGATTGGTCTTTTTCGTTCAATTTTCTTTCCCGAATTGATCGGAAAAGAGAGCCCCAATGTCTGTATCAGACAGTATCGGGTATCGGTCGGTATCGGATCGGGACATGTCAAACCATATCGGTATCGGCCGTATTGGATCGGTATCGACCGATACTGCGAACTATAGTTTGATCATCTGTTATTAATGTCATCAAGCCGATAATATTGAATAGATGTAAGAAGATTGTGTATATATGAAACTGAATATAAATGGGAAAGTTCTAGTGATGTTGTCTTCAGGCTTATATATATAAGGAAAGTGATTGTGTATGTAGCATATTTCTGATGATTGAATAGGTGATGCACTGAAGGACTGATATATGAGCTGCAGTCTATTTATGTGCAAATCAGATATTATTAATTACCTTCCAGAAATATTTTCTTTTTGGGATTAAAACCAGTCACTTAATACCCCTGGGAAGCGAATCAGGACCTCCCCTTCCCCTACCAAAGGCCTCAACAGTTGGGCTGCCCAACATTTTCTAGAAATACTATTTTAATTAGTTTGAATAGTTACTTATTAGTTGAATGCTCAAAGAGTCGGCTAAGGCTAATAAGTGGAGGTTTTCGTATTGCTGCCATAAAAAGTGGTTTGCCCTGGCAGGGACATTGTTTTCTCATGCAAGTAGTGTTTTTCTTCTGGGCATAATTATAGGCCTCTTGCATTTACAAAGTGCTTTCTGTATGAATATGTTTATAAATTATATGTTGGCTTTTGCCATACCTGCGGATTAAACTTTCTCAACATAGTTTATATATGTGGTTGAACTCTCAAGTGCAGGATGGATAAATTTTTAGCTTCTTTAAAATCTTATGCCTTGCATTATGATTAAATATGTTATCTTAATAGATCTATTCGCCTCAACTAGATACAGCTCCACCAAGATGGGTTCACCTTGCTCATGGAATCCTCCTTTTCTTGTATCAGGTTCGCCCAGTTAATTTCTGTAAGGAAGTAAACTATGTTTTTTTCCCTCACTAAGTATACAATTGTTTTAAACATAACAGTGACATGATTTTCAATTCTTATTGTTTGAGATGCTGTTATATTAGAACAGCATTTCAAACAATAGAACAACATCTCAAACAATAAGAATTGAAGAGTGGCGCACAGTTTTACCCCCCTTTTTTCTTTTTCCTTCATCCTTTTCTTGCTTTAACGTTACATTTTGATCCTTTTAGAGGTAGACAGTTTTAGTGGAAAGTAGACTTGTTAAAGCTATAAATTGTCCCTGTGTCACTTATTATTTGCCAAATTCAGTTTCTTCTTGCAGTTTCACAGGTCTGCAGAACCAAAGATTCTTTCTGAAAATATGAAGAAAGAAAGAGAAGCAGCCAAGAAGAGGAAAACCCATATTACCTTAAAAAATGTTGGCTATTTATTCTTCTCTCGCTCTACTCAAAGTTCTCTCCTTTTATAAAATTTGAATATCTTTCTTTAGCAGCTGAAATTCCTGAAAGGAAACTAAGAAGTACAATGACCTCAAGGTACGTAACAACCTCTTACATACGCCATTTTGTTTTCTTGTTTAATTTGACCTAAGACTTGCTTGGTGTTGTTCATCGCCATTATTACCCTACAACTCTCATCAAAACGGGGTGTTATGTGAAGCAATATTTTTAATTTGACTTCATTTATAAAAGCAACAACTCCTCTCTCTCTTCTGAATTGTTTTTCTCTACTAAATGTTTGTTTTTGTGATCTTTCGACTTTGCAGACTTAATGGCCATCCCAACAATGAGAGATGTCACAAAGCTTGAAGCAACTGTGACAACTAAGAGGAAGCCAATAAGAGAATGTGGAATAAAATCCCGTATAATTATTTTCCCAACTATTTGAATAGCTATGAGGAATAAGAGACCGAGGAGAAAATTGTTGCTCAAATTATTTTCACAACTCTTGTATAATTTTTTTAGCATGATAGTTAATTTAGTAAGGTTGTATTAAACATAAAATGCTTATGTAAGACATTTTGACTTTATTATTCTATATATCTTTATTTTTTTCTATTCTGCATGTATTTATTATTCTATATACCTTTCTTTTATCAATTGTTATTCTTTTTTATAAAATTTGTTGGAGTGCTACAGGTTCTGTATGTCATGGTACTTATGCTTGCTATATATTATTTCAAGCTACACGTGTGCCATTTCAAATGATCCGCTTCCATATATATATATATATATATATATATATATATATATATATATATATATATAAAAAAAAAAAAAAAAAAAAAAAAAAAAAAAAAAAAAAAAAAATATATATATATATATATATATATATATATATATATATATATTTATATATATATATATATATATATATGAAATCTGGAACACTTTCTAGGTGTTCCAAAATTTGGCGCAAAAAATATCCTGGTATTCTTTTCTTAGGAACGCCTTTCTAGTGTTCCAACATTGGAACTCTTTTTAGCCGTTCCAATAAGTAGGGAAAAAGTAATTTGTAAGGTTTTGTTGGAACTCTTTTTTGGAACGCTTTATTGGTGTTCCAATATTGGAACACCATAAAATCGTTCCAATAAATGTTTACTAGAACGCCTTTATTCCGTTCCAACAAATCTGGCAGCCCATAAATAGGCACGGAATATAGGTGTGCCTAAAATTATTTGGAACAAAATTTTAGCGTTCCAAAAGGACCTTTTTGGTGTAGTGCTTGTAGTCCGCATAGCTCTTTGAGGTTTCTTGAAGGATGCATGTCGAGGATAGCCTTCACTTTCTCCGGGTCCAGATGTATACCCTTTGAAGTGATGACGAAACCAAGGAACTTGCCGCTGGAGACTCCCAGAAAAGACTTGGTTGGATTCATCTTGAGTTGGTGTGCATGCATTAGTTCGAACACCGTACTCAAGTCTTGGGGGTGGTTGCCCTTAAGACGACTTTTGACTGCGATATCGTCTACGTAGCACTCCACAGTTTTGCACAAATGATCGCAAAAAATTGTGTTCATGGCTCGCTGGTATGTTGCCCCTACATTCTTCAATCCGAAGGGTATCACCGTATAGCAGTATACCCCCAACGGTGTTCGAAAAGATGTGTGCTTCTCGTCGTTGGGGAACATCTTGATATGGTTGTAGCCTGAGAACCCATCCATGTAGGACATCCGCTCAAAGCCTCAAGTATTGTCGATCATTACGTCGATAATTGGTGGAGGGAACTCGTCCTTCGGGCATGCAGAGTTCAAATCACGGTAGTCGATACAGACTCGAACTTTACCATTCTTTTTTATGACTGGAACGATGTTGGCAACCCAGTCTGGGTGTTGTTCCTCACGAATGAATCCACTGGCAATGAGCTTTTTGACTTCATTCTTGATGGCTTCCATGACGTTTGGTCGAAATCGTCGTTGCTGCTGCTTCACTTGCTTGGCTTTAGACGAAATGCTCAGGCGGTGCATGGCAACTTTAGGGTCCAAGCCTGGCATGTCTACATAGCTGCATGCGAAGACGTCGATGTATTCTCTTATAAGCTGTATAAGAGATTGGCGTTCATCGTCAGATAGACTTTTGCTGATGAAGATTGGTTTGAAGGATGCTTCATCTCCTAGATTGACTTGGATGACTTCGTCTTCGGTAGGTGGTTCCCGTTGTTCGAAGCGCAGCTCCCACCTAGTGTCCATCTTTTGATCCTATTATTCGAGTTCGATTGATTGGACATCGTCTGTAATTTGGTCGACAGAAACCATGTTGACGGACAGAGTTGCTTTGAACATGTCGCCGATGCTGGAGTCTGAGTCCCAGAGGAAGGAATCAGAAGAATGAGAACAAAGACCTGCTTCATCATCTGACCTTTCAAGAGTTGTAGGAGGAGAGACATAGCCCAAACCAATACTGCTTCGTTGATAGTTGTTCTCGGTTTGCCGGGGGGAGCAAAGTGTCGTATTGGCAACCGTTGTCCTCAGCCGTAATTTAGCCCTTCGTCACTTCTGATGTCATATCCTATATCTTGGATGATTGTAAAACCCCTAAATTTTCTACTATTTTTTTATTTATTAAATTTGGTACAAATTTAAAATTTTGTATTGTACGTCGCGTAGTCGTATTGTACGTCGCGCACGAAATTATTTTTCTTGCTAGTCGAGTGCGAATATGTGTGAGCGTACATATTTTTGAAAAACATTATTTTTATTACTTTTATAGTTTCAAAGTAATATAGACAAAAATATTTCTAGCGATTATTTTCAAGTTTATGACTATTATGAACAGCCTTTCATTTATATAGTTATAATAATAAATAAAATTTTCCTATAAAATGGTAAATTAGAAAAGTATATCTATGTAAATATTATTTTGTACAAACATATATTTTTCGTAATTATTTATTTGTTTATTTTAAATAATAATGTATTTTCAAAATTAATTATTATAATATTTTTGAAAAACATATTTTTGAAATATTGGTGACAATTTAAATTTGATTTGATTCCATTGATACATTTAAATAGATTAAGTTAATATCTATAATTGAAATTTGATTTATTGATTTGATTTTAAACTAAGGAAATTAAATTAGATTTAATTGAATTTGGATTGGATTGGATTTGATTTGATTGATTTTAATTAAATATATGATTTATCTACTTGGGTTTTAAATTCTCCTAATCCTATCCAAATTGGGAATTCCCACATCCTATAAATAGGCAGGTACTCCTCCAACTTTTCATTATTCTTCCACAAATTTCCACAAAGTGTACGTGCCTCGTGTCGGTGTTCCAACCATCCTCGTGTCAGCCGTGACGGCCTCGGGTCCGACCCCGGGTGTCATTCCAATATCTTATTCCATGTTATACAAATACATTGATTCCGTGTCGGACACTTCCTCAACACAATAGAAATTTCTAATCCTAACCCTAAGCTGGTTCCACTACCGTAATATCGGCCACCTTTCCGACTCATCTCTGCCGCCCGGTGTCCCCTATCCCGACGTCCTCACATCCCGACCATCACCAATGTCGCCACCATGTTCACCACCATCCACCTCTCTTCCGCAGCACCCGCTGCCACCATCACCACTAGTTAACTACCCTCCATCACCACCCGACAACCCGACCAGCCCGGCCACACACCACTACCAGCCCCGCACCCGATACCTACGACCGACCACCACCAGAACAACTACCATCAGTAGCAGTATGGCCACACCCAATAGAAACCCAACATCGCCGCCACCATCTTGGCCGAACCAACACCAAACCACCACCATCGCCGGCACCCAACGTCGGCGACACCCCAAAAACCACGCACCATAGAGTAGAAGCAAAGGGGCAAAGCCATACCTAAACCGCCGGCCAAGCCCAGCCGCTGCTCCGCCGACCGTGCCCCGTTGCTGCGGCGCCGGCCACCGCGCGAGATCCGGCCGCCCCCGTTGCTGCGGCGCCGACCACCGCGCGAGATCCGGCCGCCCCTCCACCCGCCTCCGCCGAGCCGCGCGCCGCCCTCCGGTGCGCTGCTCTGGCCACCGTCCCGCGTGACCTCCACCGAACCCCCGCCGTCTGTAGCGTCCGGCGCCACCCTCGCCGTCGAGCCCCCGACAGCCCCGATCGCCTCCCATTCCTCTCCACAGAAACCCCGTCCCGTCGACTTCGCCTCCTTCCCCAGCCTCTCCGCCTCGCCGCTGAACTCCGGCGCAAACCCCGCTCCTCCTCCGATCTCTCCCGACCGTCGTGCTTGTCCACTGTGCCGGCTCGCAGACCCCGAGCGCCGCACTAGCCTGGAGACCTCAGCGCCCCGAGCATCCCGTCGGCTCCCTTGGCCGCGGCACAGCGCCACCGCCGCCGTCTCCCGACCTTCTCCCTCTCTCTCTATTTCTGCCTCCCCTTTCCCTCTCTCTCTCTGTGTAATAAGGAAAAGAAAATGTGGGTGACTGTAGGTTTGCTTTTTAAAGTTGTTATTATTATTATTATTATATATTTTGTTTTAATTGTGAATTGTTTTCTTTTTTTTAACTGTTATTATTATCATTATTTTTTTTTGAGGTGATTATTAATATGATTAGAATTTTCTATGGTTGTTTATAGTAATTATCTACCTAAATTATGTTGACCAATAAAAGAATATATATATACATATAGCAACCACGTTATAAAATAATTTCTAGTATTTTCTATCTATAACTTTTATTTTGATAAACTTAGAGTTAGCTATAAAAATGATTTCTCTGTGTTTTCAAGGTATATAGCCTCAAATATTGGGATCAAATAAAAAGACAGTTTCTAAATTTTCATATACATTTTCTAATATTATTTAGTTTCGCTTAAAATATTTTTGTCTAAAATATTATTTGACAAAACTTACAGTTTGCCCTAAATCGACTTTTGATTTTTGGATATTTATTTGTAAGCATATTTTGACTAATAAATATTATATTTCAAGTATTATAAATTATTTTCTAAAATTATATAATTATTATTATTTTCTTTTGAATCTCCTCCTGCCCATAACCAATCCCATTATCCATGTTCTCTCGCCAATCCTAGACTACCTTACGTCCACCCTAACTAATTCAACCGTTCTGGACCCGATGCACCGGTCTGTACCACCAACAGAGGTCCCCTTGTGTAGTTGTTACACCAAAGTTGCAGTTCGTGCTACCTTGATTATTGCAGCACACCAGGCGTCCTACCAGGCAAGACACCTTGCCATTTGCCGTTTAATTATTTTAGCTCATATTTCATGCATGTTCATTATTTTTTTATGCAAAATAAACTGTGATACATGGCATAACTGTTAGAACTTACTGTTCATTTATTTTCCTGCTATGTATTATTTTTCTCACATTAAACCTAGATTTAAGGGACCACCTTGTGTATTGCATTCATTGGCCTTGACACGTTGTAACACGAGGTTGTGTGTCGCATGTAGAATGCGGAAGTGCGTGATTGGCTGGCAACCAGTACGTACAAGCCGTGTGATAGGAATAACCGCTAATAAAGATTGCATGCTAGTTTGACTTAGCGGTTATAGTGGTTTGTATTGTGGATACAACACAGTAGGCATTGGGCGGGGAGGACAATTCCTTAGCGTATGGGCTTCGATGCACTTTTTCTTGTGACCGTACGCTCCACTGGAGATACGGGTTGACGACCCCTTATTATTGCTGGCCACTGACGTTCGTGGAACGATCATGCCTGAGGCCCCTGGTGCCCTAAGGGGGACTATGCCGATCCCATTTTTAGCCAGGGCCCATGCGTAGAAATGATTGTTCTTAACTACATTTCACTTAGAACGGTTAGGCACCTTTATCCGTTAGGTACGAGTACTTTTGGTTTGGGTACTTGTATCTGACCGTGACTTGGAATAATAACTTGTCGCGGATTAGTTCGTCACATCTTGTCCTTGTTTGGTTGTAGGTGTGACTTACTACTTCGAAGAGAAGGTATTGAACCTTGTTGGGGTCCGGATACCATATTGGATTCATAGCATGGGAAGATACGTTACCATGAATTAGTTTACCATCTCCTGTCCTTGTTTGGTTGGGAGGATGGTACGCTCGTTCAGTAGGTACATATTGGAACATGTTATAATTTGATTTACTTATTTATTTGAGCAATATTTATTCAGTTTATATGGCATAATATTATGTGTCTTGTTACGTCCCTCTGAGGACCTGGTTGTCTTGCCAGGTGTGTGCTATTGTCTTTTGCAGGTGCTTTAGCTCTAGCCGTGTTCATTGCTATTTCTCGAGGATGATTGCATTTGGATCGTCTTCGCTTCGCTCGCCAAAATCATTTATTCTATCATGTACTTTTCCTTATTTTGTTAGTAGTGGATTTGTCTCCGCCCAATATATTGTATCAAGCCAAATTAATTCTCATTATATGATCTTTTATTCATTTATACTGTGTGGATGAGATTAGTTATGGTTCTACTGCATTTTACAGCTAATGTATTCATATGATGCTTCCATATATTGGAGTATACTTCGTATGAATACAGCTGGCATATCTACGTTCCTAGTCCTACATATTTTGGGACTGGAGCGTTACAATGATATTCTTGGGCTGCCAACAATACCGAAAAAGTTACATTTTTCCAGAGTCATAGTCAGCTTCTTTGTTGTGCTTGGGAGGAGTAAAGTCTGGAATGAACTTTCTCTCTCCAATTATACGACCGAAGATGATTAGCTCTTCATCTTTCTTTCTGGCTGGAATGATGAATTAGAGGATATCTTCATGTTTGCCATTGATTGTAAAAGTACACAATAATTTTATATGAGGACTGAACTTAGACTCACAATACAAACTCGCTCGTACAAAGAAAGCCTAGGAATGAAAACCTAGGTACAGCAATCTAAGTACGATTGTTTATTTTTGATTCTGGAGGGTGACGGTAGAGGCTCGGGAAAGCGACCACAGCTCTGCTTTACTCCTTGGACGATCGGACGTAGCCTTGGCTCTGATGAAGAAATGCTCTCGGAATGTATGGGGAGACTCTTCTGTGTGTGCCTTTTTCTTTCTGTATGTCCAGTCGGGGGTCTTTTTCTTCTCTGCAAGGGAATGGCACCTTGCTATTTATAGGAGTGGGGTGTGATCATTAGGGTTTGCAATGATTGCCCCTTAAAAAGTCGGTAGTTTGGGGATTAATTATATTTTCCTTGATCCTGTCTTGTTGGTAATTAATCTGGGCCGTTGATATTGATTGCAACAAATCTGGGCAGTTAATGTTGATTGTGCCAAATCTATATGGGCAATTAATGTTGATTGCCACGAATCTTCGTGATTTATTATGACAAGCTCGGATCTCCTGCCACGTGTTCAATCTGCTTGATTAAAATAAATTAGATTTGATCCGGGTAATTATGATGATTGCACTAAATCTGGTTGTTAGGATTTGTTGATAAATCTTGATTGATTTGGTGCCACGTGTCCAACCATCATTCTTCTGCGAGCCATAGGGACATGGGGAAACTGATCTTCTGCCACATGTCCTAACCGCGAGCCACAGGGACATGGTATCTTGATAGAGCTGCATGAGGGTGGCTTCTCAGGATTTTAACCGCATGAAGGTGGCTTCTCAGGATTTGAACCGCATGAAGGTGGCAGCCGCATAGGTGTGGCTTCCGAAATCTGAGCCGCATGAGGGGGGTTTCCAACTGAACTGCATAAGGCTGGCCACGTGTCAAAGCTGCATGGGCATGGCCTCTCAGCATTGGAGCCGCATGGAGATGGTCCCCATAATCCGAGCCGCATGAGAGTAGCGGCCGCATGGGGGTGGCTTCTCAGGATTAGAGCCGCATGGAGATGGTCCCCATGATCCGAGCCGCATGAGAGTAGCGGCCGTATGGGGGTGGCTTCTCAGGGTTTGAGCCGCATGGAGATGGTCCCCATGATCCGAGCCGCATGAAAGTAGCAGCCGCATGGGGGTGGCCTCCACCTGAGCCGCATGCGGCTGGCCACGTGTCAAAGCCATATGGAAGACTTTGGGATTTGATGGATCGTGCCAGCTATAGAGAGAGATTTTTTTCGTTTCCCTAGAAGTACGCCATCATGTCAGAGTCATCATTACAGCTTTATGTCAGAGCTGTCAGTTCACTTTTATGTCAGAGATGCCTTGTTGTGTCAGAGCATTAAATAGGGCCGCTGCTTAATGGCCAGCTGTAGAGGCGAGCCGCATAAAGCAATGTGACTTTTATTCGAGCCGCGTGGCTAGGTTGGCGACTTTTGAGCTGCATAATACTCCTGAGCCGCATGAGACTCTGAGAGCTTCTTTGAACCGCATGAGACTCCATCACTTTTGAGCCGCATAGATTTTTCTGTTCTTTTCCATGCTTCTACAAGACCCCATTCAAAGTTTTCAATTTGTAAAATTGAAATACTTTGAATAAGAAGCATGGCTATGTCAACATAAGCTCTTCTGACCGTATAGGATGTTCTGGCCGCATGGACTCCTTAGCCGCATGGCCTTCCTGGCCGTATGGACTGCCTGGCCGTATGGACTTCCTAGCCGCATGGCCTTCCTAGCCGCATGGATCGCTCTGGCCGCATGGACTACTTTAGCTGCATGGACCGCTCTGGCCGCACACTGTCTTTTCTGCCACATAGGCGTCATTAATTGCCCTTGATTCGTTTTCTTGATTTAGAGCCGTCTTTTTGGTGGAATCCCAAATCGGTTCATTAAATATTAGGATTTTGGGCTTTGATGAATCTCTTTTATGAGAGGGAACGAAATCCTAGGAGTCGGTTTTGCCTATAGCACACGACCCGAAGCGTTCATCGGTCCACGTGCCCCCCCTTTGTCCTCCTATAAATAAGAGTAATTTGGAGAAAGAAACTCTTTACTCTCTTTCCCGATTTAAGCTCTTCTTGCCCTAACTGTCGTCCTCTTCTTCTTCTTCGATCAACAATGGCCCCCAAGACTTCCAAGGCTGCGGCGAAGGGTAAGGGAGCGGCTTCGACGTCGACTACGGCGCCTGAAGTACATCCCGACGTTTACCCCACTATTGCTGGTAAGGCTTTGGGAAGATCGTATGCTTCATAAACCCTAACAAAGATGGCTTTGTTGCATGTTTTATGCACAAGCCTTTAATGCATCCTTCGTCTGAATCAAACTGTTCAAATTGTATGGGCCGCATGTACGTCCCATGTCCGAGCCGCATGGGAGGATACCCCCTGTCCGAGCCGCATGGGAGTTGTCCAGTGCGCATGAAGCTCCATCAAACAGGACCGCATAAGCCCCCCTTTAAACTGTGCCGTATAAGCTCATCTAGACTGGGCCGCATAAGGCTCCGCTAATCCAAACCGCATAAGCTCTAACAAAACAGTGCCGCATGAAGCTGCACTGAGCCATACCGCATGAGCCCATCTGAACTGGGCCGCATAATGCCTTGCTAAGCAGAACCGCATAAGCTCATGCTAAACTGAGCCGCATAAGCTTACGCTAATTAGTGCCGTATAAGCTCATGTTCAAACAGAGCCGCATAAGCTCGCGCTTAAACAGAGCCGCATAAGCTCATGTGGACTGGGCCACATAAGCTTACGCTAATTAGTGCCGCATAAGCTCATGTTCAAACAGAGCCGCATAAGCTCGCGCTTAAACAGAGCTGCATAAGCTCGCACTTAAACAGAGCCGCATAAGCTTATGTGGACTGGGCCGCATAAGCCTAAAAACACTAGGTGGTTTTGTTTAGTCATCTTTTAATCATGTTTCTCTTTATCTTTCTCCAGTAAATCTGCCAGTCACTCCAGCGGGAGAGCCTCTGGTGGGTCGTGCCCAGTCTGCTATAGGTGTGCGATTCGACCACTTAGTCCAATATGTGACGAACTAGCTTCCCACAGATGAGCCTTTGGAGAGGCTGAATGCTATCAAGAACCAGCCCTTTTACTTTCTCTGTGCCATGATGAACTCGGGGCAATTGGAGGGGAAATACCTGAAGCCGGCGTTCCTCTTTGGGGATGATTTGTCTGTAAAGAACCCCCGAGTGCTGGATATATCCGAGAGTTGGGACTTTACTCTTGACGGGGTGTAGATCCATATCCCTCCGATAGAGCGTCATTTTCCTCTGTCATGGTTCAACATGTTACCGCTCGATAGAAAAATGGTGGACTCCTTGACTCCAAGCAGGTCGGGGATGTTTATGGGAAACACCCATTACAACAGGAATTTGGGGTCAGCATATGCGGGAAGGGAACCGGTCAGTCGATACGTGATGGGACTGGCTCCGAGTACCTTCATAAACGTATCGGGTCCCAATTTTACGTTCTCTCAAGCTGATACCTTCTTGAACCAGCTTGCTCGGAAGGGATCCTATTCTGTCGGCCGGTTGGCATTGCTGAACTGGATAAACCCTATCCCTGCGTGGGCTAACTTGACCACGTGCATTCTACGAAAGTATGAGACTCTTCTGCGTGAGATCGGCCTCTACCACGCCATTCAGGGTACCTGTTATGGTCTACCCATAAATAAACCGTTGTTCATCGCTCTCCTGGAGATGTACAACCGGCGGACGGGAACCTTCTTCACGCCTGGAGGGGAGCTGGGACTCGCTCTCCACAAAATGTATGTTATCTCCAAGCTGTCCTGGGGGGAGAAGTCTTTGAAGTGTATACCCCTACGAGTGAAGAGCTCGAAGATTTAGATCGACAGTTCCCGGGCTTTGTTGCGGTATATCAAGAATTGTTATGTCACCACAGTACTTGTCACCAGACGGCCATCAAGAAGGATGGTAGCTCGGAAGGCAGCATTCCTCACACAAAGTCCTGGGTCTCATACCTTTTATACTAGGCGCCTCAGGCCGGGTTTCTTCCCGAGATCCTCAAACCCCGGAGGAGGTACAAAACCTGGCATCGACCGCCAAGAGATCGAGGTCCACGGGCGACATATTTGGGAGTCAAACTGACTCTTTTAGTTATTTTTATCATGGTACTTAGCGACTGTCGGAGAAGGCGCTTCTTGCAGGATTTCTGATGGCGTGGCTACGGAACTGTGTAGTCTCAGGAGGGCCAGGTTCTATTGAGAGGATCAGTCGCCACTTTATCCTCCCTGTCGTAAAGCTGGTTTTTGGGATCAGACTGGCCCTTCTTCCGGCCATGATGTACAGCATACACCACGGCCTTCGTGCCTTTTCGTCCAAGGTCATCGCCCGTGACACGGCGATAGATTTTGAGCGCATAGAGATGCCATACCATTACCTAATGGGGTGGCTGTTAATGCACTGCCGGTCTTTGATGAGGCCTGGAGCAGAAGACGGCGTTTCGGCTGATGATGTTTTCATTTTCCAATTCCACCATCAGCCCTGGGAGTGCAGCACCATGCCAGCCTGTCGGAGGGCGCTGACGAGAGTGGACGGATACGACTTTTTTGTGTCTATTCCTCGTTTTACCGCTGCAGAAGTGAGGGGCGTTCATGTTGATGGTACTGGGCCTCCTCACCTCTTATTTGAGAAAATGCTCCTTTGGCTGCGTAATATCCGTCCAGCGCACCTAGTATATCGTAACCGCAACAACGTCTACCTGGAGCCCTACTTGCCCAGCAGGTTCTCCCGCCAGTTCGGGTATAGCCAGCTGTTCTTTGACAGTCCCAGCTCTTGCATGGGCTTTGAAGGTAGCGTCCTGGACGGTATCACGGCATGGCATTATTATGACATGGTTCATACCCGAACCACCTTTTTGGTTCCTGATGGTGAGGCGCCACGGGAGATTTTGTATATGGCGACCCTATACCATGTTACGGCGAGCAAGCCTCCCGTTAATTTTGACCCGAGTACTAGCTTCATTGTGGGTACTGGCTTAGCGGAGAAGCCCAAGGGGTCTAAGACGAGGAAGAGAAGAGCAAACACAGTTCCTGTGCCTGACTCGGAGTCCACCAATACGGACGAAGAGAATGACGAGCGCGATACAGATAACTCTTCCCTTCCTGTGGAAGATGTTGGGGCGGATCAGTCGTTTGTTGTGCCAGATGAGATGGTGGCAGATCAGCCGACTGTTATGCCTGATGAAATGGTGGCGGATCATCTGTCTGTTGCACCTGGTGAGATGGTGGTGGATCAGCCGCCTGTTGTGCCTGGCCCTTCACGCAAGCGAGGCAGACGTGATTCTATTAGTGGCGTGACCTTCTCCGTGAAGCGGGCTGCGGTAAGACGCCGCGGGTTGCTCATTTAGGAGAGGGGCGAAGGTGATGACGTCGTTTCGAAGGTGAATTGAATTGCGACCATCTCCTTCTTTATCTCTTTCTTTTCTTGAACTATGACTAATTATTTTTTTTTCATCTCTGTAGGCGTCGGAAGAGTCAAACTCTCGGGAAACGGCCGTTGTTTCTGAAGTCAATCCGGCCCTGAATACTTTGATTAGTGATATGTGTGCCGAGATTATTTCTGCCGGGGTCCCCTCGACGGCGGCTGAGGGATCTCATATTGCTGAGGTCTCGACCTAGGACGACAGGGGCTCCGCTGAACCCATCCCCGAG
Organism: Iris pallida; assembly: GCA_029216955.1. Lineage (NCBI taxonomy): Eukaryota > Viridiplantae > Streptophyta > Magnoliopsida > Asparagales > Iridaceae > Iris > Iris pallida. The sequence continues at coordinate 10,235,026 of JANAVB010021599.1, read as the reverse complement.
ACTGCTGAATTTCAGCAGGGTGACACTGATCCAGTCGTATCTCCTTCCGGGGCGGCTGGAGCAGAAAAGCCAGCTGAATTCGGCTTGGAGGTTGCTGGTGAGGGGACTATGATGGCTGTGAGCGAGCCTCAGCCTCCACAACCTTCCCTGGTAAGATAAGCCAAATTTTGACTAGTGAGGAGGCCCATTTGCTCTATCATCAAATCCTTCGGGTAATGCTGATTGATGGTTGCTCTGGACATACAGGTCCTGCCTTTTCACTGCCAATGACAGATATTGTCAGGGAAGGCTCCACCAGCGGCGATCTGGTGGGAGGGAGTGTGCCCCCTCCTCTTCCGACTTATATTGAGGGGCCTCCCACTGGATCGAGTTCGGAAGATCGGACGGCGACGCTGCCAGGGCAGGGAGCAATGGTCCATGCGTCCTCCTCCGCTCCTGTGGCTTCGGGGGTCGACCTCTCCGGCTTGCCGAGTATCCAGGTTCTCCGGGCCCGCGGAGGAGGAGTTAGCTGCTATCCATGCGTCTTTTCGCTCGGAATTTATTTTTCTGGTGGCAGGGGTGGCAAGTTCCGACACATCTCCTTCGATACTGCCAGCTACACTTCCTCTGACGCCGTCCTCTACGGAAGTTCTGGATGAGGCGTCACAGGATATAGTTGACAGTTTCTACCGCCACTTGAAGAGAGGGGTTGAAGCTGCTGTGGAGCAGAGGACCCCCTTTGCCTTGGCCTGACAATATGACTGAGGCCAGATTGACATTCTTAAAACCCTCCCTGGTGGGGCAGGGATAGCTGCGCTTCTGGAGCCCAAGCTGTTAGAGGCTGATCAGCTTGTGGCACAGTTTCAAGTGCTGCGGCAAGCTGATCTGTCTGCAGCAATAGATCAGGAGTAGGGCTTCCTTATCACTGTGCTGGAGAAGGTAAGGGTTACACGAGATACGTCTAAGCCGGTTATAATGAAGGACCTTGGCGAACTATCTCTTCAGTATGACCAGCTGAGCCGCAAGAGCGAGGATTGCACGGCTCGGAAAACGACCGCCTCCCGCGGAATAGTCGATACAAGAGTGTAGATCCTTGAACTCCAGAGGAAGCTAGCTTTCTTGGAGTCTGAGCTTGAAGCTTCCCGTACGGATAAAGAGCTGATTGTTCAGGAGGCCAAAAAGGTCGTCCGAGCTTCTGCTAGCCTGGAGCGTGCTCTGAAGAAGCTCGAGGATGGCTGGCGGGCTCATGTGCACCTAGAAGACGTAGAGCGGCTGACTCAGGAGGCTGAGCGTCGGGCCAAGCAGGGGTTTGAGCGGTCGACTGCCTTGCTGAGGGACCGTCTTATGGAGTTGTGTATCGCCGAGCCATAGTCAGCTCTTTTCTTTCTTTCGTTTTCGTTCTTTTCTTTCTTGAGAGGGATGTGGTCACCAGAACATGTAGTACTTTTGACTTTCAAATAAAAGAGTATGTTTTATTTTACCCTTCATTTGTACTGCTTATTGCGTTTGTGGCGTTGTGGTATTTACCCCACTGGAGGACTGTTTGTGGACTTGTTACCCTGGGTATACCTTGGTTTTAGGTACGGATAACAAGTCGATGGGGATACTTGGAACAATTCCACAATAAGGTGGCTATGGACGTTCCTAGTATCGGGAGAAAGAATACCACGGTATCCTCGGGCCCCCGGGGCATGATAAGAAATGAGGGGCATGTACTAGGAAACTTAGTATAGCATTTGTGGTCAACAGAGGTCATTTATGGGCCTATTATCCTTGGCGTACTCCGGTCTTGGGTACGGATAATAAGTCGAGAGAAAAACTAACATACTTACTCAAAGGTAATGAGGACATGGTAAATATGAGGGTTTCTTCGATGGAGCCTTCCCACTCAAAGGTAAGAAGGACATGGCAGGAGTGGGCTCCATAAAGGGTACATAGAACAACTCAGAGGTAATGAGGACGTGGGAGTTCTATGTGAGGGGCGGTTTATTTTTGATGGAAGGGAAACAACACAGAGGTAACATCGACGTGGTTGTTTCGGAGAATTAGAAGATTTGTTACCCTTTTTGTGCACTGAAAGTGCGGGTATTGGATCATAAGGAGGGAGCTCTTTTAGGAAGAAAGTTCGGAGGTATAATCATACATGACTTACTACCTAAAAGACGCGATATAGATTCATCTGTAGTGACCAGAGTGTAAGTTCAGCAGTACCTACGGGTACATAACTCGACAATCTGAGAGATTTGGGATCAGAATATAAGTTCAGCGGTACTAGAGGGTACGTAACTCGTCATTCTGGGAAATTTGGAGTCAGAATGTGAGTTCAGCGGTACCAGAGGGTACATAACTCAATAGTCTGAGAAATTTGGAGTCGAAAGGTGAGTTCAGCGGTACCGGAGGGTACGTAACTCGTCATTCTGGGAAATTTGGAGTCGGAATGTGTGTTCAGCGGTACCGGAGGGTACATAACCCAACACCCTGGGAGATTTGGAGGATGTTATTTCAGATGTAATACTTCTTCAGGAACTTGCCATTGATGGGCAACATGAGCAAGTCTCCATTTTGTTTTGCGAGGCGGTAAGCTCCATTCGAAAATACAGCATCGATGATGAACGGGCCTTTCCACTTTGGCTGGAACTTGTCGGCGGTTTTGTGAGTCATAACCATCGGCCTCCGAACTGCCAGAACGAGATCGCCCACTTGGAATGTTCTAATTTTAACCTTCTTGTTGAAGGTTCCGGAGATACGTGCTTGGTACAGCTCGATTCGTTGTTGAGCTAACAGGCGCTTCTTATCTAGGGCCTCCAACTCTTGTAGTCGGCGATGGTGATTATCATCTATTGTCAACCGATAGGTGAGAGCAACACGGAGTGAGGGGATTTGAGTCTCTAGTGGGAGAATTGCCTTACTTCCGTATACCAGAGAGAATGGTGTGTTCCCGGTGGCAGTCCTTACGTTAGTACGGTACGCCCATAAGCATTCGCCGAGCTTTTCATTCCAGTCGCGTTTGTTTGATGACACGAACTTCTTGAGAAGCTTGGTAATTGTTTTGTTGAACGCTTCAGCCATACCTTTAGCTGTCGGATTGTATGGTGTTGAAGCAATATTCTGGATTCGGTGTTTGTCGCAAAACCGATAGAAGGCGTGGCTTGCGAACTGCGGACCGTTATCGTGGATGATCCTTCGGGGCAGTCCAAAGTGATAGATGACGTGATGCTTGAGGAAGCTGATCACGTTTGAAGTCTTGACTTCTGCCAGCGGAATAGCCTCCGCCCATTTGGATAAGTAATCTGTGATTGCGAGTATGAAGCGGTGTCCTCAGGACGAAGGCGGAGTGATCGAACCAATGATGTCCATTCCCCATGCCTCGAATAGCCAAGATGCCACCATCGGATGTAAAAACTTGGATGGCTGGTGGATGAAATCTGTGTAGACTTGACAGGCTTTGTATTTTTGTGCATAGTCTATTACATCTGCAACCATCGTGGGCCAGTAATAGCCCATTCGGCGAAGGCGATCTTGTAATTTTGGGCCGAGATGATGGGCCCCACAGATGCCATCATGAGCTTCACGCATGGCTTCTTTGGCTTCTGTATTTGGCAGACATCGAAGCAGTAATCCATCGTATGATCGCCGATATAGCATTTTCGTCTCTGTATCGTAGAAGAATCTGAGGGAATGTCTTCTGATAGAAGTGGCTTCCTTCGGATTCTCTGGTAGGATGTCGTAGACTACAAAGTCGATGAATGGTTGTCTCCAGTCTGGTGCTTCGTCGACTGTCAGAGCGGAGTAACTCTCAACACATTGAACATTATTCCTGGGACATACCAACCTGCAGCCTATGATGTCAACCAGATGATGAGCATGATTCAGAACTGCTAAGGAAGCGGCAAGGCCTGTTAGGGCATCGGTTTCAATGTTATGGAGCCTGGGAACATGTTCTATGAAGAACCCTTCCAAGAATGAGATGATGTTGATCGTTATTTGGTGATAGGGGATCATGTCTTCATGACGCACTTCGTATGAGCCCCGGATCTGGTTAACGATTTGCTGCGAATCGCCGTATGCTTCAAGGTGCTCCACCCCCAGCTCCTTCGTAAGTCGGAGGCCAATGACCAAAGCATTGTACTCGGCCACATTGTTTGAACAGGGCTCCGTGAGGGAATAAGCCCGATTGATCACTAGCCCGGTAGGAGAAATCAGCACCACTCCGACTCCAGCGACGATGTTGCCCTTGGGCCCAGTTCTAGAAGCGCCGTCGAAGAACATTCGCCATACGGTATCATGGAAGGCCACATTTGAATTGGCGACCTCATCTGGAATCTCTTCGTCTATTCTGGTTGACTCCGATCCTGGATGAGCTGCTAAAAAGTCTGCCAGGGCTTGACCTTTAACAGCCTTCTGCGGGACGAAGATCATATGGTAGGGAGACAATAAAATTGCCCAGGTAGCGAGGCGAGAGCTGAGTGCACCTGGCTTGGTCATGAGGACCCTGAGGGGGTTGACTCTTGATACGACATGGATGGTTTGTCCCGTGACGTAGTGTCGCGTCTTCTGAATGGCGAACACCAGAGCAAGGCACTCCTTTTCTACGGCAGTATATCGGTGTTTCGGCCCTATCATCATTCGGTTGTGGTAATATATAGCCTACTCGTGGCATGCATCATTATTTTGCGCTAGCAGAGCACCGAGAGAATGTTCCATCGCTCTTACATCGAGCAGAAATGGTCTTCCGGCAACCGGGGCTACCAGGACTGGAGGGTTCGTTAGATATTCTTTATTGCTGTCGAAGGCGCGCTGGCATTCTTCATTCCATACGAATGAAATGCCCTTCTTCATGAGGTGGGTGAATGGTTGACATCGTCCGGAGAGGTTAGAGATAAACCTCCTGATGTAGGCCAGCCTCCCTTGAAGGCCTCGGAGTTCACGGAGATTTCTTGGGGGACCCATCTCCATGATTGCCTTCGTCTTCTCAGGGTCTATGTGGATACCCTGGAAAGTAATGATGAAACCCAAGAACTTCCCGCTAGATACGCCCAAGAAGGATTTTGTGGGATTCATCTTCAAATTGTGTGCTCGCATCAGGTCGAACACTGTCTTCAGATCATGCAGATGATCTTCTTTAGAACGGCTTTTAACGGCGATGTCGTCAACGTAGCATTCCACTATCTTGCACATGTGGTCTCTAAAGATGATGCTCATAGCTCTTTGATAGGTGGCGCCAGCGTTTTTTAAACCGAAAGGCATGACTGTGTAGCAATAGTGCCAATTGGTGTTCGGAATGATGTATGCTTTTTGTCATCAGGGAATATCTTGATTTGGTTGTACCCGAGAAAACATCCATGAATGACATACGCTCAAAGCCGCTGGTGTTGTCAATTATGATGTCTGTGATAGGGAGGGAGAACTCATCCTTAGGACATGCCACATTCAGATTGCGAAAGTCGATGCAGATTTGAATCTTTCCATTCTTCTTGAGGACTGGTACTATGTTGGCGACCCAGTCTGGATGCTGTCCCTCGCGGATGAAACCGCTGGCTATCAGTTTGTTGACCTCAGCTTCAATGGCATTCATGATGTTGGGGAGGAACCGTCGTTGATGTTGCTTGACCGATTTTGCGTCCGGACGAATGTTGAGTTTGTGAAGTACAACCTCGGGGTTCAGTCCTGGCATATCTTCGTAGCTCCATGCGAACACGTCGATGTATTCTCTGACGAGTTGCAGTAGCGATTCTCGCTCTTCGTCTGTCAGATTCTTGCTGATAAAAATAGGCTTTGGAGAGGACTCATCACCGAGATCCACTTGCACAACCTCATCCTCGGTGGGGGGCTCTCTTTGTTCGAACCACTTTTCCCATTGCACATCTAGTTGTTGTGCCCACGGCTCTAACTCAAGAAGTTCAGGAATGTCTTCATCTTCTTCATAGGCGTCGACAAATGCCATATTGACGGACCAGACTTTCCTGAGCATGTCCCCAATGCTGACATCCGAATCGAAAGTGGGTGATCCGGTTGAGTGCGAATGCCAGTCGCATTCCTCGTCTGAGCTTTCAGGGGTCGTTGCCGGTGTAACATAACCTAGCCCACATCTGGTTTTGTTGTAATAGTCTTATGGTTTTCCAGCCGGGACTGACAATTGTAAGGGTAACCGCCGTCCAGTGCCGTAGTTCAAGCCTGGTGTAGTTTCCAGATCATACCCCTATTTTTGCATGAGGTACTTGGATTGGGAACTATATAGATAAAGGGGCAATCTCCCGGTGTCGGGTTCGAGATCAACTTCTTCTATCCTGAAGGGTTGTGGATCATTCTTTCGGCCAAAGATGATTGGATGATCCTCTCCCTCGACTATGCGGTAAGCGTCTTCTACTGGAGTAAGTTGGTTTGCGGTGTAGACATTTGTCACTTGTGTGTACAGGTGCGTGCCGATACCGTGTTCCATAGCATACATTGTACAAAGCTTATTAAGCATGAGATAATTCAAAGATAGCCCTTTATTGATGAAGTAAGGTATCTTTTCTAGTGGGATTACATCATCTGCGGATGGAACATCGGTATGAGCAGCCACATACTTGGCCAGTTCTGACTCTTCTTCAGCTACCCCCCGTATAAATGAAAACTGAGAGGATGACTTAGGCAGCTTAAACATCAGGGGCTCCATGGGTGTAGCATAAAGTGGAGTCGTTGGCGTACTAGCCACCCCCGGTCTGGTGTTCGGTGCTGGGCGGAGAGTTGTTGGCTGGCTAGCAGTCCCCGGCTTAGCGCTCGGCTGCCGATTCATTCTGGGAAGGCGAATCGTTATCGGCTTGACGGAGGGATTGAGCTCCTCTGTTTGTTGCTGGCTAGCTCTAGGCAGCCTGATTGTTAGTGGTTCTGTCGTGGGTCCTCGCACTTGGTCAGACCTTGGCAGTCGGATTATCATCTGCCCCTCTTGTGCAGAGAGGCTGATTGCATCCTTCCGCAGAGTGGCTATAAGTGGTGCAGTTCTGCCAGGTTTATGGGCTTGGAGATGGATTCTCAGCGGTTCTTCTGATCCATCTGTCGCCTCAGTTTGAGCTTGAGTATCTCTTACGGCAAGGTATTTTTTCGACTTCTCGTACAAGCATGAATCTGAGTAGTAGGATTCGTCCCTTTTAAAGGGATCGATGTCGGCAAATTCTGTCCTCACGAAGCCGTGCTTGTCGACTTACTTGAAGCACTGGTGCAGTATGGAGGGCACGATCATGTAATCGTGTATCCAAGGACGCTCCAGGAGAATATTGTAGGAAGTGTCCGTATCTATAACATAACAGGTCACTTCTGACTGAAGGTCGCCGATTTGGCACTTCAAGCGAATCTTTCCGATCGGATAGCTTCTGCCTGAATTAAAACCGCTGATGAAGGTGCTTGTCGACGTCAGACGATGCATTGGGATACACAGATGATATAGTAAGCTCTTTGGGATGATGCTTATGGAGGAATCGGGGTCAATATGCATCCGATCCGCCTTGATATCGCCAATGTACCCAGTATAATACAGAGGGCGATCGTACAGGTTGGTCTTGATAAGCATATCCTGTGGAGTGAAGACGATGTTAGGCATTGTGCCTGTGCAAGCGCTGTCCTGGAGATCTGTATGAGAGCTTTCCCCAGTGAGATTGGACTGAGCCAGATATGCGTCGGCATTCTGGAGTGCCTCGCTTAGTACGACGAGGACATCCTTGGAGAGTCTCAGGAGCTCGTATAGCGACAATTTGGCCGGTGTGTTGGCCAATTGCGCCAAGATGTCAAAGTTGTAGGGCCTCTCCAACCCATGAGGCGTCTCTCATCAGAGGGGCTTGTCAAAACGAGTTACCCGGTGTAGGTTGGGATTGTGCACCCGACCGGGGTGACGACAGCCATAGCATCCTCGACCTCTGCCGAGATTGTGCGGCCTGATTTGACTTTCCCACTCTTCTTCTTGCTGGTGGAGGGAGGTGCGGACTGAGTCAATTCAGGTACCAGGTCCGGATGGACCCACATGACCTCTCCTCGTGATGTGGTAAGGGGCACTAGGCCAGCATCCTGGTTTCGGGGAGGTGGAAGGTTAGCGACCTCCATCCTTGCTCTGGGGACGGGCACTACTCCATCTTGAGTCTTTATCGGATGGAAGGTGCCGAATTGTACTGACACCATGTTGGCTGCTACGGTCACCTCTTCGAAATCGATGGCCAAGGCCTTAGAATCGATGATATGTTGGATGTATCGCTTCAGTTGGTAGCAGTCTTGTGTAGCATGGTGAACATATCGATGGTAGTAGCAGTACTTGGGGTTCTCCATTTCTGCAGGACGAGGTTCATGCCTTGGAGGAGGGAGCCGAATTCGGCCTCCTTATATGAGCATGTCCAAGATGGGCTTGACATGGCCGTCCTCGAAGGAGTAGGTCATCTGAGGCCACTTCTTTTCTGCCGGCTTTGATTCGAGCTTTGGGGCTGTGTCGGCCACCATAGCCTGTTTGCCCTTGTTGTCTCGATTGTTGAAGGGGTTACCACCATTGTTGCTGTTGGTGCTAGGGCGTTTGCCCTTGTCCTCTCCTTCTGAGACGTACAATCCCAATTGGCGAGCTTTCTTCAATTTGTCTTCTGCGCTAGTGGCACTGATGATGAACGACTTCTAGCCCTTAAACTGACTTTCGTCCATCCAGAGGCTGATTGTTGGAAGCAGCCTCTTTTGGAAAATTTCAATTAAGGAGGAATCAGGGTTACCGGAAGGCAACTTTATTGCCGTTTGGCAAAACCGCTCGATATAGTTCCTTGTCAGCTCCTTTTCTCCCTGAACAACGTCCATGAGGATGGACATTGTCACGTCTTGTCCTACTTTATAGAACCTTTCCAAGAACATAAGTTTGAAGCCAGCGAAGGAATGGATGCAGTTGTCCGACAAGTTGCGGTACCAGTCGAAGGCAACCCCTTCCAATGCTCCAATGAACAACCGCGTAAGGATGGCGTCGTCATGAGGCAGATGGTCGGTTGTGAGTTCGAAGTAGGTGATGTACCTGCTTGCAGATGTCTTCCCATCATATGGATTGATTTTAAATGGTTTATATCTTGGAGGGAAGGGAACATCTCTCCACGCAGTAGGATACGGTAGTCGTATCCTGAGGTCTTGGTAGTTTTCTCGGGCATGGAACATGGCTCGGAGCTCCTGGACCTCTCTTCTTGCCTCCCTAGCCTCGTCTGCAGCGGTGAGAGCCGATATTTCAGGAGGATTATCACCCGGGTTTGGTGCAGCTGAGTTCGAGTCCATATTGACCGCAGGACCTAAGCTTGTTTGGCCAGGCGTCCTTCCTTACAGAGTTGGAAGGGCCGCTTTGATCTCGTCCACGGACTTGACCAAGGCATGAAGTATGGCCTCCAGGGTGTCGATGTATTGTAGATCACTGGGAACGTCTTGGTTGCTGTCCGTCATAAACACCGTCCTCACATGAGGAGAGATGGAAGGAACGGTAGAGGATGTGCCTTCTGAGTCATACTCTTGTACAGAGAAATCGTCAGGATATGTGGGAATGTTCTCCTCTGGTTTGGACTCAGAAGGAGTGGTACCCCCAGCTTCAGAGCTCGCCTCGTCTTGAGAGTTGTGGACGTCCTCGGGGACGTCGGGATCTGCTGTATCTGTTGGGTGAACCGTTTCCTCTGGATTATCTTCTTAGAACACCGGATTGTCGTAGATATTTGGAGGAGTGCTACCCCCGCCTCCAATGCCTCCCAGAGATGTGGACGACGAATCTCCAAGTGTGGCGAATTTTGTCTTTGAGCGGGTACCTTGGTAAACTCCTCCCGTAACGGTGGTAAACAACCGCTTAGAAGAGAGTTTCTTGGTTACGCCGGTTGAGATTTTTTGGACTTGAGACATTTGTTTTCTTCCCTCTCCCGCTGCCAGGAATCTTCAGAGCAGAATTGCAGGAGGCGACGAGAATTGTCTCATCTTCTGAGCTTGGGGGTTGCAGCCGTTGGAAGATGGACTGCCGGTCTTCTTGTACTGCCTCCTTATTGCAGCAGCAGTTGACAATGACTTGGGTGCAGTGATGTCCCCGAAAGGACTTTCTGTACACCGAGTCTTCGTCTCTTTCCTTGCGTTTATGAAGAATTATGTTGCGCAAGTCACCCATTTTGTGGGCCCGGGAGTTCTGAGCACATGAGTGTGTTGGCATCCTGCCTGCTCCCTGATGTGGGGGTAGTACGAGTACTTGCCCCTGATCATTGTTGGGAGATTCTTGGTAACTATCCCGTTCATTGGCCGTCGGGGGCTAGACGCGGATAGTTTTATATAACTTTCCATCAGGGGCCCGCGTAATAGTCAGCGGGACGCCCTGATAGTCAGAAGTTGGGACAGCTGTCTGATCTCGACGAACCCGTGCTGCCCCAGACTTCTTCCTTCTAGCACCTGAAAGCGCATAGTAGGAAGAGTCCACAGAGATTGGCACATGAGAGCATCTGGGGTCAGGATCGCCTGAGATACGGTCGAAGACTGACCGTGAGCCGCATGGAGCAGATGGTATGCGGCTGGGTTTGGTGGCCGTGCAGGCTGTCTGCATGCGGCTGGCATGTGTGGCCGCATGAACCTTCTGTATGCGGCTAGGAGTGTAAAAGCATGGAATTTCAGGACCAGAAATCCTATGCGCCAAATACTACATGCGCCAGGAAGCCCAGATAAAGTACTCGACACAGAAGCAAAAGAATAGACATCAAAAGAGGATTTTTTATTTCTTATAAAAGTCTATTACATGTCTAGAAAAGGTTGTACAAAGGAGAATTTCTACAAAGAAAAGATCCTAAGTCTACAGCTCGGCCCAGCAATCGCCATGCGCCCTCAAATAGGCGCAGCAATCGCCATGCGCCCTCAAATAGGAGCAGCAATCACTATGCGCTCTCAGCCAGGCGCATCCCTTCAGCAGCTCAGTTATGTGCATCCTCAGTTATGTGCATCCCTTCAGCAGCTCAGTTATGTGCCACTCTTCCAGCCAGGCTCATCTAATGCTTCGACTAATGAAGCATTTATTGAGCAGAACGAGGGTGGCAATCAACCCTCTAGCTGGAGGAGGAGCTCCCCAAACCGAGGAAGAAAAAAGCACCGCAAATGAAACCGCGGCTAAAGGAGCAGCTTTCAACACAACCAGAATGGGCAACACCCACTCTGACAGAAGAAAGAGCCTCCAAAGACGTAGCACCGCCATTTCGATCTGCAGCACTTCCAGCATAACGGAGATGAGGCTCGAGCATCCCGATCTTTGGATGCAACAGGCACCTTCTGCCTGCCTCGAAAGCCCTCAATTCCGACTTTTGGATGTAACAGTCACCTTCAAGTGCATCAATGAAGACAATGCGTCGCATCTTCACCCTCGGGAACATCTCATCAACAGAATGCTCTCGAGTAAACAAGTTCATTTCGGAAGAACGTGAGAGAACGAGAAGCAAACTCTCTCCATGCCGCTATTTAAAGGCCGGGCAAATCAAACCCATGCGCCAAGTGGATGTCTCTCTGAATCTCGTACAATGAATTTGTATTAAATGGATGAACCAGACACTTCGAATTCAGCCAAGTCAAAAAACGGCTATTTAAAGCACTCGAAGAACGGAACAGTCGCACCAAAAGACGTGTCACACGGATGCGCCGGTCAGACCGCGCCTCACACAGACGCGCCTCTCAGCACCGAGCGCTTCACAAGCATGTGCCCCCATGCGGCCCCATGCGCCTAGTGGAACGCCGATCGATGCGCCCACTCAAACAGCCCATCACATGTCAACGAACATTAAATGCTGAAGTCTGACAGAGTTGGCAGCACGTCCCCCGAAGACTGCACAGTTGACAGCTTTTGCAGAAGACGAAGCGTCACCAACGTCAGCATCATCATTGCTCCCCTCCGGCGGTTACAAGCCACGTAGCCGCCCAACCATCTCGCATGCGCCTCCGCAGCCATGCGCCCAAAGTTCTGCATGCGCCTCAAAACCCATGCGTCTCAGACTTTCTCTCTGATCCCTCAAGACAGAAGTAAAGTCACTACTGAAGCTCTGCATGCGCCTCAAAAGCCGTGCGCCTCAGACTTTTCTCTGATCCCTAAAGACAGAAGTAAAGTCACTACTGAAGCCTCGCATGCACCTCAAAAGCCATGCGCCCCGAAGGGTTCGTGACTCCCAACTGTTACGAGCCAAAGTGTCCTCATACGCCCCATCCCAGGCGCATCCTTCCAGATCATTCCCCACCAAATCCAAGATCGTCGAGCCATGGGCCGATGACACGTGTCCTTTGACTCGATTCATCCAAGATCTCAGCAACAGAAAGATCCTCTTCTCTGCTACGTACCAGCCCACAACAGCAGTATGAAGAATTCAACCCCTCAATCATGGCACATCGTCCATGCGCCTCCATCAGCAATCTCTACGTGGCTTCCCCGCGTCCAGGCACATCCGACATATGTGCGTATGAGCAGCCAGCCTGCAAAGTTATAAATAGAGGGATGATTTCCTTCATACACACACACACAAACGAACATACATAGACAGACAGAGACATCGCACAACCAGAGAGGCAGATACAGACACTCAACGTCTTCCTCCTCTCAGCAAGCTCCAGCACCCAGAGCAATCCAAACCTTCAGAGAACCGATAACCGTCGTCTGATCGTCAACTGAGTCAACGCATTACCACTCGCTCTATCGGCACAAGGGACCCAGATAAACAAAAGTGTACTCCTAGGACTACGTCTAAGTCCTATATTGTAACACTGTTCTGTTTGTATTGAAATTTGCAATCAAAAGATTTTAATGGCAAACAAGCTGGCGACTCTGCTGGAGACCTCTTTCTCCCCCACCGAGAAAGCTGTATCGCAATCCGACGATGTGAAGGTTGGCTCCTCCCACAAGACGCTGGTCGTACGCCTCAATCAACATGCATATGAGGAGTTCATCTCTCAAGGAAGTGCGAGTCCTTCACAGCGGCTGCCAAAGCCGAAGAAGACCCACCGAGTCTGGGTGCGCAAGGTCGACGCCTCTGGCACCACCACCGAAGGCGATGTGCCGATCCAGCCTTCCCTTCCTGCTGACGTCCTCAGCAACCAAGATGTGCCCACCGGTGCAGCGCATCTCTCGGGGAAATGTGCGGCTGACCACATTCTCCAGCCTTTTCTATCTCAGGCGAGGAAGATGCGTCGACGGAGCAGGGGCGCAGCAAATACCCCGTGCATCACCTCCGATGTGCCACAGAAGGTCTCTGTCTTTGACAGACTCAATCGCTGTAGTGGCGAGGAGAATTTGGATTCTGAGTACTACGCGCCCTAGCGGGCTAGTACGAAGAAGTCCAAGGCAGCACGGGCCATGCGTCCCAAACGTGCTATGCCAGCAGCAAGCCAGAAGCATGCGCTCACAATCATGCGTGCTGCTGATGGTAAGCTGTATAAGGTTGACTCATGTGCTTCTGCGCCAAAAATGAGCCAACCTTCAAAGTCCTTATCTCACTTGGACGCATCTATTGCGTTCGTAACCAAGTCGAGTAAGGCAAACCCAGTGGTCTTGAACTCCCGCGCCCCCTCTGGTTGTGCGTCTGAGGTTCGTTCAAGTCACTTTAAATGTTGTTCCCCCACTACTGATCTAAGCACCTGTTTAGTGTTGGATCAGGGGGCGCAATATTCACCTGACCACCCCGGTGCTTGGCCTTGCCATGCGCCTGAAGGGGGTACGAAGGTGGCACTCTCCTCCAACGATCTGCGTAACATGATCACTCACAAGCGCTGATCAGGAGAGTCGACTGACAAGCACGATACGCCCCTCACAGGGCACACTTGTGCTGTAGTCACCATCAACTGCTGTTGCAAGGCAGCAGTCCCACCAAGACAGTCGGTGTTCCAGCGGCTGCAATCATCGACACCCCTCCGACGTCGCCTCGGGAAGAAGGTGTCAACAAAAAAAGAGCCAGAGGTTGCTTCATGCAATGTAATCTCTAACTCCTCGTCAGCCCGAAAGGCGACTGGCAATTCGTCCAAGAGCCAGTCGAGGAAAACCAAGACAACTGTCCCGTCCTCCGGAGTGTTCGAAGGCACTCGGGGGAGAATGAAGATCTTGGAGGAAGCTGGGGGCAGTCAAACCCTTATTGATCCTCCTTCCGAAGACGAAAATGTCCTCCGAAGCACAGCTGGGGTAGATCTTCATCCTGGAGACGAAGTCAGCCTTCCGGACATGGCTGGGGGTAGCCTAGCCCCTGTGGATCTGCGTCCCGAAGACGAAGAAGTCCTCCAAGGCAGAACTGGGGGTAATCAGGCCCTTGTGGATACTTCTCCTGAAGACGAGGGTGTCCTCCAAAACATAGCTGGGGGTCGCCTAGCCCATGCAGATCTGAGTCTCGAAGACGAAGAAGTCTTTCAAGACAGAACTGAGGGTAATCAGGCCCTTGCAGATGCTCCTGTCGAAAATGTTCTCCATATCATAGCTGGGGGTGGCCAAGACGAAGCTCCAGGAGAGCAACTCCCCTACAGGAGAGTGAAGCCGAGAGTGAAGCCTCAACCGATCCATCCACTTCCAGCCGCGTCATGACAGTATACATGGCTGGGGGTGATACTGAGTCTGATACGCCGCCAGCAGATCTTTTCCAGCACATGGATACTCTGGAGGGAGGACTCAAGACCCTCTCTGCCTCTATGCAAACACTGACTCGAGCAGTATTTGAGATACGGTCAGCTTTGGCCAGGACATCTTCTACCGGTCCCGACCCAGGGGCCAATGGAGAGTCAAGTGTACCCCTTCAACGGATATCCTTGGATACGGATCACCGCGAAGCACCTCGGACGTCGGAGCCCTCGAATGCTCAACTCCAGGTGGTACCACCTTTCCCGACACCCAGCTCTACGGAAGACGTGGTCGAGATGATCAGGGACCTGCGCAAACGCTTTGAGTCCAAGAATAGACAAGAGGAGCGCCAAAAGATGGGCATCCCCCAACCTTACCCCCTCGAATGGAACAAGGTGGTTTATCCTCCCAAATATAAACCACAAACATTGACGCCATACGACGGAAAGGACTCTCCGTGTCGCTATCTGACGTACTTCCAGTCCCAAACGGGACATCTTTCGAAGGAGGACTTGCTACTCACCAGCATATTCGTCGGGGCACTGAAAAGAGTGGCGTACGACTGGTACTGCAGCCTTCCCAAAAATTCCATATCTTCCTTCGACGACTTGACGTGCCTTTTCCTTGACCGTTTCTACGACGGCAGAAAGGACATGACAATGGCGTCCCTCATAGAGATACGCCAGAAGGAGAAGGAAACTGTTCGAATGTTCATCGAACGCTTCCGACAGGCCTACTTCAGACTACCCTCGGGCATGCCAGAACATGCACTCCTCTCCTCCTGCAGTATGAACATGCTGTCTACAGTCAAACTCTGGCTCAACTCTACTCCTCCTCCCGACTGGAGTTCCTTGATCATCGAAGCAGAAGCAGCGGAAAAGAAGGCGTCCAATGCTCGTCTTTTGGGAGTTAGTTTCCCTGCCTTTGAGGACAAGGGGAAACGGCCTGTAGCCAACAACCCCGGACGAGAGACGAAGGAGAAAGAGGCGTTGACTGTCAATGCCTCAAAAGGTGCATCAGCGCCTACTCAGAAGCCTCCACTTGCACCACGGCCAAAGGAGGTTTATTCGTTCAACGATGAAGACACCCTGCAACTCTTTGAAATACTGAAGCAGGGTGACAAGATCAAGCTGCCGGACCCGAAGCGTCCCGACGAGGTTGGGAAAGTGGACAATCCGAGGTACTGTCACTACCATCGGTTTATCGGACACCCAACCAAGGACTGCTACGTCCTCAAGAACTACATCCAGTGCATGATCAATGTAGATGTTATCTCCATCGACTACGAGGAGAAGACGGTGTCGGCCAACGTGGTGTCACTCCAGTTCAGCACCATGCCGCCAACTACAACAGAAGATGGCGTCGTCCCTATCCCTAAGGCGACAATGGAGGTGGTTAACTTACCACCTACTCGTGACAACGTGAGTGGACTCATCCTACTCACCACATCTCGGGGAGAGATCTTATGGGTTCACCCTGATCTTGTCTCCGAGGTTACTCAACCGGAGGTACGCTCTGCCTCCAGAAGCAAAGACAGGAAGATCAAGTCTTGCCGTATGGTCTCTTCCTCTGCGGAAAAGGCACTTCTTGTACAGACGCGTTCACAATAGAACGCCCAACCCGACGAAGCTGCCGTCGAGGTGGTGCCTTGTCACGACCCGCACCCTAGAGTTAGGGCACGAGACGTGGGTACGTCCAGCCTACGCCACAGTGTCGGCGGTAGAACACTGTGCTAGGTCTCATGCATCTAACAGTATAAGGCTAAGCAGTTTATACTCCCCGAATGGGGGTGACATAGCAGAATGTAAACTCAATCACATCTAAGGTAGAGCATAATGGAAGATAGATAAAACATGAAATCCAAAAGAGATACAGCAGATAGAAGTCTAAGTGTCTAAGATACACAAACCCAGAAATACATCTCAAAGCTCAAATACAATATTCCATAAATACAACTCAAGACAACTGAAAATAAACTATGAGCAAAACCCTAGCTACCTATACAACCTCTATGGTGTCTCCTCTAGGCTAGCAAGCAACCTCCAGGCTATCTGTAAAATTTATCAACAGGTCCAGTCAGGACAGGAGCGAGTACAGTATATCTCAACAATATCATAACAGGTTAGAAAATACAAACATGCTAAAGAGTAAGATACAGGATCTGAAGAAATAACATGATGAAAAAGGGAGACTGTAAATAAATAGATACAACATATAGAGAACTAATAGTGACTAGTGATTCAGAGCACAAGATGGTTATGTAAACGGCACGATATTGTACACGAGTAATCTACAGAGGTTTGTACACGAGTAATCTACTGGATTGATTACATAACCACTTCTACTCCCCCACCCCAATCAATACACAAGGATCTAGCTAAGTTATGTTATTGCACACGAAGGTCATGTGAAAACATGATTATACACGATTTCACACGTTTCGTACACGAATGTAACGAATACAAAGAGTACACGATGTTTACGATAAAGTACACGAACACGTATACCCGATGTATCCGCTAAGGGGATAACATCGCACAGCAAGATCCATATAGTACTAATCCGTATTTCCAACGTGTCAGCATCATGTAAAGTAATCTAAAGCAGGAATATACTCCTAATGCAGGATATGAAATGATTAGAGAATGTACTCGCCTGCTATCTGAATGTCCAAAGGAAATATACTGTCCGAGGAGAGGTGTCTGGCTCCTATTTAGAACAGCACAAGTCACAACAAGTCCAAAATGGTAAAATAAAGCTCTACTATGCATTCTACATAATTCTAGGTCATTCTAGGTCAAAGTCAACTCTTGGTCAACTCTGGTCAACCGTACTAGTCAAACTAGGTTAACTAGGCAGTACTAGGTCTAAACCTAGACTAACAAGTCTCATTAGGCCTAACCAAGCCTAGAATATCACTCACACAAAATCACAAAGCTACACAAGTTATCAAACACACATTACATATATATTCATATATATTTTTATTACAAGCAAAGTGTATAAATACAAGGAGTGAGTGATACATGAATGTGGATATGGCAATGTGTACATAGCAGTACAATGTGTTCAAGTATGAGGGGGTTATGTTAGAAGGATAACATTTAGCAAGGTTTCATTGTGTCACATAGAAGAAATAACATGTAAAGCATAGGTTTAGCATGTGTGTGTGTGGGTGTTAATCATAACAAAAGGGTTAATTTATACATCAAAGGGTTTACTCATAACAGTAAGTAGATTTTATGTGTATTCATGCTTGGGGTTACTGTCAACATGTAGAAGGGGGTTTTAACATATGAACATGGTGCTAAGTGCTAATATGGCATCATACATTCCTACCATGTTGGCATTCATATATAGCATGCATTCATACTTGATTACGTTACTTACTTACATATGGATACTTGCATACATGTTTCAATACCTTGCATTACCCACATGCTTGCATTTCATCCATTCATTCATGCATTGCATTCATTCATTCATTCATGTACCTATACATACATATTTGAATACATTATATACTTTCATATATAATATCATTTATGCATACTCTATATTATATTACATTCTCTTAACACACACACACAGATATATATACACATGTATACATACATATTTGTACATACAAGGATATACAAAATGCATATATCGTATAGTAATCTTCTACTTAAAATCAATACTGTACAAATTAAGCATTCATTAAATTCTAGGATTAAAGTATGTTATAGATCTTTGTGTTAGCTTTCTGAAACTTTAAACGGATCGCATTTTCGTGTCCGGAAGCTCCCGGAATCGCAAAAACACCGAAACGCGTTCGTCTTTCGTACAACTGACACTCAAATAATTTTACAGAAACTTTCAGAAGTAATTTGGCTTATTAAAATATATATTTGAAAAGATAACTTCGATACGGTTCTTTTAAAAAAACGGAAGATAAATCGGAGTTTTAAGCTAAAAGTTATGACATTTCTAAGTTGCTATTGCTACTAAAAACGTGGATAAATATTATGTCGAATTTAGGTAGTTTGAGACAAAAGAAACACAAGTATATAACATAATATATCAAGAACTCACTTTCTACACTAATATATATATATGAGACACTATAGAATACATCTCCAATATAAAAATATGAGATTAAACATTTAATAATTTATTCATACATAACAACAACACATAGTGTGTCCAAATCTGCGGTTTTCTCACATGGACACAACCACAACACAAAGGACATTCCTATGACCTCCAAATGGACACGAAATGGACACATATGGAGATACAACCATGGGGTCATTCCTATGGGTTTAAAATATTCCTATATGCATGTAGGGATGGATTAGAGGAGAGATTATACCTTCCGAAAGAGAGATTCAAAGGAAAATCCTTCCGACACGACACCGACACGTAGAGATTCTAAAAGGACACGAACGAGCTCCGAATCCTCCCAAACTTGGCTAGTACCCTCTAACCATGGAGTAGAGGAGAAATGAAGAAGATTTGGTAGAAGAAGGGGTTGATTTGGAGATAAAATCAATGGAGGTTCATCTCTAAATTAATTTGGGGAAGAACAAGAGAGAGAAAGTGGATAAAAACAAATTAATGAAGGAGTGACTCACTCCTTATCCCCCCCATAGGTGGCTGCCCAAAAATGGTGAGGTGTCTCCTATTTGAATGTCCAAAATGCCCTCCACTAATCCATTTGATTTAAATTAGGAATGGGTTAAAGGTTGAGGTCAATTTAGTCTAGTTTTAAGTCTCTAATTAAACTAAACCTATCCATAGATAATTAGTCTAACTACTAACTAAAATTAATATCATGCGGACTAAAATTAATATCATGTAGGCCATTCCTAACTAGTGTGTGGGTCCCACTAGAGTCAAACTACCCCCCGGGTCTCCGTTTCAAGTCGGATTGAGTTGAAATTCGAACCCGACTCAAATAACCCCAAAACAATATTATAAGTAATAAAATAAATTTCAACCCCAAAATAATATCATAAATAATAAAATAAATTTTAAAAATATTTAAAAATGTAAAATGACAAAAATACCCTTGTTTCTGAAAACTGGGGGGTGACAAATTTATCCACCTTAAAAAAAATTCGTCCTCGAAATTAAAACAAAGCAATCAAAGGAAACACATGCAGAAAACAATCTCATTCAAATACTTTTCAAAAAAAATCAGCAATAAAAAAAATCTCTTTGAGGTACATCAAATATTTGTAAATAAAAAGTGATACGTGTCCAATACGGACACAAAACCATCACAAAATCACACCTATCAAAGGTCAAAATCAACAATCACCAACGCAATAAATATCAAAATAATTCAAAGAGGTCAAATACAAAATATCCTTAGGCCAAAAATGACATTAAAATATCCTAATCACATGGTTAGGCTCTAGGTCAAACAGTCTCTAGGGCTTCACTAACAAAACATCAAAATCACAAGTCATGATTTTAAATAGTTTTACAATAATTTAAAAAAATTACCAAAAATCGTATCATGATTTAAATGTCAAATCAATAAATGATTAAATTACAAAATTTCAAAATTACCCTCATTTTAGAAAACTGGGTGTTACAAGTCTACCCACCTTAGAAAAATTTTGTCCTCGAAATTAAAATGTTCATAATCCTTCTAGGTCAAACCCCCACAATCAAAGTCCCAGAACTTAAACAAATCATATGATTTAAAAGGACGACATACAGGGTCATGGCATACGGTGGTAGCGAAAGTCTCATCTAGGTATACTAGTAATGCTAAACCAAAACGGTCATAGGGTATCAAAACACACAAGCAATCTAGGGTACTAAACTAGAAAAGTTACAGAAATAATAAATCATCAAAACTGTAAGGCAGTCTACCACCCTATATAAAACTGGTACTTATCAAAAATGAAATAAAGATAACTACCAATTATCTATAAAGGGGTACTATTCAAAAAAAAAATCAAAAACAAAATTTTAAAAGCACAAATGTCGAGCATTGAAATCCAATCATATTATATATAGAGAGAGAGTGTTAGAGAGGAAAAAGCTAGCATTATGTACAAGTTATGTAGTTCGTGTGTGTATGGGTGTATGTGGGCATGTTCATATGGTTAGATAATAGGCGTGTGTGTATGTGAAATATACATGAAAGTGCATAGGAGGATTTGGGTTTCAAACAATAACTATCAAGTTACACTAATCATGGCATATTGGTTAAACAATCTACAATACACAACTCATTTGCTCATAACATGCATGGCTAACCATGTATATATGTATATATAAAGAGGTAGAGATTTAGTTATGTATCTATATACATTATAATATGTATGCATAAACTCTATATATATCTATATAGATATATGAACATAACATAGAGAGGAAGGGTTAGGTTACATGGCAGTGTATACTATGTTAGAGTGTGTGTGTCCTTGTACAGGGTTATAGCTTCAGTATTGAAAGGTTAAACCCAGTTTTAGTTCAGTATTTACATACAAAATCCGAAAATGAGCTAACATTTTAACCAGTGTAATATTAACATAATGCAGTTTCAGATTTTAGGGGTTTGAAATATCACAACTAACTCAATGCTTCCAATACATCCTAACATGATAGAGAAAAAACCATAACATACTACCCATACATTTAGCTATGCATACAGTTCAATATTACATATTAAATCTGAAATTGAACTAAACATTGAAAATCAATGTGAAAATGTTAACATGTATTCAGTTTTAGGATTTGGAGAAATTTGAACATCAACCAACCAAATGTTTATCACCACCTAACATGTAAGAATATGAAACCTAAATTTATATTCCTACATACCACAATGTATATAGCTCAAAATATTACATTTAAAAAAAAATAAAACAGCAAATTGAACTAACATTTAAGATCCAGTATTAAGGGTTAATATGCACACAGTCTTATATTTGACAATTTCAAACACAAAACTCAATTAAAATTTTTTTTTGAATTGAAACCATATGTATAACATACATGTGCAGTGATGTAAACATAACTAATAACATGAAATTTATATTTAAATTACGAGTTTAAGCTGGAAAAAGCAGATAACCAGAAATATTGGGGTTTTGAAAATTTAAACATCAACGACATATTAATATGTATTTAGATAGGTAGGAATCAAAGTGTAGCATGCATACGTGTCAGGCAAGTGTCCACTATATATATTTTATGTCCCATTATAAAAATCAAATTCTACGTCAAGGCCAACATTTAGATTCCTACCAAGATTGTAAAATAGGTGATTGATGTAATCAAGACAGTTTAATTATTATTATTATTTAATACAAGAATAGTAGCAAGAAGGAAATAATAATGAAATCTGTTCTGCTTATTTGTTTAAAAGAATGAACCATTTTGAAACCTAGAGCTAAAATATCAAATCCAAGATAAGGTCTAGCAAAATTATCGATTCATTGTATTATGAAGAAATTCATAGCAAGAAGTTACACAAAGATTTATAAAAATAGCTAAACCTAATCCTAAGTTAAACAATGAGAAGCGAAATAAAACAAAACAACAATAATTTTTTTTTTTAATAACTGAAACAAAAGTAGAGAAAATATTTTCAAAAATATTTAAGGTACAATCTGATAATCATATGCATCTATCCAAAATCATGGTAATCTAAATCCTCGTCATACTAGTAAGCAAGGCTACGATAATCACAAAGTCCTCGACTTAGGCACATACCTCTAGAATCGTGGTATTTAACATTTTCGCGATGCCGCTAGCTTAGCTGTAAAAACCTTAAATTTCCACACCCGAGAAATATATCCAAAATCAGACTATATGTCCTCACCATGCTGGCTAATATGACTGTAGAAGACTAGATTCCATAACTTAGATGACCTAGCCCATATGATTTCATCTTGACAAAAATTAAATTAAATCAACAATGGATACCCAAAAATCAAATTTATCAACGAACATCAAGATTCAAAACAGAACAATAATCCATCAAATCATATAAATACAAACTCGGATGCAACAGCTAACATCAAGATTCAAAACTCCATAATCATCATCAAAATCAACTTCAACAACAGAAAGTAAAGATAAATCAAATCAAGGGAAGAAGAATTTTTCAAATCGAAGTTAAAATAAGATTCTCAAGGGTCGTCCCAGGAATCTCTCGAGGGATCCTAACTATGATTGAGTTATCCTAATCCTACTACAGGCTGTAGTGGTACTCTAGTTCGAATACCACTACACAAACTCGACCTGCATGGGCCACCACTAAAAACGTGTCACAACCCGTTCCCTAGAGTTAGGACACGAGACGTGGGTACGTCCAGCCTACGCCACAGTGTCGGCGGTAGAACGCTTTCCTAGGTCTCATGCATCTAACAGTATAAGGCTAAGCAGTTTATACTCCCCGAATGGGGGTGACATAGCAGAATGTAAACTCAATCACATCTAAGGTAGAGCATAATGGAAGATAGATAAAACATGAAATCCAAAAGAGATACAGCAGATAGAAATCTAAGTGTCTAAGATACACAAACCCAGAAATACATCTCAAAGCTCAAATACAGTAATCCATAAATATAACTCAAGACAACTGAAAATAAACTATGAGCAAAACCCTAGCTACCTATACAACCTCTATTGTGTCTCCTCTAGGTTAGCATGCAACCTCCTGGCTATCTGTAAAATTTATCAACAGGTCCAGTCAGGACATGAGCGAGTACAGTACATCTCAACAATATCATAACAGGTTAGGAAATATAAACATGCTAGAGAGTAAGATACAGGATCTGAAGAAATAACATGATGAAAAAGGGAGACTGTAAATAAATAGATACAACATATAAAGAACTAATAGTGACTAGTGATTCAGAGCACAAGATGGTTATGTAAACGACACGATGTTATACACGAGTAATCTACAGAGGTTTGTACACGAGTAATCTACTGGATTGATTACATAACCACTTCTACTCCCCCGCCCCAATCAGTACACAAGGATCTAGCTAAGTTATGTTATTGTACACAAAGGTCATGTGAAAACATGATTATAGACGATTTCACACGTTTCGTACATGAATATAACGAATACAAAGAGTACACGATGTTCACGATAAAGTACACGAACACGAATACTCGATGTATCTGCTAAGGGGATAACATCGCACAGCAAGATCCATATAGTACTAATTTGTGTTTCCAACGTGTCAGCATCATGTAAAGTAATCTAAAGCAGGAATATACTCCTAATGCAGGATATGAAATGATCAGAGAATGTACTCACCTGCTATCTGAATATCTAAAAGAAATGTACTGTCCGATGAGAGGTGTCTGGCTCCTATTTAGAACAGCACAAGTCACAATAAGTCCAAAATGGTAAAATAAAGCTCTACTATACATTCTATATGATTGTAGGTCATTCTAGGTCAAAGTCAACTCTTGGTCAACTCTGGTCAACCGTACAAGTCAAACTAGGTTAACTAGGCAGTACTAGGTCTAAACCTAGACTAACAAGTCTCATTAGGCCTAACCAAGCCTAGACTATCACTCACATAAAATCACAAAGCTACACAAGTTATCAAACACACATTACATATATATTCATATATATTTTTATTACAAGCAAAGTGCATAAAGACAAGGAGTGAGTGATACATGAATGTGGATATGGCAATGTGTACATAACAGTACAATGTATTCAAGTGTGAGGGGGTTATGTTAGAAGGATAACATTTAGCAAGGGTTTATTGTGTCACATAGAAGAAATAACATGTAAAGCATAGGTTTAGCATGTGTGTGCGGGTGTTAGTCATAACAAAAGGGTTTATTTATACATCAAAGGGTTTACTCATAACAGTAAGTAGGTTTTATGTGTATTCATGCTTGGGGTTACTGTCAACATGTAGAAGGGGATTTTAACATATGAACATGGCGCTAAGTGCTAATATGGCATCATACATTCCTATCATGTTGGCATTCATATATAGCATACATTCATACTTGATTACGTTACCTACTTACATATGGATACTTGCATACATGTTTCAATACCTTGTATTACCCACATGCTTACATTTCATCCATTCATTCATGCATTGCATTCATCCATTCATTCATTCATTCATTCATTAATGTACCTATACATACATATTTGAATACATTATATACTTTCATATATTATATCATTTATGCATACTCTATATTATATTACATTCTCTTAACACACACATACACATATATATACACATGTATACATATATATTTGTACATACAAGGATATACAAAATGCATATATCGTATAGTAATCTTCTACTTAAAATCAATACTGTACAAATTAAGCATTCATTAAATTCTAGGATTAAAGTATGTTATAGATCTTTGTGTTAACTTTTCGAAACTTTAAACGGATCATATTTTCGTGTCCGGAAGCTCCCGGAATCGCAAAAACACCAAAATGCATTCGTCTTTCGAACAGCTGACACTCAAATAATTTTACAGAAACTTTAAAACGAATTTGGCTTAGTAAAACATATATTTGGAAAGATAACTTCGATACGGTTCTTTTAAAAAAATGGAAGATAAATCGGAGTTTTAAGCTAAAAGTTATGACATTTCTAAGTTGCTATTGCTACTAAAAATGTGGATAAATATTATGACGAATTTAGGTAGTTTGAGACAAGAAACACAAGTGTATAACATAATATATCAAGAACTCACTCTCTACACTAATATATATATATATGAGACACTATAGAATACATCTCCCATACAAAAATATGAGATTAAACATGTAATAATTTATTCATACATAACAACAACACATAGTGTGTCCAAATTTAGGGTTTTCTCACATGGACACAACCACAACACAAAGGTCATTCCTATGACCTCCAAATGGACACGAAATGGACACAAATGGAGATACAACCATGGGGTCATTCCTATGGGTTTAAAATATTCCTATATGCATGTAGGGATGGATTAGAGAAGAGATTATACCTTCCGGAAGAGAGATTCAAAGGAAAATCCTTCCGACACGACCCCGACACGTAGAGATTCTAAAAGGACACGAACGAGCTCCGTATCCTCCTAAACTTGGCTAGCACCCTCTAACCATGGAGTAGAGGAGAAATAACGAAGATTTGGTGGAAGAAGGGGTTGATTTGGAGATGAAATCAATGGAGATTCATCTCTAAATTAATTTGGGGAAGAACAAGAAAGAGAAAGTGGATGAAAACAAATTAATGAAGGAGTGACTCACTCCTTATCCCCCCCATAGGTGGCTGCCCAAAAATGGTGAGGTGTCCCTATTTGAATGTCCAAAATGCCCTCCACTAATCTATTTGATTTAAATTAGGAATGGGTTAAAGGTTGAGGTCAATTTAGTCTAGTTTTAAGTCTCTAATTAAACTAAACCTATCCATAGATAATTAGTCTAACTACTAACTAAAATTAATATCATGTGGACTAAAATTAATATCATGTGGGCCATGCCTAACTAGTGTGTGGGTCCCACTAGAGTCAAACTACCCCCCGGGTCCGCGTTTCAAGTCGGATTGAGTTGAAATTCGAACCCGACTCAAATAACCCCAAAACAATATCATAAATAATAAAATAAATTTTAACCCCAAAATAAATGTCATAAATAATAAAATAAAATTTAAAACTATTTATAAATGTAAAATGACAAAAAAACCCTGTTTCTGAAAACTGGGGGTGACAAATCTATCCACCTTAAAAAAAATCGTCCTCGAAATTAAAACAAAGCAATCACAGGAAACACATGCAGAAAACAATCTCATTCAAATACATTTCAAAAAAAATCAGCAATAAAAAAATCTCTTTGAGGCGCATCAAACATTTGTAAATAAAAACTGATACGTGTCCAATACGGACACAAAACCATCACAAAATCACACCTATCAAAGGTCAAAATCAACAATCACCAACGCAATAAATATCAAAATAATTCAAAGAGGTCAAATACAAAATATTCTTAGGCCAGAAATGACATTAAAACATCCTAATCACATGGTTAGGCTCTAGGTCAAACAGTCTCTAGGGCTTCACTAACAAAACATCAAAATCACAAGTCATGATTTTAAATAGTTTTAAAATGATTTAAAAATTACCAAAAATCATATCATGATTTAAATGTCAAATCAATAAATGATTAAATTACTAAATTTCAAAATTACCCTCATTTTAGAAAACTGGGTGTTACATGCCTCCTTGTACCGTCCCTGCTGCCCAGGAAGAGGGCCCATCTAAGCCCCCAGCAGCCAATAAGTAGAAGAATGTAGAGGCTCGTTTCGACAGGCCTCTGCGAAAGGAGAATGCTTCGGGGCTAGCCAAGCTCCACAACTTTGACATACTGGCACAACTGGCCAGTACACCTGCCCGCCTATCTCTGTTTGAGCTCCTTCGTCTTTCCAAAGACACTCGCGAAGCTCTCTGTGAAGCCCTGAAGGATGCTGAGTCCTTCATCAGTCAGGTCAAGCAGCCTGAAGATCTTCCAACTACATGTGTGCACTGTCATTGTGCGGATGAGGTTATCCCCAATATAACCTTCACCCAACAAGACATGCTACTCAAGCACAACCGACACAACAGGCCGCTGTATTATACAGGGTATATCGGTTCTGTCAAGGTGAAGCGGATTCAGATCGATCCGGGGTCTTCCCTCAGCATCATTCCGAAGACGCTGCTCTCAACACTGGGGATCCTAATGTACCGATTGGCGCCTTCCAACACAACAATCAGTGGCTTCAATGCTAGCAAAAGCGAGCCACTGGGCAAGATACGACTAAAGTGCCATATCGGTAACCTCAGAACCGAGGTAACTTGTTATGTCGTGGACGCCGACGTCAACTACAACCTTCTGTTGGGTCGTCCATGGCTGCATGAGTACATGGTGGTGCCATCTACACTCCACCAATGTATGAAGTATGTGTCCACCAATGACGTCATCCGGACGGAGTTCGCAGACATTGACCCTTTCAAAGGGGTTGAAGCCTACTTCACCGATTCCTCCTTGTACAAGTCACCTGACAAGGAGGAAGCCAATGATGCTGACGACGAAGCAGAAATGGCAGCAGAGCCGGACATGGAGCCGGAGATGACTCCCGATGCTCCTTTGAAGATCCGACTCAAAGGCAAATCGCCTCAGAAGTTGCCTCCCATGAACATCAAGCTACCCGGGAAAGCACCAACTGCTCCTGAAGCTCCCTTGAAGATACGGCTCAAGGGAAAGCCGCCTCAGACATCGGCTCCCCTTGTGGTAAAACTACAAGGGAAGGCACCAATCACCGGATGCACAGTGGAGGCACCTCTGAAGGTGCGTCTTAAAGGCAAGCCGCCGCAATCCAAGCTGCCAAAGAAGGCCCACATAGCCCTCTCGGACCCCGAAATCAAAGCTGTGGTGGACTCTCCCGATCCAACCCCAGTACTCACAGATGAAGAGCTAGGGGAATATATCTCTGCTGATGTAGACGCACCCTCTCTGGACAATGTAATCCCGTGGGATAAAATCTCGTATTTCATCAATAATAGAGTGTCTTTTAATTATTCTAGTCTTCCACATTGGAATGCCATGTATACATTAGATAACGCTATACGGTCGTTGCAAACATAAATAATGACTGTCCATCATGTAAATCGAGTAGTCCCGTTCCAAGGGGTCTGTTCTATAGTCCCACCGCGGAGTCGAGACGAAGAATCCATCATTTTCCGCAAAGTTGAGCGTCATCAAGACCTTTCGCTACTCGAGCCAGAACCAGATACCGGCAGAATACAAGTCTATCGGTACACGAACAAGGCAAAGTACCTCATCCAAAAGATGGGTTACGACCTAAAAAGCAACAAAGGCCTGAATTACGGCAAGGGTTGACGTCTTCCTCTCCGGCTTCCAACACCTAAAGCAAAGCCGCAGGACTACTATAATCGAACTCGACGGGGGATAGGCTATGTCATGCCGCCGTCAACTCCAGATAGTTCGGACGCAGAAGAAGCAGAACATTCTCACTCATCTGAAGCATCAACTTGGGATTCTGATACCAGTATCTGCTCAGTCTTCAAGAGAGTGCTGTCAGCCAACATGACATCTGCACAACCTCAAGAAGATGAAGGCGAAGACCAAGCACCGGAATTCTTCGAAGAAGAACCCTGGGCGCAACACTTAGGAGAACAATGGGAGTCTCGTTTTGAGTTACGCGAACCCCCTACCGAAGACGAAGTCGAGCAGATCGACCTTGGGGATAGATCTTCTTCCAAATCCATCTTCATCAGCAAAAGCCTAAAAGGAGAAGACTGGGAGTCTTTAATCCAACTGGCTAAAGAATATATTGATGTCTTCGCCTGGATCTACGAAGACATGCCAGGACTTGATCCTCAGATCGTGATGCATAGGCTCAACATCTTACCCGATGCCAAGCCTATCAAACAACAACAGTGACATTTTCGTCCTGACATCATGAATGCTATCGATCAGGAGGTGGACAAACTCTTGACCAGCGGCTTCATCCGTGAAGAACAACACCCGGATTGGGTAGCCAACGTCGTCCATGTCACCAAGAAGAATGGGAAGATACAAGT
Organism: Iris pallida; assembly: GCA_029216955.1. Classification (NCBI taxonomy): domain Eukaryota; kingdom Viridiplantae; phylum Streptophyta; class Magnoliopsida; order Asparagales; family Iridaceae; genus Iris; species Iris pallida. The sequence goes on along the minus strand of JANAVB010021599.1, from coordinate 10,205,886 downwards.
CTGTATCGACTTCAGGGATCTCAATACTTCTTGCCCGAAGGACGAATTCTCACTTCCAATCACCAACGTGATGATCGACAACACATGTGGCTTTGAATGCATGTCTTTCATGGATGGGTATTCGGGCTACAACCAGATCAAGATGTTCCCCGATGACGCAAAACACACGTCATTCAGGACTCCGAAGGGGGTTTTCTGTTACACAGTGATGCCCTTCGGCTTCAAGAATGCTGGTGTGACATACCAACGAGCTATGAGCACCATCTTCCGTCAGCATCTTCGCAAGACACTTGAATGCTATGTTGACGACATCGCAGTCATGAGCCGTCTCAAAAGAGATCACCTACAAGACCGGAAGACAGTCTTCGATCTCATGCGGGTGCATCAAATCAAGATGAACCCCGCTAAATTCTTCCTGAGGGTTTCTAGCAGAAAGTTCTTGGGCTTCATTATCACGGCAAAAGGCATTCATGTCGATCCCGAGAAGACCAAAGCTATCCTTGACATGGACCCTCCGAAGAACCTCCGAGAACTTCGAGGCCTGCAGGGGCATCTGGCATACATCCGGAGGTTTATAGCAAACCTTTCCGAAAAATGTCAACCCTTCACCCAGCTCATGAAGAAGGGAGTCTCTTACGTCTGGACAGAGGAATGCCAAAAAGCTTTCAACGATATCAAAGCTTACCTGACGAGTCCGCCAGTCCTAGTGGCACCCGTCGCCGGCAAACCATTCCTCCTCTACGTCCGTGCCATGGATCATTCCCTCGGCGCTTTGCTGGCTCAGAACAGCTATACAGGCTATGAGCTAGCCATCTACTACCTCAGTCGAACACTCATCGGGGCCGAACACCGGTACAACCCCGTTGAAAAGGAGTGCTTGGCGTTGGTGTTTGCCATTCAAAAGACCCGCCATTATGTCTCGGGCCAGAAAATTCATGTCATCTCCCGAGTCAATCCACTCAGAGTTCTCATGACGAAGCCAGGATCATTGAACTCCCGGCTAGCTACATGGGCGATCCTGCTAACGCCATACAACATGGTGTTCGTTCCGCAAAAAGTCGTCAAGGGTCAAGCTCTGGCCGACTTTTTAGCTGTACACCCCATCCCAGAGTCCTCAACACTCTATGAAGACATCCTGGATGAGGTCCAAGAATCAAACGTCATCGAGGAAAGCTCCGTTTGGCGGATGTTTTTCGATGGCGCTTCAAGAACAGGCCCCAAAGGCCAAATCATCGCAGGAGTGGGGGTAGTCTTGGTCTCTCCCGATCAGCTGGTCATACAGCGTGCCTACTCCCTTTCGAAGCCATGCTCCAACAATGTTGCCGAGTACAATACGCTCATTATGGGACTCCAGCTGGCGCAACAGCTGGGGGTGAATCATCTGGAAGCCTACGGTGACTCAAAACTCGTCGTAAACCAGATCAGAGGGCAATACGAGGTTCACCATGAAGACCTAATCCCTTACCATGAAGTTGCGTTGAACATCATTTTAACCTTCGCCAAGTTCTTCATCGAACATGTACCTCGTTTATAAAATCTGGAGGCTGATGCTCTGGCTGGCCTCGCAGCCTCGTTAGCAGCACCTCTCGGGACTCAACACTACGTCACGGTAGTTGGTCGAGACTTGGTCTATCCTAAAAACAATATGTGCTCACGAGTGGCCCATGCCATGTCAACAAGTGCTGGTATTAATGTCCGAGACTGGAGATTTCCATTCATCGACTTCGCTGTCTACGGAATTCTCCCAGAAGACCCGAAAGAAGCCGTCTCAGTCAGGAGGCGCTCCCTTCGATTCTACTACGATACAGCTACTAAAATGCTGTACCGACGCTCCTACGATGGACTTCTCCTGCGATGTCTGTCCAACGAAGAAGCAGTTGAAGCCCTTCGAGAAGCTCACGATGGAACCTACGGGGCCCATCAACCTGGCCCTAAGTTGCAGGACCGACTGCGACGGATGGGTTACTACTGGCCAACCATGGCCGCTGACGCTATCGACTATGCTAAGAAGTGCCATACGTGACAGCTGCACGCAGACTTCATTCATACACCGTCAAAACCACTACATCCTACAGTCACCTCCTGGCCCTTGGAAGCTTGGGGCATGGACATTGTGGGACCGATCACCCCTCCTTCATCGAGAGGATACCGCTTCATCATAGCCATCGCCGACTACTTCTCCAAATAGGCAGAGGCCGTTCCACTGGCGGAAGTGAAGAGCTCCAGGGTGATCAGCTTCATCAAGCACCACGTCATCTACCGTTTCGGGGTACCCCGGAGGATCATCCACGATAATGGTCCTCAGTTCATCAGTCATGTTTTCAGCAGAATCTGTGACAAGAATCGCATTCAAAACGTGGCCTCAACCGCCTACAATCCGACAGCAAAAGGATTGGCCGAGGCGTTGAACAAGACTATCGTCAGGCTACTCAAAAAGGTCGTGTCATCCAACAAATACGACTGGGACGAAAAGCTCGACGAATGCCTTTGGGCCTCCCGCACAACAGTACGGACCCCGACGGGCAACACACCATTCTCCCTGGTCTACGGGAGCGAAGCGGTACTACCTCTCGAGATCCAGATACCCTCACTCCGTGTAGCAATTACAAACCAACTCACAGAAGAAGACAATCAACGTCGCCGTCTGTGAGAATTGGAGACGCTTGACGAAAAACGTCTTCTAGCTCAACAACGCATCGAACTCTACCAAGCCCGTATATTACAGGCTTTCAACAAAAAGGTCAAGCAGAGGACTTTCCAAGTTGGCGACCTGGTTCTGGCAGTCAGGAGGCCGATGGTGTTGACTCACAAAATACCAGGAAAGTTCGAGCCCAAGTGGGAAGGACCTTTCATCATAGAGACGGTATACTCAAACGGTGCTTACCGCCTTGCCAAACCCAATGGGGACTTGTTCATGATGCCCATCAATGGCAAGTTCCTAAAGAAGTACTAGTCTTGACATCTTTCAGACATGTACTTCCATCTCCACCCAACAAAGGAGTCTGTGGACCCAATCATCAGGGCTCGCATGCAATTCCTTACGCTTTCGGAACCCAGCCGTTCCGTGGCATCCTCCAGTAGAAGGACAACCACGTCCACATCACCTCTGAGTTGTTCCCTTACGCCCTACAAAGCGGAATCTTACATTCCATAAGACTACGCTACCCATCATGTTTACCACGTCGACATTACCTCTGAGTAAACATCCCGTACAGACAACCCCTGCGTTGCCGTACATTGATCGCAGAACTTCCACGTCCACATTACCTCTGAGTAATTCTGCACATCCCCCAGAGTCATTCCTACCATGTCCATAACACCTCTGAGTAGGAAGATTCCATCATTTGAATCCCATATTTGCCATGTCCACATCACCTCTGAGCAAACATATTGGTTCTCTCAAACTTATTATCTGTACCTAAAAACCAAGGTGCACAAAAGATAATAGGTCTACATAAATCATCAAGTTCATGACAGCAAAAGTGAACACACCACAAAAACTTTGTATTCTTTATTTTTTTTTCAAAAAAAAGAGTAAAGGATTACACCCCCAGCAAAGAGTAGCAAAATACCCAAAAAGAAGAGACTACAATCCCTAAACATTCCCGAGGTTGGCCGAAAGCTCTTCAATCCGACGCCTCAAGTCTGTCGCCCGAGTCTCCACAGTCGCCAGGACCCGACGTTCAGCTTCTTGACGTATCGCTTCTATGGCTTCAGGAGAAGTGTCATCCTCATGCTTCTCATCCAACTGTTGCCGCTGCTGAGCCAGGGCAAGAGCTCGGTGGATGAAAGCTGCTTCCTCCTTCTTGAATGCTACATGTTCAGCCTGGACACGCTCGGCATCTAATAGGAGTCGGGCCCGCTGGTCCTCAAGGCGGCGGATCTGGGCATCAACCTCCGCGATACTAGCATCCAACGCAGCTTGCAACTCCACCTTCTTCTGCGTAGACTGAGACAACCGCTCCACTACAGCTTCAGTCTCAGCCACCTCGCGTTCCCAGACACCCACGGTGGCCTGGTAAGAGGACTCAGTCTCAGCGATCAGCTTCTCCTTTTCCGCATCTATCAGGACGGAGAGATCATTTTGCTGGATACACTGGAACTCAGAAAGCATCTGGTCTAGCTCGGCCACCGAGGCCTCCAGAATCTCGGCCATATGATCATGGCCCTGGTAGGTCCGTATCAGATTGTTGTGAGGGAGTGCCAGAGTTTTCTCTGTCACAAAACTTCCGTTGGCATTCATCACCGCCGACACACCTCTCTGCAGCATCTTGTATACCACCTCAACAATGAACTTCACATACTCATCTGTATCCGCCAGCACCTGCGACGTCATAGCAGGAGTTGGAGGAGCTGCTCTAGTTAGCGGACCGGAAGAGGGTCTGCCGACCTCAACTCGCGAGGCTGGAACCTCGACATCAACAGGATCCTCAACAGGGGCTTGACTACTAGCCTGAGGAGCCAATAGAGGCGTCGATATCCTGCCCCAAGTAGAAGGAGCGATAGAGGGTTCCAGCAAACCCTTATCCTTCTCGAGCTCAGAGGGACCATCGACATCAGTGGCTACCTCATTCGTCCCCAACATGCTATCAGCAGGCAGTACGGGACATTCCCCCTCCGCCAGAATAGCAAGATCGGCACTTGGCTCCAGACTCGGCTCTCACGAAGTCAGAATTGGCGGACAAGTCCCACTATCACCATCAAATCCCTCCACAGGGATAGGATCTGTTGCTACTTCCCGGTCAGCAGCCACCTCAGCCTCCGCTGCTGAGTCTGGGGTAGGACTCGGCAATGCTGCAACCGACCTCCCCTCATCATGACAAGGAGGGGAATCAATCCTCTCCTCGGTTCCAATCACGTCTGTTGCCCCCGCAACAGGCTCGTGTATTTCTGGAGGGACGTCATCTGAAGACGACGAACTCCACTTCACTTTCTCATTTGGAAGCCCCGTGTCTGCTGGACCTTCGGTGTCTAAGGTCCTCACGGTGGCCTGTATCATCTCGGAAGCTGCTGCATCCTCAGCCTCCCTCCTAACATAATCTGGAGATGACGGAGTCTCCACAACAACGACATCATCTGTATTCTCCTCCATGGGAGACATCATAATCGGCAAAATACGCTCTTCAGATGAGCCCGCCATCGCCTTTGGCCTACTGCCACCAGACTTTGGAGTACGGGGTCTCCTTTTGAGCGGCTCCTACAAAAAGAAAGCATAAGCCACACGAAATGTGGAACCTGAATTGGACTGTATGGGACATCCTTACCTCCGTAGGTGCTGAGTCCGATGACACAGTCGGTGACGATGCCTTCTTCTGCCTCTTTGACGCAGAAGAGCCAGCCTCTGAATCTGTACGTCTTTTCGGTTGATCAACCGAGGGTTCTGCCTGACCCCCTGTAGATACGGTAGGGGCACCTCGATAACCCATCTCTGGCGGACGGTACGATCGAGCCTTCGCCAATATGTTTCCGGCCACCTCTAACTGGGTGCCTGCAACAAGACTAGTCTCTCTATCATATTCGGGAGGCATGGCAGCCATAACACGGTAAAACTTGGCAGCCGAGAAGAGAATCGGCGGCCGTAGATTCTGAACAGACAGCGTAAAGCGAGCTCCGGTACATCCGACATTGTAGTAGTGCCAAGCTCGTGCACCATCCAGCAAGCTTCCAGTATACCCCAGGGTGATACTGGGATTATCCAACATCAACTGAGCATAGCCGAATTGCCGTAAAAAATGTTTCGGTAAATACGGTTCCAGGTAGCACTGGTTCCTGTTCCGGTACACCAGATTGGACGGTCGGATACTTTGCAACTAGCGGAATCCCCATGGAGGCAGAGTGGTGGCATCTTCACCCGAATCCATTAAGTCATCATTGGCCTCAAAACCCGAGAAGACAGGACCTACTTTGGTGATCTCCCACCCCTGAAGGCGGGATAAAACTTTCCTGCAAACAGGAACGCCGGTATGCAACCAGCTCCTCTGGTAAAAACGGCGGAGGAATGCATCTCCGGCCCTATGATCTTCCGAGCCGGGACTCATTACATTGGGATGGTGTAAAATTAACCACCCCATCAAATAGTGAAATGGCAGTTCGGCACGGGAGAAGTTATCATTTCTACCTCGATCATGAACCATATTACCCGCAAATTCTCGCAAACCTCGCAGCAGGTTACACACCATTGCGGGGAGTAGAGCCAGGCGCCGGCCAAAAACCAACTTTACAGTTGGCAGGATTAGGTTCCGGGTCACCCTCTCTACAGAGCCTGACCCGCCCGAGAAGACGTAATCCTGAAGCCAAACCATCAGATACGCAGCTAACACTGCTTTCGACGACATCCGATGAGTAAGGTGCCAGAAACAGCTATAGGAGCGTTCATCCGACTGTCGGTCCTCGTTCTCCCGGGGATTTTTCTCACCTAACCTGCTCATTTCGGAGAGCACCTCGCTACGGGAAAGCGCTGGCGGAGTGGAAAACTGAGAGGGATCGTCCTTGTCTTGCTTAAAGACGTAATCTCTCCAAGCGGTCACATGAGGCTGTGACCCGCTCTTATCCCTCTTCTGCATATAATAATGATGACTCGCCACTTCCTTGAAGACGGCCATCATTTCCTCGGCTTTGTCCCCCAGGACTTGGAACTCCTCGTTGGTCGGAAAGTATTCTTCATAAGGTTCTGATCCCCAAGTAAGCTTTGACACCTCGTACATTTCATGAAGTGCGAGTCCCAGCTCCCCCACCGGAGTAAAGAAAGTCTCGGTATGGGTATCAAACATCTCCAGAAGCGCGAGGAACATATGCCTGTTAATGTCGATGCCTGCCTGAGTAGCACGGATTGCGACAATCAGCCCAATCTCTCGGAGTTCAGTCTGAAACCACGACAGGATCCAGTGTGTCAGTCTGTCCCATTTGGAAACGTAATGACACCAACCCTCTACCCAAAATTCCCCTTTCGGGTATGATCGCTCCATCAACAGCATGCGATTTGCAAAAGTCGAGGCCCCAAAGGCAAATATATTGATGGAAACATCACTGTAAATGCTTCCAGGACGTAGAGTCCGCCAGGTGAAAGAAGGCCCAGTCCGTACGACGGCCAAAGTATCCCTTTGATCAGATGTAGAATCGATTTTGATGACGCCTGCTACTGCTCCCCCCGAGATGGGGTTAGATCCCAAGACATCCTCCTCTTGGAAGTAAGACGACAGAAAGCCGTCAAAGGCCATTGACGTTCGAGTTGCTTAACAGTCATATGCACTCCCCATGCTGTAAAGAACTAGTCTTCCTTGACCTTCAACACCTTTGCTTCAATAGAAGTGAGGCGGTCCCCAAACAGAAACTCGGGCTTCAAGAAGGTCACTTTATCAGAAGTGGCGAATTTCAAAACGCCACATTCCATCATCCGTTTGAGGAACCCATACGATTGTTCCCGAATTTGAGTCATTCTTTCAGGATGCTGATCCAGCATAATAGCAGCTTGAGCAGGGTTTATCACCTCCTCATCGTAATCTACTCCCATCTGGCAGAGGGCAGCATCCAGAAGCACTTCATTCAAGAGTGGAACAGTCATCGACACTGCCAAAGATTCAGGGATGTTAGAAACAACAAAAAAAATCTGGGCCTCGTTTTCATAAGGCTCAAGCGCATCTGAAAAAGAAGCTTCGGCGCATCATCAGGGTGTAAACCCATGTGCGTCAGCAGTGGAGCTTCGGTGCATCATCATGGTGTAAACCCATATGTATCAGCAGTGGAGCTTCGGTGCATCATCAGGGTCTAAACCCATACGCATCAGCAGTGGAGCTTCGGCGCATCATCAGGGTCTAAACCCATGCGTGTCAGCAGTAGAGCTTCGGCGCATCTTCAGGGTTTAAACCCATGCGCGTCGGCGGAAAAACATCAGCACATCATCAGGACTCAAGGTCCATGTGCGTTGGCATATGTATGGTACAGAAAGATATGGTAAAGGACTCACCAACCACTGCCGGCCGAACATCGACGGGCGGACGGGGAACATCAGCCGCGGTAGCCTCTGCAGGCTCTTTTCCTTTGCCTCGTCCCTTGCCAGCACCACTGCGAGGAGTCTTGGGGGCCATTTCTTGAAAGAAGAAAGTTAGGGTTTTTCAAAGAAGAACTCTAAAAGACAGAAGCAAAGAGAGGAAGAACTCTCTCTCTCTATCTTACGCCTATTTATAGGCTCAGTCGCACGCGTGAACCGATGAAGTGTGACCTCAGCCGCCGCCTCAGGTTCTGTGGGGAGATAACTGTAAATAAATCCAAAAAGATTATCATTAAACTTTTTGGTTATCGAGGCGTTATGATTTGCATTTACTGAGAGGAGCATGCGCCCCATCACTGATGCGCGGAGTATCCATACGCCCGAACAGTCATGCGCCCCGATAGTCATGCGCCCCAACCACCATGCTTCTTATTCAAAGTATTCCAAAACTTGACAAAAAGTTTTAAAAACTTTGAAGGGGGTCTTGTAGAAGCATAGAATTTCAGGACCAGAAATCCTGTGCGCCAAATACTACATGCGCCAGGGAGCCAAGATAAAGTACTCGACACAGAAGCAAAAGAATAGACATCAAAAGAGGATTTTTTATTTCATATAAAAGTCTATTACATGTCTAGAAAAGGTTATACAAAGGAGAATTTCTATAAAGAAAAGATCCTAAGTCTACCGCTCGGCGCAGCAATCGCCATGCGCCCTCAAATAGGTGCAGCAATCACCATACGCACTCAGCCAGGCGCATCCCTTCAGCAGCTCAGTTATGTGCATCCTCAGTTATGTGCATCCCTTCAGCAGCTCAGTTATGTGCCACCCTTCCAGCCAGGCTCATCTAATGCTTCGACTAATGAAGCATTTATTGAGCAAAACGAGGGTGGCAATCAACCCTCTAGCTAGAGGAGGAGCTCTCCAAACTGAGGAAGAGAAGAGCACCGCAAATGAAACCGCGGCTAAAGCAGCAGCTTTCAACACAACCAGAATGGGCAACACCCACTCTGACAGAAGAAAGAGCCTCCAAAGATGCAGCACCGCCATTTCGATCTGCGGCTCTTCCAGCATAACGGAGACGAGGCTCGAGCATCCCGATCTTTGGATGCAACAGGCACCTTCTACCTGCCTCGAAAGCCCTCAACTCCGACTTTTGGATGTAACAGTCACCTTCAAGTGCATCAATGAAGACAATGCATCGTATCTTCACCCTCGGAAATATCTGATCAACAGAATGCACTCGAGTAAACAAGTTCATTTCGGAAAAATGTGAGAGAACGAGAAGCAAACTCTCTCCATGCCACTATTTATAGGCCGAGCAAATCAAACCCATACGCCAAGTGGATGGCTCTCCGAATTCCGTGCAATAAATTTGCATTAAATGGATGAACCAGACGCTTCAAATTCAGCCAAGTCAAAAAACGGCTATTTAAAGCACTCGAAGAATGGAACAGTCGTACCAAAAGACATGTCACGCGGATGCGCCGATCAGACCGCGCATCACACAGACGCGCCTCTCAGCACCGAGCGCTTCACAAGCATGCGCCCCCATGCGGCCCCATGCGCCTAGTGGAACGCCGATCGATGTGCCCACTTAAATAGCCCATCACTTGTCAAAGAACATTAAATGCTGAAGTCTGACAGAGTTGGCAGCACGTCCCCCGAAGACTGCACAGTTGATAGCTTTTGCAGAAGACAAAGCGTCACCAATGTCAGCATCATCATTGCTCCCCTCCGGCGGTTACAAGCCACGTGGCTGCCCAACCATCTCGCATGCGCCTCCGCAGCCATGCGCCCAAAGTTCTGCATGCACCTCAAAAGCCATGCGTCTCAGACTTTCTCTCTGATCCCTAAAGACAAAAGTAAAGTCACTACTGAAGCTCTGCATGCACCTCAAAAGCCGTGTGCCTCAGACTTTTCTCTGATCCCTACAGACAGAAGTAAAGTCACTACTGAAGCCTCGCATGCTCCTCAAAAGCCATGCGCCTCGAAGGGTTCGTGACTCTCAACTGTTACGAGCCAAAGTCTCCTCATGTGCCCCATCCCAGGCGCATCCTACCAGATCATTCCCTACCAAATCTGTGATCTCCGAGCCATGGGCCGATGACACGTGTCCTTTGACTCGATTCACCCAAGATCTCAGCAACAGAAAGATCCTTTTCTCTGCTATGTGCCAGCCCACAACAGCAGTATGAAGAATTCAACCCCTCAATCAGGGCACATCGTCCATGCGCCTCCATCAGCAATCTCCACGTGGCGTCCCCGCGTCCAGGCGCATCCGATATATGCGCACATGAGCAGCCAGCCTACAAAGTTATAAATAGAGGGATCATTTCCTTCGTACACACACACACAAACGAATATACATAGACAGACAGAGACATCGCACAACCAGAGAGGCAGATACAGACACTCAACGTCTTCCTCCTCTCAGCAAGCTCCAGCACCCAGAGCAATCCAAACCTTCAGAGAATCCATTACCGTCATCAGATCGTCAACGGAGTCAACGTATTACCACTCGCTCCATTGGCACAAGGGACCCAGATAAACAAAAGTGTACTCCTAGGACTACGTCTAAGTCCTATATTGTAACACTATTTTGTTTGTATTGAAATTTGCAATCGAAAGATTTTAATGGCAAACAAGGAGCGGTGGCCGCATAAGCAGTCTGTATGCGGCTGGCAGGCGTGGCCGTATGAGCCTCCTTCATGCGGCTGGAAGTTCTGGCCGCATAAGCCTCCTGCATGCGGCTGGCTTCTGTGGCCGCATGAGTTTTCATGTGGCTGGCGCCCTTATGCGACTTCTTTTTGGACCGCACAGAGTTCCTCTTTGTCCGTGTAAGTCCAGCATCATAGTATTTTCCTCTGCCGAACTTGGGGACAGCAGAATTCTCTATGGCCTGAAGTGGGGTCGTATGAGTGTTTTCTTCGCCGTCTTGAGCAACAGAGAGTACTTCTTCGAGAGTTTGGGAAGGAGCGAATGATTTGGGCCTCCACTCCCTGCGGGCCTTTTCGTGCAGGCTCGCTGCTGGACCGGGCCAGCGCTCCCATCGGAGAGCATTTCTTCAAACGCCTGCTGGTCGAACCGGGCGACCAGTATCTGTTGAGTGGAGCTAAGTTTGGCTGCGTCCGATTGCATCACCAACTCCTCAGCCGTGGAGAAGTTAGTCCCCAGCATAGTCGCCATCATGTTTGCCATTGATTGTAAAAGTATAGAACAATTTTATAGGAGGACTGAACTTAGACTCATAATACAAACTCGCTCGTATAAAGAAAGCCTAGGAATGAAAATCTAGGTACAACAATCTAAGTACGATTGTTTATTTTTGATTCTTGGGGAGGGACGGTAGAGGCTCGAGAAAGCGACGGCAGCTCTGCCTTACTCCTTGGACGATCGGACGTAGCCTTGGCTCTGATGAAGAAATGCTCTTGAAATGTGTGGAGAGACACTTCTGTGCATGCCTTTTTCTCTCTATGTGTCCAGCCGGGGGTCTCTCTCTTCTCTGTAAGGGAATGGCACCTTGCTATTTATAGGAGTGGGGTATGATCATTAGGTTTTGCAATGATTGTCCCTTAAAAAGTTGGCAGTTTGGGGATGAATTACCATTTTCCTTGATCCTGTCTTGTTGGCAATTAATCTGGGCCGTTGATCTTGATTGCAACAAATCTGGGCAGTTAATGTTGATTGCTCCAAATCCATATGGGCAATTAATGTTGATTGTCACGAATCTTTGTAATTTATTATGACAAGCTCGGATCTCCTACCACGTGTTCAATCTGCTTGATTGTAATAAATTTGATTTAATCCGGGTAATTATGATGATTGCACTAAATCTGGTTGTTGGGATTTGTTGATAAATCTTGATTGATTTGGTGCCACGTGTGCATCCATCATTCTGTTGTGAGCCATAGGGACATGGGGAAACTGATCTTCTGCCACGTGTCCTAACTGCGAGCCACAGGGATAGGGTGTCTTGACAGAGCCGTATGAGGGTGGCTTCTTAGGATTTGAACAACATGAAGGTGGCAGCCGTATAGGTGTGGCTTCCGAAATCTGAGCCGTATGAGGGGGGTTTCCAACTGAACTGTATAAGGCTGGCCACGTGTCAAGACTGCATGGGCGTGGCCTCTCAGCATTTGAGCCGCATGGAGATGTTCCCCATAATCCGAGTCGTATGAGAGTAGCGGCCGCATGGGGGTGGCTTCTCATGATTAGAGCCGCATGGAGATGGTCTCCATGATCCGAGCCGCATGAGTGTAGCGGCCGCATGGGAGTAGCTTCTCAGGGTTTGAGCCACATGGAGATGGTCCCCATGATTCGAGCCGCATGAGAGTAGCAGCCGTATGGGGGTGGCCTCCACCTGAGCCGCATGCGGCTGGCCACGTGTCAAAGCTGTATGGAAGACTTTAGGATTTGATGGATCGTGCCAGCTATAGAGAGAGATTTTCTTCGTTTCCCTAGGAGCACGCCATCATGTCAGAGTCATCATTGCAGCTTTATGTCAGAGCTGTCAGTTCACTTTTATGTCAGGGCTGCCTTGTTGTGTCAGAGCATTAAATAGGGCCGCTGCTTAATGGCAGTTGTAGAGACGAGCCGTATAAGGCCACGTGGCTTTTATTCGAGCCGCATGGCTAGGTTGGCATCTTTTGAGCCGCATAAAACTCCTGAGCCGCATGAGACTCTGAGAGCTTCTTTGAACCGCATGAGACTCCATCTGTTTTGAGCCGCATAGATTTTCCTGTTCTTTTCCATGCTTCTACAAGACCCCCTTCAAAGTTTTCAATTTGTAAAATTAAAATACTTTGAATAAGAAGCATGGCTATGTCCACATAAGCTCTTCTGACCGCATAGGATGTTCTGGCCGCATGGACTCCTTAGCCGCATGGCCTTCCTGGCCGTATGGACTGTCTGGCCGTATGGATCGCTCTGGCCGCATGAATTGCTTTGGCCGCATAGACCGCTCAGGCCGCACACTATCTTTTCTGCCACGTAGGCGTCATTAATTGCCCTTGATTCGTTTTTTTGATTTAGAGCCGTCTTTTTAGGGGAATCCAAAGAGTCGGTTCATTAAATATTAGGATTTTGGGCTTTGATGAATTACTTACAGAGGTTAATCCATTGCAATGAAATGTTATGTTCCACTAAAGAAAAGATATGATATCGTGCTTATAAATGTCTCTAAGAGTTGCTTGAACAAGGAAAATGAATATGCTCATGAAATACGCTGCACACTGCACATGAAATGAATAGTCATCGTACTTGAATTGAATAGTCCCTTGTATGCTTGAGATGAAATAAAATAAATTGTGGCTTTTCAAAGATGTTTTCAAAGAATGTAAACTGACTCTGTATGCTTGAAATGAATATAGGTAAAAGTAGCAAGATCATATCACAAGAAATATTTTTCTCACTAAATGAACAGTGATCATTTCAGACAAATGTAGCTCTTTGTTCACAATCACTAGTATACTAATATACTGACCCACCATCAGTCTGCATGCAGGTGCTATATGCATCGAGAAGGATAGTCCGAAGCGATAGCCCGAGCCTCATCCTCAGGAGCTAGAAATCAGAAGAGATGCCAAGAGATGACATCCATTGCAAGAGTTGGTTTTGTATATAAAGGGATGTAATGTATGGGAACGGGATCATTATAATTTGTAAAGTTCTGAGAGAATGTAACATTGTATCAGAGAGAATCGAGAGCTTGTAATCTGTTCAAATAAAATCAATAAAAGAGAATTGTTTCTTGTTACCATTGTGTTCAATGCATGAATTGTGAAATATGTCCGCTGCTGCTTCAATTATCTGCGATATGTTCTGCTGCATATTGTCAATCTTGTCTTGCTTCAGGTCTTAGCCTTGTGCAAGCGCAACTTAGGCTTGTACGACATCTCGCCTTAGCGAGGACGATCGGTCTCAAAGAGTTCGAAGTGAGGATGAAAGGACTCTGCGGGATCGGGGCATGACAGAATGGTATCAAAGCAACACGATCCTCTGGCCAATTTCAATTCAATTGAATTCGATCATGTTCTCTCGATTGAAATTTCCTTTCTTGTTCGATATCATCAATGAGATGAACGTTCCATACAATAAGTCCGTAAATATTTTTATGATGCCGGCATATGTTCTATCGATTTGATTGATTGAGATTCGAATACTTTGTTGAACAAGAGTATTGACATGATCTGAATTATGATTTCATGGATTGATGATGGCGAAGGATGAGGACTATCACTGCTAAGAATGTCGTAAGTTTCTCCTTAAGTTTCAAGGACGAAACTTCTTTTCGGTGGATAATTACGTAGTGCCCCGCTCCGCGAAGGTACTAGATAAACAGAAAGATCGGATTGCTGGCTCTGCAACAGAAGACGATTGATCTGGGTGAGTGGACGAAGTCTTATTTGCTGATTCACTTACGCCTAATAAGAATCTGAGTTTTTAATTGAATGCTTTTGTTAATAACAAGATGGTAAATTATCGAGTATGCTTTAAGAGAATTCACATGTTGCCTTGCTAAGAATTGAATGTTGCCTTGATCAAGAGAACCTTGTTATGGTAATAACAAGATGGTAACCAGTATGTATGCTTATAAGAGATTTTACATATTGCTATGCTAAGAACAAGAAAAGAAATAATCTGCATGCTAATAAGAAGACTTGTTGCCTGCTAATAAGAACTGATATGATGCTTGTCATGATTGATAGGATAAGAAAAGACAAATGAATCAAATTGAATGCTTGATCATTGCTTGTTGCTAAGTATGCTTGAGAATTTTAGACATGTATAGACGGAGTTGTATATGTTGACATGAATAAAAGAAAGGTACGAATTGAACGTGTCGTATACTGCAAAGGCATGAAAAGAATATGTCATACATCTGATCACAAATCTGTCTCATCTGATAGAACTGCTAGAGCATGTATGTGGTCTCGGACAACTTGTTAACAAGGAAAATTTGTCTCTCGGGTGGATCTGCGGTCGCTTGGACTACTCGGCCTAGGAGAGATTATGGCCTCCATGTGAAAATGGGAGTCAATCTGAGTCCTTAGCGACGAGCTGAACCGGAGAGTCACAGCGGCTAATCATGGGTTTTTCCATGGACCATCATATAGATAGGTGTTGGTTGGTGCAGAGCTGAACCGGAGAGTCACAGCTGCCAATCGGGTCTGCATGTGTCTATCATATGTTTTGCTAAGAGCTAACGATGCAGAGACGAATAGGGAATAAGGATGTTGCTTATATTATGTTTATACTAATCCTTGTCTTGTGCAGGGATGGACTGTCGGCTATGGTAAGAATCACTGGAAAGTGATACATATGTATTGTTTGAGTTTGCTGTATGAATTACTTGCAGAGATTAATCCATTGTAATGAAATGTTATGTTCCACTAAAGAAAAGACATGATATCATGCTTATAAATGTCTCTAAGAGTTGCTTGAACAAGAGAAATGAATATGCTCATGAAACACGCTGTACACGGTACATGAAATGAATAGTCATCGTACTTGAATTGAATAGTCCCTTGTATGCTTGAGATGAAATGAAATGAATTGTGGCTTTTTAAAGATGTTTTCAAAGAATGTAAACTGACTCTGTATGCATGAAATGAATATAGGTAAAAGTAGCAAGATCACATCACAAGAAACATTTTTCTCACTAAATGAACAGTGATCGTTTCAGACAAATGTAGCTCTTTGTTCTCAATCACCAGTATGCTAATATATTGACCGACCATAAGTCTGCATGCAGGTGCAATATGCATCGAGAAGGATAGTCCGAATAAATAGCCCGAGCCTCATCCTCAGGAGCCAAAAATCAGAAGAGATGCCAAGAGATGACATCCGTTGCAAGAGTTGGTTTTGTATATAAAGGGATGTAATATATAGGAACATGATCATTGTAATCTGTAAAGTTCTGAGAGAATATAACATTGTATCAGAGAGAATCGAGAGCTTGTAATTTTTTCAAATGAAATCAATAAAAGAGGATTATTTCTTGTTATCATTGTGTTCAATGCATGAATTCAGAAATATGTCCACTGCTGCTTCAATTATCTACGATATGTTCCATTGCGTATTGTCAATCTTGTCTTGCTTCAGGTCTTGGCCTTGTGCAAGCACAACTTAGGCTTGCACGGCATCACGCCTTAGCGAGGACGATTGGTCTCAAAGAGTTCGAAGCGAGGACGAAAGGACTCTACGGGATCGGGACGTGACATGAGAGGCTTCAGAGTGCTTTTTGGAGTATTACGTCCTTTGACTCGGATAATCAGAGGACCATCATTGGAGGATGGACTTGCTTCAGCTTCATTGCCATCATCCTTAGGGGGTTGAGATTGGTAAAGTACCGAATCTCCATAATAAGCTTCGATGCCCTTGAAAGAATCGACATCGGTAAACTCTGTCTTCACGACACCGTCATTGTTGATGTACTTAAAGCACTGGTGAAGTATGGAAGGGACGATTATGTTCTCGTGTATCCATGGACGTCCTAATAAGATGTTGTAGGATACATTGGCATCGATCACATAGCAGGAAACCTCCGTTCGGAGATCATCGATCTGGCATTTGAGACGGATCTTGTCCAGCGGATGGCTTCGACCAGCATTGAAAGCCATGATACTTGTGTTGGTTGCAGATAGCTTGTGCAGAGGGATTCCCAAGATTTGAAGAAAACTTCTAGGAATGATGCTGAGGGAGGATCCTAGATCCATGTGCATACGGTCCACCCTGATCGCCCCGATATGCCCTGTATAGTACAGGGGTCTATCATGACGATTATTTTTGAGTAGCATGTCTTCCTGTGAGAAGGTGATATTGGGCACCACTTCCATAGTACTGTGGCAGTGGGGACAGGAGACAGGATCTTCAGCGGGGGCTTTGACTTCAGCGAGGTAAGAGTCGGCATGTAATAATGCCCAACTTAAGGCCTTCTGCGTTTCTTTGGAGAGTCGCAATAGATCGAACAGAGACAACCTGGCAGGTGTATTGGCTAGCTGAGCCAGTATGTCAAAGTTGTAGGGCCGATCCATGCCTTCGGAAGCTGGCGCCTTTAGATATTTGTCAAACTGCATCTCCTTCTGCTTGGATTTGTCCGTGGTTTGAAGCTTGGACGGGCCGACTTCTGGGCTTGTGGGGGCAGCAGGAGTTTGAGGAGGTATTGCTTCTTCTTGTGCGGGATCGTACGTCCAAAGATAAGTCTTCTCCGATCGCGTCTCGCCAGATAGAACCTCGTAGATGGGAGAGGATACCATAAGGCATGGCTTCAATTTCTTGTCCCTTCTTGCTTTGGGAGGTGCTACCCCATGCATCACTTCTTGGACAAGGTCTGGATGGACCCACATGATCTCACCATGTTCAGTTGTGAGTGGTGTAGGACCGATTGTAGGAACGAGTTGTAAAGCGCAATACTCTAGAGGGGGGTGAATAGAGTAGGCAGCGGAAATTAACTATTTAAAAATGTTAGTAACAAGATCACAAATAATATATCACAGATATGTAAATGAAAAGTAGAGAGTAGAGAGCAAACGCAAACACAAGGATGTATACTGGTTTCCCTCTGTTGAGGACTAGTCCAGTCGGAAGAACTCTAGCTTCCAGTTGAATCCACTATGGAAAATCACCACAAGTTTTCATCCGAAGTTCTTGCAACTTCTACAACGCGAGCTTTGATCCGAAGTACTCGACCAACTTCAATTGTGAAGTGTGTACCTTCAGTCAAGCCTCTGATTACAACCGCTCTGAAACTTCTAGACCGTACCGTACTGGCAAATCGACTAGAGGATTATAACTGGCTTGGGATTTGAAAATGAAAGCTCAGAATACTTTGGAAGAAGTAGTAGGCTTATAGAGAAGAGATATGAAAGTGAATGAGTGAATTGAAATGATCGAAATACTTCTCTATTTATAGGATTTCCAAAGGGAGAACTCTGTCAGAATTCGGGCAGAATTCGGGCAGAATTCGATGAGCAAATCTCGGTCAAATCCGCAACTGCAGGAGGACCAAGTTCCAGAGAATTCAAAATCAAAACGGCCACCAACCGAACTCTGGCCGAACTTTGGCCGAACTCTGGCCGAGTTCTGTCAGGGTTAGGTTAGGGTTTTTAAAATAGATTTTGGTGATTTTTGAAAACCTTTTTGAAAACCTTTTTGTAAACAATTTGATAGGTCATTTTAAAAACATTTTGAACTATTTTGGGAATAGCCTATTTGCCAGTACGATGCAGTGTACATCGTATTCCTAGACTCAATAAATATGAAAAATACATTGATGAAATAAGAAAACCAAGAGCCCTTTGATGACGCCTTTCTTCAAAACTTGAACAGACTTGAAGACGCCTTTTTCACTTGATGGCGGTCGTCCAAAGATAAACAGATCTGGAAATCTGAATACCTTTCGGTTCAGAGAAAGCTTCTTGTATGACGCCGTCTTTGGCCCATCAATAATTCTCTATTGCATATGTCCTGGTTTGACAAAGCTTGATCATGCTTAGTGCATGTCTAAGAACATGTTAGACAAACAAGACAATATGATACAAGCATGATATAGAACATTTAGGACAATGCTAACATTAGGACAATGCTAAGTTTAAGTAGCAACATGATAGTGATTACATGAATATTAGTGACATCATTATGTTAAACTTAATTGATTAGCCATATTCAAAAACATGATATAATCATTGGGCTAACAATCTCCCCCTTTTTGATTATGGCAAATCCTTTAAGTTTAATATATATACAATAGATGCATGTATCACTAATAAACACATAATACTAGAATATTGTATGCTCTTAAACTTATTTCTCCCCACTTAAACTTATTTCTCTCCCTTTGACATGATCAAAAAATAAGCTCCCCCGTAATTACAGCTAAGATGATCTCATGCATAAGTAAATGAGGAAAGCAAATCATGATCAAGGATTAGGAGAACAGTGTAATGACAAGTGTAGAAAATTGCATAACTAAAGTAGAAAAATTTGTCAAAATACAACATAGTTGGTAGAACTTTAACAAAGAACACTGAAATCAAGCAATACATAGTTTACCAACTAGAAATCAGAAAAAAAATGACATATGTTTTGAATGTCATTTGACCAAAAAAAATCTATCAATATAGTAGGAAACAATCATTGGTCATAAATAAATCACGAGGAATAAAGATTTGCAGATCTAGTATATATAAAAGAATCAAAAATATAATGAGACTTTTAACAATGATCACAAAAAAATATGATTCATAATTTGCCCATACAAATTAGTGAATCACTTCCATAAAGAGTATAATCATCGAAAAGAGATCAAAATAAGTATACTAGAATCTATGTAAAATCTATACCAAAGTTCATGCATTTGAATTCAATTACCTTAGCATAAAATATATCCATCAGATATACATGAAGGTAATGAAGACAAAATACTTGAGAAGGAGAAATCCAGTCGACTTGAATGCTCCCCCGCAAAGTATGATCAGTCTAAATAAGATAATCATGAACTTTGAGATAAAATCTAAATTAGAGATGCCAAAACAGTTTAACCTCAAAAGAATCATTAAATTAAATTAATTATAGCAAGATAACTTTTAGAAACTCAAAAATGAGAGAATTAAAAATAAATAATAATCATATATTCTCTTATAAACTCAATACAAATCCAAATATCATGAACAACTCAACAAGATATTTTAAGTAAAAAGAATATATGTTCATGATGAACTAGGTATACCACATATTAAGGGCATAAAAGAATTGAAACAATTAAATTGCTCCCCCTTAAAATATGCGTATATAGTTCAAAAATAATTTATATGCATAAAATAGATAAAACAAATAATCACAAGATCTTAGGGATATCCAAGATATGCATCTTTTCTTTCCTTTGATCAAATGCATATAAAATTTTAAACTCAAAACAAATATCATCTTTAGGCAAGAAAAAGAAATCCAATAAATAAATGCTTAAAGATGAACAAACAAAATATATCTCCAATATATATAAGAATATTTCAAGACATTAAAGATTTTGAAAACTGTCATTAATAATAACATTTGAGTACCAAACAGATTCAATAAATCAAAAATCAGAAATACTTTTCAAAAAAAAATGGAATTTATTACAAAAAAAAAACTGTCATAATAAATGTTCGAATGCGTCCATTTAGTCCTTAGACTGAAAGCTGTCGATTCGAATCACGGAAACAATTTCAAATAAAAGAATCCATAAATCATAAATAAATCCATTTGAAAACATAACTAGATAAATGTCCAAAGAAAAATGTATTCTAGATATATGGCATGTCAAAGGAATAATTGATTTGAAACAATTAACTACTCCACCTTTACATGGCTATATCCAAAAAAAAATATAGACAAAATTTTTTAAAATAAAATTTAGAGATATATTTTCAGAAGTAGAAAACTAATTCAAAAATATTAGATCTTCTTATCAAAGTTCATTTCTTCCCTTTTAAAGTCTTAGCACGGTGTTTACTGACAACCGTAGGGTTAAAGAAAAGAAACGCTTTGAGAGAGAGATTCAATATGCTTGACTTCTCCCCTGCAAAGAGTTACTGTTGTAGACAGTAAGTAACTTGAATAAGAAGATAATAATATAAAGCTCAAAAATCATGAATATTATGAATATTACACAAGCTAAAGATGAAATCACAATACCATAATATTCAATGAGTAGTCAAAAAAAATCATCTTTAGACAAAAGAGGAAATATCCATTAATGAACATTTAAAAATAAAATAATCAAAATATATTTCAAATTAGCATGATGAACAATCGTATAAGTCAAAAGATGACATAAATTGATCTATGTTATAGAATCTCACAATCAACAAGATAGATCAACATATGCTACCTTTTGTGAAAATAAATCATTAAATAATATTATTCATCAAATCTAAAATTCAAAATCCATCAGATAATAATTGCAATTAGATCTCAATAAATCTTTAGTTTATAAAGCGTTGATCAATCTTGGGTTAGCTGTAGAGGTACTGTCCCAGCTAACGGAGGTTCACCGGGGAACACATAAGTACCGCTTCGCTTCGACCGTAGTCGTGGTGACAGACAGACCTTTTGTAGGCGTGTACTCAAAATAAATCTCTTCTTTAATAACCAAGGATTTAAGAAAAATTAGTGCAATATAAAATCAATTATATTCTATGGACTTAAAGAAATCTTAGAACAATGTAGCATATAGCATAAGATGTATCAATTACATTTATCCATATGTGATACAAAATCATTGGGTAACAATAAAATATAAAATATTTGTAAATCAAAAAGTAAGACCTAGATACGTTGATGTATTCTGGAACCTAGGGGACTGGGTTCAGTACCTTGGATCCAGAACTAGACGATAGTTGCAAGTACACCTTAATAAATCTTAAGTCTATAAAGTATTGATCACTTCGGGTTAGCTGTAGGGGCCGGTTCCCAGCTAGCGGTAGTCCGAAGACTAGTGCATCGTGTCGCTTCAGGCTATTTACACCTGTATGACAGAAGGACCCTTTCGGCTTGTTCCCAAAAATGATCTTTACTCTTATGAACTTAGATTCAAAGGAATATATGCAGTATCATCGAATAACATCGAAATCTAGAATCCCTAAAAATAAATACCCAAGGAATGGTTTATTAAGATCAAGATATTTAAAAAAAAATATCATGTATTCAAAAAGTCAACCAAAAAGCCAAGAGAAACATACATCATTAAAAAGAGGCTTTGAGGAAGAAGCTAATAAAGATAAGTACATGAATTTGTCCAAAGTAATCAATAGCTGATGTATGAGATAAGCACAAGTTTGAAACTACTTTTCAAAATAATATAATATAGAACTTGAACTTAACTCATATATCCCCATAAAGATATTTATACAGTATAAGAAACATGAGCAATATATAAATGAAAATGAATTATTCATGTATCATTAACAAGCATAAACAAAAATATCACAAGATCAAAAAAAATGCATAAATATGCTTTGTCAGAAAAAGATGTAATTGATTCATAAGAAGTTAATCACAATAAAATTGAGAATCAATAGTGAATATATTATGTAAGCACAAGGTTAACATAAAAGTATATGTATATACTTTTCAAGAAAATAAGAGACTTGTGCTAAACATACATACTCATAAAATACCGATCAAAGTAAATACGACATGTTGAAGACAAAACGGTGACCATTAAAAATATTAAAGATGAAGAGTCAAAAGCATAAACCAAAAACAAAAGCTCCTATAGACTAGAGTGATATGCATGCTTCAAGGATAAAACTAAAATAAAGAGCATACATAGATAAATGTGTCACACTAATAAAAATAAATACTATATAGTGTGAACTAATCATTTAAGCTAATCAGCTAGTCAAGCTAGGATTATGTCTGACATTGAATCAAACAATAAACAATTTAAGAGATATAGATGAGAGCTAGTAGCAAGACATCAAAAAGAACATGCTAAATATTAAAAAACTATTTAGAAAGCATGTTACCGAAGTGGTTCTAGTGACCACACTTCTGTTGGTGCAATTGCATGGAAGATGACCTTTGTAGCTTTGCAATCACCAACATGTTCCATGGTTCTATTTGATATGAGAAGCTTCACCTGCAATATTAGGTGAAGACTTTGGTATCCAATAATTGGATCCACATTTGTTAGCTTTGGGAACCCATTTGCACAAGTTCATATCAACTAGTTTTCTAATCTGACAATAATTAGAAACATGTCCATTTATACCACAATAATGACAGAAAGAATTAACATTAGTACTATGTACAGCAGTATGAGAATGTGCAGTAGTGTGATATGATGTACGTGGATACTTGTAATAGAAAGCATGGTTGTGTGAAGTTTTAGCTTTGCTTGCTTCCTTTCTAAAAGATCTGACATGTGTGACTTTGTAATGTGCTAAGTGTCCTGTGTTAGACTGAGTCGTAGGTTGTATTACCTGCTTCCCAAGTCTAATCTCTAACTTTTTAGAGTTAGCACAGATCTCATCATACTTAGCAGAGAGAGCATCAATTCTACATGAAGCAATAGAATACTTCTTCTTTTCTGATTCTAATTCCTCCTTAAGTTTAGCATTTTCTTGAGTGCTTTTCTCAATGCATTCAAGCGCCTCATGCAATCTAAACTCAAGTGTGGATATCTCAATAGAATTATCAGAAGTAGAAGTATCTCTAGCATCATTCAATAAGCAAGTAAGCTTTTTAATCTCACGCTTATAGGATAGAATATCCTTTCTAGCTTGCTTATATTTATCTAATACTTTCTTGTGTTCTTCTAACAGATCACTGAAAGCATCAGATAAATTATCATAAGAAAATTCACTCTCTTCAGAAAAAGAATTATTTTGTACCTCGTTAGATAATGCCATTGTGCATAAATTTGCAGCTTGATGAGGTCTCCCTTCTTCTTCTTCTTCATCTTCTTGTTCTTCTTCTTCTTTAGAATCGCTTGCTTCGCTTTCACACCATATGCCCGATGATCTTCCTTCATTTGATTTTTCGTAGTGACTCTCCTTTCTTGTAGTAGTACAATCTTCTTGGATGTGGTCTATCTTCTTGTAATTGTCACATACAAGCTCTTCTTCGTATAAGGGATTATGATGTACCTTAAATCCCAATTTTGTCATGTACATATTTGCATCATTATGAAGACTATCCTTCTCTCTGGAGTTGCTAGCTTTGCTTTCATACCTGCACTCATAAGTAGCTTCAAGAACTTTCCAAATTTTATGAGATGTTGTGCAAGTAGAAATAAGATTGAATACATTTGTGTCTACAGCACAATAAAACATATGCATAGCTTTTGCATCAAGGCTAGCTAACTTCTTCTCTTCCTCCGTGTAACTATAATAAGGCTTGTTGATTATAGAGGATGTAAGAATAGAAGTAATAGTAGGCTTTTTGTAGCCGGTGACAACAATTGACCATAAGTCAAAATCTAGAGACTTCAAGTAGAAGCTCATCCGTGTCTTCCAATAGCTATAGTTTGTTCCATCAAATAGTGGGAGTCTATTTGAGGATTGCTCTTCAGTTGTGAAGTACATACTTGCCATATGTGATACTGTGATCTATGTAATAGCTATAATAAATAAGAAGATAATAGCAATGTTACCTCGTTTTACCTGTATAGCCTGCTCTGATACCAATTGTAGGACCGATTGTAGGAACGAGTTGTAAAGCGCAATACTCTAGAGGAGGGTGAATAGAGTAGGCAGCGGAAATTAACTATTTAAAAATGTTAGTAACAAGATCACAAATAATATATCACAGATATGTAAATAAAAAGTAGAGAGCAGAGAGCAAATGCAAACACAAGGATGTATACTGGTTTCCCTCTGTTGAGGACTAGTCCAGTCGTAAGAACTCTAGCTTCCAGTTGAATCCACTATGGAAAATCACCACAAGTTTTCATCCGAAGTTCTTGCAACTTCTACAACGCGAGCTTTGATCCGAAGTACTCGACCAACTTCAATTGTGAAGTGTGTACCTTCAGTCAAGCCTCTGATTACAACCGCTCTAAAACTTCTAGACCGTACCGTACTGGCAAATCGACTAGAGGATTGTAACTGGCTTGGGATTTGAAAATGAAAGCTCAAAATACTTTGGAAGAAGTAGTAGGCTTATAGAGAAGAGATATGAAAGTGAATGAGTGAATTGAAATGATCGAAATACTTCTCTATTTATAGGATTTCCAAAGGGAGAACTCTGTCAGAATTCGGGCAGAATTCGGGCAGAACTCGATGAGCAAATCTCGGTCAAATCCGTAACTGCAGGAGGACCAAGTTCCAGAGAATTCAAAATCAAAACGGCCACCAACCGAACTCTGGCCGAACTCTGGCCAAACTCTGGCCGAGTTCTGTCAGGGTTAGGTTAGGGTTTTTAAAATAGGTTTTGGTGATTTTTGAAAACCTTTTTGTAAACAATTTGATAGGTCATTTTAAAAACATTTTGAACTATTTTGGGAATAGCCTATTTGCCAGTACGATGCAGTGTACATCGTATTCCTAGACTCAATAAATATGAAAAATACATTGATGAAATAGGAAAACCAAGAGCCCATTGATGACGCCTTTCTTTAAAACTTAAACAGACTTGAAGACGCCTTTTTCACTTGACGGCGGTCGTCCAAAGATAAACAGATCTGGAAATCTGAATACCTTTCGGTTCAGAGAAAGCTTCTT
Source organism: Iris pallida (assembly GCA_029216955.1). Taxonomy (NCBI): domain Eukaryota; kingdom Viridiplantae; phylum Streptophyta; class Magnoliopsida; order Asparagales; family Iridaceae; genus Iris; species Iris pallida. Next base: position 10,180,692 of record JANAVB010021599.1, on the reverse strand, counting down.
GTATGACGCCGTCTTTGGCCCATTAATAATTCTCTATTGCATATGTCCTGGTTTGACAAAGCTTGATCATGCTTAGTGCATGTCTAAGAACATGTTAGACAAACAAGACAATATGATACAAGCATGATATAGAACATTTAGGACAATGCTAACATTAGGACAATGCTAAGTTTAAGTAGCAACATGATAGTGATTACATGAATATTAGTGACATCATTATGTTAAACTTAATTGATTAGCCATATTCAAAAACATGATATAATCATTGGGCTAACAAGTGGGACCAAGGTCGAGTTGCGAGCCGGTGGTTGGTTGACGACTTCCATCATCGCCTTGGGGATCAGGACCGCGCCGTCTGGGACTTCTATAGAAGAAAAGTCACCAAACTGAAAAGAGATCATGTTAGCAGATACGACCTTGTCTTCTGCTTTGAGGTTGATCACTTGGCTGTCGATAAGCTGTTTTATCTTCTTATTCAGGACAATACAGTCCTTGGTGGAGTGATGCATGTAGAAACGAAATTGTAAAGCAGAATACTCTAGAGGGGGGTGAATAGAGTTGACAGCGGAATAATGCTAATTAAAAATTGTTAGCAGCAAAATCACAGAATAATAATCACAACTAAATAATGTAAAGGCAGAGACAAGAAAGCAAACGCAAAGACAGGGATGTATACTGGTTTCCCTCTGTTTAGGACTAGTCCAGTCGGTAGAACTCTTGCTACCAGTTGAATCCACTATTTGCAAAACTGCAAGTTTTCTTACGAAGTCCTTGCAACTTCTACAACGCGAGCTTTGATACGAAGAACTCGTCCAACTTCAATTGTGAAGAGTTGAATCTTCTATCAAGCCTTCTGATTACAATCACTCAGAAACTTCTAGACCGTACCGCACTGGCAAATCGACTATATGATTGTAACTGGCTTGGGATCTGAAAATTAAAGCTCGAGAAAAACTCTTTGGAAGACTGAAAGCTTTAAGTAGAGAGAAGATTGAAAGTGAATGAGTGAGTTAAAAAGATCGAAATCTTTCTCTATTTATAGGAGTTCCAAAGACAGAATTCTGGCAGAATTCGGGTAGAACTCGATGAGCAAATCTCGGTCAAATCCGCAACTGCAGGTGGACCAAGTTCCAAGGAATTCAAAAATCAAAACGGCCACTAACCGAACTCTGGCCGAACTCTGGCCGAGTTCTGTCAGGGTTTGGTTAGGGTTTTTCAAAATAGATTTTGGGGAATTTTGAAAACCTTTTTGGAGCTTTTGTAAATACGAATGTTTTTCAAAACAAAAGATATTTTAAAAATATTTTGAAATCATTTTGGAATAGCCTATTTGCTAGTACGACTCGGTGTACAATGTATTTCTAGACTCAATAAAATAAAAGATTACAATGCTCAAAGAAATACAGACTCGAACAGGCAATCAACGCTTCAGTCTTGAACTGAGTAGATAGCCGTTCTTGATCATGTCCAAGAGTCCGAGATATCCTGACTAGCTCCATATATCGAGACAGAGTTTGATCAATTATTAAAATCAGTTTGACCATATGACCAATGGGCAAACAATCTCCTCCATTTTGATAATTGACAAACTATGAATGATATAACATCTTTTGAGATAAGATACCACAAAAATTGTTCAAAATTGTTTAATCCCTGTATTATTCTCAAAACAAAAAACAAAATGTTAGATCCTATTTCTCTCCCTTTGTCACTTAGCAAAATAATTGCGAAAAATAGGCTCCCCCGCAATTAATGCATAAGCTACAACAGTGAAGAAACACAAGAAAATAATATCTCATGCAGTGAGAATATACAAGACATAACAGAAAAGTATTTCACAGGCAGTTTATAATATAGAAGCAGATAAAGATGCTATAAAGAATAAATAAACTGATATGAAAGATAAACTACGCATCTCATAAAAATAAAATAATGTTCAAGAGACATCAAGAAATATCCAGTAAAAGTCCTAAAAAAACTGATAATAAAAGCTAAAAAGAAAGAAACTTGGAATGTCGGAGCATTTCCAAGTGTACAGTAGACAATAACTAAGTCTCAAAATCAGCTAATATCATTATCACATCTCCTCATCATCCTCATCATCTTTTGATTGACTCATTTCAAAAATTTAATTCGAAGATTAGTAATTTCAACCTTCAATTAATATAATTAATATTATTTTATAGATTAAATTTCGTTACACAGCGACTGTCTCAGATTAGCTGTAGGAGTACTGTCCCAGCTGGCAGAGGTTCACCGGGGAACTCTTAAGTACCGCTTCGCTTCAACCGTAGTTGTGGTGACAGACAGACTCTTTATTGGCTTGTCTCTAACACAGTTTTTGTGTATTGAAATATAATCATAAAACAAAATTAATTAACATTATTGACGTCCAAAATTCCTAATTCTCGACGTAAATAATTGAAACGATCTTCTGCTAGAGGTTTTATGAAGATGTCAGCTAATTGATTCTCAGTGTCTATGTATACAAGGTCAATATCTCCATTCTGATGATGATCTCTAAGAAAATAATATCGGATCTCGATATACTTAGTACGAGAGTGACATACTGGATTCTTAGTCAAATTAATTGTGCTCGGGTTGTCACAGAAAATGGGAATGTGTGTTAAAAATAAATTATAGTCTTCTAAGGTTTGTTTCATCCACAAAATCTGAGCACAACAACGTCCTGCGGCGATATACTCAGCCTCTGTTGTTGATAGGGCTACAAAATTTTGCTTTTTACTAAACCATGAGACTAAAGCCTTGCCTAAGAAATGACATGTGCCGCTGGTACTTTTTTTATCAACTTTGCATCCAGCAAAATCTGCATTCGAGTAACCAATAAGGTCAAAGGACTTGGTTTTGGGATACCATAAGCCAACAGAAGAAGTGCCCTTAAGGTATCGAAAGATACGCTTAACTGCGCACGGATGTGATTCCTTTGGATTAGCTTGAAAATGTGCACACAGGCAAACACTAAACATAATATCTGGACGACTAGCAGTTAAATAAAGTAAACTACCGATCATACCTCGATACTTACGTGTGTCGACCGGCTTGCCTTGTTCATCAATATCAAGCTTTGTTGAAGTTGCCATCGGAGTGCCAATAGGTTTGACATTGTCCAGATCAAACTTCTTTAGCAAATCTTTTGTGTACGTGGCTTGATTTATGAATGTCCTATTGTCAGTTTATTTGATTTGCAGTCCGAGAAAGAATTTCAGCTCTCCTATCATGCTCATCTCAAACTCATTCTGCATACACTTAGAGAATTCTTGACGAAGAAATTCATCAATAGATCCAAATATAATATCATCAACATAGACTTGTATTAAAAGAATATTATTATTCAAAGACTTTATAAACAAAGTAGTATCAACCTTGCCCTTTGAAAAATCGTTGTCAAGTAGGAAAGAGCTTAGACGATCATACCAAGCACGAGGGGCTTGTTTTAAACCGTACAAAGCTTTCTTCAACTTGAAAACATGATCAGAGTTTTTAAAATCTGTAAAACCTGGAGGTTGTGCTACAAAAACTTCTTCTTTTATAAAACTATTTAAAAATGCACTCTTGACATCCATTTGAAATAATTTGAAATTATAAAAATATGCAAATGCACATAACATGCGAATGGATTCTAATCTCGCAACTGGGGCATAAGTCTCATCGTAGTCGATACCTTCTTCCTGATTGTATCCTTGAGCTACGAGTCGAGCCTTGTTACGAGTCACTAAACCATTCTCATTAAGTTTATTTCGGAATACCCATCGGGTGCCAATGACCGGATGATCAATAGGCTTGGGAACAAGTTCCCAAACTTGATTCCGTTCAAATTGGTTTAATTCCTCATGCATAGCATCTAACCAAAAATGATCACTACATGCTTCATCAATGGTTTTGGGTTCTAGCTGTGAAATGAATGCAACACTAGAAATAATATCTCTACAGGATGTACGAGTACTTACACCTTTGGTAATATCACCAATTACCAAAACCTTTGGATGATCAGCCGTAAATTTCAATCTTTTAGGCAGACTCCGAAGGTAGCTGCTTCCGGGTTCTTCTCTTGGAGAATCAGCTGGTGTTGAGCTTGGTACAGTTAGATCTTCGTCATTGTCATCGATAGTTATTTGATTCAATTCATCAAAGGTGACGTTGATTGATTCTTCGATGATCATAGTTCGTTTGTTCAAGACTCTGTATCCTTTGCTCTTGGCCGCATAATCTAAAAATATACCTTCATCGGCCTTTTCGTCAAACTTTCCAAAATTATCTTTTGTATTAAGAATAAAGCATTTACAACCAAATATTCTAAAATATGAAACTGATGGAATTCTATCAAACCATAACTCAAATGGAGTCTTCTTTGATTTGGGTCGAATTAGAACTCTATTGAGAACAAAACAAGCTGTATTGACAGCTTCAGCCCAGAAATACTTGGGTGGACTAAACTGGTTTAACATTACTCTGGCCATTTTGGATAGAGTTCTGTTCTTACGTTCCACAACTCCATTTTGTTGTGGAGTCCTAGAGCAGGAGAACTCGTGTACAAAATCGTGTGTGTCACAAAATTGCTCAAACTCTGCATTCTCGAATTCGCCATCATGATCGCTTCTAATACGAGTGATCATGTAACCTTTTTCATTCCGTACTTTCTTGCAAAAGGTGACAAATTTGGATAATGCATCATTCTTGCGTGTCAAAAAGTATACCCACGTGTATCTAGAGTAATCATCTATAATTACAAAAACATATAACTGACCTCCGAGGCTAGCAACTCTGCTAGGACCAAATAAGTCCATATGTAGCAATTGTAGAGGTCTAGTAGTACATACTACGTTTAATGACTTGAATGTGGATCTGGTAGCTTTGCTCTTTTCACATTGGCTGCATACCGAATCCTTCTTGAATGTTATGTCCGGTAAACCGCGTACTAGCTTCTTCGTGGATAATCTTGAGATTGTGCCCATATTTGCGTGACCGAGTCTCATATGCCACAGATGACTCTCATCACTTTTAGCCATTAAGCATCTACCTGAAATGTTAGTTTCTTCTAACAAATAGAAAACATATATGTTGTCTTCCCTGATACCTTCAAAGATAGTACTACCAGTTGAGCTATCAACTATAGTACATTTGTCTTTGCCAAAGTTGATGCCATAACCATGATCAGCTAAATGACTTATGCTGAGTAGATTATGTTTCAACTCGGTAACCAGACAGACATCCTTAATCACAGGATAGGGAGACTTACCAACATTACCGATACCAATGATATACCCTTTCAAGTTGTTACCGAAGGAGACATAACCTTCCTTCTTCTTCTTCGACAGTGTTGCAAATAATGTAGCATCACCGGTCATATGTCGTGAACAATCGCTGTCGAGGATCCATTTGCTTTTAGCATGTGAAAGGTGTTCCACCTACAAAACAATTTGCAGATGAAACTTTTGGTACCCGTTTCTTGTAGGGTCCTGAAATGTTAGCTTTTGGTATCCATGCATAAATATTTAGATCAACAAGCTTTCTGATTCTATATGCAGGAGAAATATGACCAGTGTGGCTACAATAATTGTAATGCCCCAGTCCCAAAATACTTAGGACTAGATACGTATCCATGCCAGCTGCATACATACGAAGTATACTCCAATATATGGAAACCTCGTATGAATACATAAGCTGTAAAATGCAGTAGAACCATAATAACTAAATCTCATCCACTAGATAAATAAATTATATAAAAGCAACTTTGAATTTTGCATGTATACAATCGTTGGGCGGAGACAAAGTCCACTACCAACAATCTTAAATAAAATGTACAAGAAGTGATCGATAAAATAACGAGACGAACCAAGCGCAACCATTTTCGAAAGAATGGAGAATATCACGGCCTTGGCTAGAACACCTGCAAAATCACAGAAGCACACACCTGGAGAAATAACCAGGTCCTCAGAGGGACGTAACAAGATACAATAAACATGCCATATAAATATTGAATATAAAATATGCCACAATCAAAGAAAGTGACAAGACATAAATAAGGTACTCTAACCATACTAAAGTGAACATGCAGTTAAGAACAAACCTTTCGTCGCATGAGCCCTGGCTGTAATGGGATCTGGTATAGTCCCCACTTGGGCACCAGTGACCGAGAGCATGACGTTGAAAAACGACAGTGGCCAACCTGAGAGGCTCATACCCGTATCTCCAGCGGAGCTTCTAGGTTATAAGGGAAGTGCAATAGAAGCCCATACGACAAGGAAATATTCTCCCCACCCAATGTACCTGTCAAGTCGCATCTACGACCATGTGTCGCTACTAACTGCTAAGTCTTCTAACACGCCTCTATTAGCAGTTAGCCCTAACGCATGCACATAGGGAATCAGCCCACACACAAGAACCTCTACATGCTACTTATCTCACACATCCTCGTGGTACAACCGTGTCAAGGTATATGCAATACACTACAACGGTAGTCTCTTAACTCTAAGTCCATATGCAATCAAAGGATAATAACAAAGTATATCTAATATCTCGGCAGACAATAAATTAAGAACTACAAGAACTGGAAATAATGAACAGTGATATGTAATAAAATGCAACTGAATATAAACAGTATAATGGCAAGGTATCTTGCCTGCGGGTGGTGCGAGAAGCAGCAAAATCCAACAATCAAAATCGTCAACACGAAAGTCAAAATCCACAAGAAGCTCCGGATGCTGAAACAAATATCACGAACGAGTTTGGAATAAAAGATATGCCTAGGAAACACCTGTCCAAAAGTTAAATTCTGGAACAGGGGCAAAATCATAATTTCGGGTCAAAACGAAGTCCGCCGTTGGACCCGCTTTGCACCGAAATGCGTGACAATATCTACGTTCTCTAAAGTCGTCAAACTATATGTCTACGGATTTGTTTTGATGAGACGAATCCAACGGTATGTCCAATTTTGGATTCCGGTGGGCTGTGCACAAAATTGCCCGTTGAGTGGGATTGTGGGCCCGCAAAAATAGCGTCCCGATCAACGGTCTCAGAATCGGACCAAACTTGACTCACAGGACCAGAAAAATATTTTGAGTCCAATGGCGCAAGTTTCGTCGCGATTTTATGAGTGTACACAAAGTTGTGACTTAATTTGCAAAGGATTGATACGGGATATCTCGACGGATACGCACTGATTTCGTCGCACATATGCAACGAAATCGGATTCCGTCAGGTCCCACACGTCGAAAACATCCATACGCACCTTTCGATGCATATAGTGCGCGACCACATCGTCCGATTTGTCGGGACGGACGCCGTATCGGCATATTTTTCTACTTTTTGAAAACAGAATTTACAATTTTTCGGAAAACTTTAACAACGTGTAACTTTCTACATACTAGATGAAAAGTAAATCCAAAAGGTGCGTTACAATCTCGGTTATGTTGTCTTTGACTGCCTTCAATTAGTTTTTACGAAAGTTTAATGGACAGCGAGAAAAGTGGCCGACAAGTTGATGTTTTACGACAGTTTTTTTTTATTCAGAAAAATAGTTTTTCTCCAACTTCGTCTCGATTTTTCGAGCAAGATGGATGGCCATGTAAAAATCCACCTGAGGGATCTCGAAGAGAGTCAAGTCTATTTCCAGAACAATTTACGGATCGAAAATCGGTGCTACGAGTAAAAAGTTACGCCGTGGGGAAGTGGGGTACCTTGAGTGGAAAAACTGCTCCGTTGGTGACGCGGGGCTGACTTCCGATGCTCCGTTCGTCGCACACAAAGCTCCGTCGCTGGTGAAACGAATTCGTAGGCGAAGAGGATATGATCAGCCTCAATTTTCGTTTTGGAAGATTAGGGTTTTGAGGCTTGTGGAAAAAGTTATATATAAAACAAATTATGTGAAAACCTAATACAACTATTATTACTAATACCCATACCAATGGCCCACTCACAAACATGTTCGCGGGGCTTGCTGCTGTACGCAGCAAGCATGGTGAGGGGTGGGGCCCGCCCCTTTAAGGGGTGAGTTTGTTTTTTTTTTCCTTTTCTTTTCTTTTCTTTTCTTTTTCTTTTCTTATCTAAATCTTTTCAAACTTTATAAATATATCTCCAAAAATCATTTAAATATAATAACACTTTAAATATCACATATCTAAATATTTAATATATTTAAATATATCTACATATATATATATATAAATTCATCTTACAATAAATCAATCTCAATAATAATAATAATAATATCTAAATAGAATGAACATATTTTAATCTCCCTGAAATAACTTAAATTATAATAAAATAATAATAATCATCCCAATGGGTGAACTTTACCGCTCACCCATGTGTGGGTCCAGGAAATTATACCATCTTGTAAAACATTATTTTATTAATAAAATATAAATTTTGTACCAAAAGTCAATAAATATTCAACAAGTCTCAAAATTATTTAAAAATATTTGTACACACATAAAATATTCCTACATGGCCATCTTGGTCCCACCACATGCCTACATGGGCTTAAATTTGGTCCGGACCCCGTTCGGACTGGTTTGGCCCAACCGGGTCATCTAAAAAGTCAATATATAAAATAATATTTAATTAAAATAATTGAAATAAGTCCATTCACAATTTGGCCTGATTTTTCTAGTTCGGACTGAACTATGGCTAGGCCTCCCCGGCATGGCTAGTACACTAGTCAAGGCACACTGCTACATCTTTCGTGCCAAAATTCATGGTAGTCTAGTGCTCCAACACTCAACAATGGCTAAGGTCATTTAAAAATAAAATAGAACCATAAATTGTATAAATTCATTTTTAAGTCAAATAAAATAATAAAAAATAATTTTTAAAAATAGGGGTTTTACATCCTACCCAACTTACAAGAATTTCGTCCTCGAAATTAAAAATAAGTAGGGATTGAAAAGGTCACATGGGTATATCGATGAGGAATCATCAAATCACAACGTTCACAAAACATGAATTAGAAAATCGTGATTTAGATAAATACAAAATAATCATGGATATGGCTAATTAATGCAAGAATAAAAATGATCAAGGGTTTTAAGTAGTTCAAGATAAAACACGAGTTTAAAGAATAGAAAAGAATCGAGTAGATTAAGGGAAAAATAATTTAGAGACTTAAGAGAGATGGTTCCTTGAGAATAGTTGTATATTGGTCGTCCAGGTTGCGGGCATGATTAAGAGAACGATTTGAATCATCCTCAAGTATCAAGAATGATTAGAAGGTCGCGATAGTAGGTATAGAATCGACGTGTAGTTCAAAGCGAGGATATAGTCACCTTGGTTGGTCCATGGCTAACTATCTTGGCAATAGATGGTGGGACAACTAAAGGCGATACTTTGAGTCTATCTATCAAGTATAGTGCCTTGTATTTCCAAAATAAGTAAAAGACAAGAACAACAAAGGTTTCAAAGACAGTGTTATATATTGAGTATGAATTGCGGGTTTCATAGGCGGCGAAAATAATTCAAAAGAGAATTGCCAAGGCTGTTGCGGATGAGACTCTAAGGCAAGTTTACTATGTCTTCATCCACATAGTATAATATGTGATAAGCGAACCAAAGTGCAATAGGTTGATCAGACCATTATACACCGGTTCTGATTAGACAATATGTTAGTGGATGCACCCAATAAAATATGTCATGATCAAGCTTGGTAAAGAAATAAGCTTGCAAAACTGAAGCTACATTAGCAGCATGAGATAGTCAAAATATGAGCAAGGGAGGTACGACTGAAGGAAATTTTAAATAGTCCAAGATCTTTTAAAATCGAGTCTTGCCCGAAGTGTGGGCCTGTACAGTTGCCATAGTGTTTCTTCATTTATGGCTTGGTAAACTAGATAAGTAGGGTCCTCTGAATTATAGTCTAAGTGAACTTACCAATGTGGTTCACGAGAAAAAGGTTTGTTTGGTTGTGAGGTATTCTACCCAACTTACAGGAGTTAAACTAATAGTATCATAGGACAATGGGTCAAGCAATCAAGATAGAGTACAATTTAAGCATTTTAAGGAACTAAGTAGAACAAAATTCACCTATCGGGTTAAGGGATTGAGTCAAGGTTGGATCTCTATCCGTGGTAAAAATATCGGTATCATGGTAAAGGTTATAGTTTGGCCATTATGACCATAAGGTCATATCAAGAAATAGAGTACAAGGAGATAGGTTTTGGTGGAACATGATATGTCTACAGGAAGGTGGGCTCGTCTAGATCTTACATATGAAATTTGTTGGAAGAAAAAGTCTAGTATTGTGCTCCAAATATCCAAGTCACGGTAAGGGACGCAAAAAGATCTAAAATAGAAAGTGGGAGTTCACGAGGTGATAATAATGCCCCAAAAATAATGGAGATCAAATTAAAGCATGCAATAAAATTAATTAAAAATCCAGCAAAATAATTTAGGAACACAATTCCGGAGAGAAGGTAGTCTTCTAGATGAATACAGTCAATGAACAATTAAATCATTATTCAAATTGCAACTGGGTTAGAAGGTTACCAAAAAAGATCGAGATTCGAGGGAAAATCGAGCAAGTAAAGATTGAGATACAATATAGTTTGGTAGATGACTAGCAACACTTGTGTATATACTACTATCATGGTCATGAGGGATATGGCAATTAGTGTGAAATACTCAGTAGGGTTATCCTGGGCCTACCATTAAAATTTTAGCTCAAGTATCTTCCAAAAAAAATTTAAAATTAAACTTTCAAAAATAAACCACCAAAATTTGTATTCATTCCAAGCCGTTCAAATTCATCATAAAAATTTAAATCACTCTCATAAATCTCAAAGCAAAATTTTATCACGTTACTACTAAACTTTTCCAAAATTAACTTTTAAATTCAACTATTTAACTCAAGAGTTCATAATTTACGAATCCAAATTTCACAATCAATCAAAAATTTAACACTCTAAAATTTTCCAATAACTCATAATAAAAACTCTTAGCATATTAAAGCAATCAAAAAAAAATTAAGCTCAATGCTCTCATCAATTTTAACTTCTATTCATGCTAAGTTATTCCAACAAAATCATAACTTTTAAATGGTAACTTCCTTTAATCAATCAAAATAACTTTCCATCATAACCTTCAAAATTCTTCCAAAAATTTTAATATTAGCAATCCCTCATTAAACTAAATTTTCAAATAATATTATCAGTCAAAATCCCTCTATCTTTTTTACCAAAAATCTAAATAGATTTGTAAATCCTCAATCATAGGACACCATTTAAAATAAAAATTTCTCAAAAATCGTTTTCATAACTTTCAAATATTTTAAACCAAAATTCACCATCATTACTTCTACTTAAAATTCAAAGTTTACTAAACACGAAAATTGCAAGTTGTACAACGCAAATTTAAATAATCCCTATGGCTATTTTTAAAAGCTCAGATCATTATCAAACCAAATTTATAACTGTTCAAAGGTATATAACTATAATACAATAATTCGTAAACATTAAAACAAAATAAATTTTATATTTGTTCAAAGATGTATATCTATCTCCCAAAACTCATAAATATCACAACTCGAAAAGCAAATAAATTTTATACTTGTGCAAAGATGTTTCACTATAACTCAATAAATCATCAAATCACAAAAAGCCAATCAATTTCTTAAATCAATGGTATAAAGAATCTAGCTATATTTTTTATTTTTTTTCCTGTAGTATCAATCCTGTGGTGTTTACTATATTAGAAGTCTCACGATTAAAACCTTCCTTGGTAGTATCCTACTTTAAAAATTACTAGTCACTAAATCACACTCTTTAAAAAAACTTTTAACTCAATTAGTCTTAAATGTATTCCAATTGCCAATATAACCATTCTAGCCATGTGTTTGACCTACGAGCATATACTATTGTAGTCATCTTCCTAGTTGATACTAAACACGAAAATAAGAATCGATGGTAGAAAGGGATCAAGCAAGATGCAATTCAAGGAGGTCGATCGAGAGTTCAAAATTTGAAGCCAAGGGAATAGGTCAAGCTGTATGGATGAGATTCCTAGATTCTAATCCTATGTTGCAGGCTCACACCAGTACAATTATGTAACCGATGTGACAAACTCGACCTGCATGGGCTACTACAAAAACATGTAACGTCCAGTCCCAAAATACTTAAGACTAGATACGTATCCATGCCAGCTGCATACATACGAAGTATACTCCAATATATGGAAACCTCGTATGAATACATAAGCTGTAAAATACAGTAGAACCATAATAACTAAATCTCATCCACTGGATAAATAAATTATATAAAAGCAACTTTGAATTTTGTCATGTATACAATCGTTGGGAGGAGACAAAGTCCACTACCAACTATCTTAAATAAAATGTACAAGAAGTGATCGATAAAATAACGAGACGAACCAAGCGCAACCATCTTCGAAAGAATGGAGAATATCGCGGCCTTGGCTAGAACACCTACAAAATCATAGAAGTACACACTTGGAGAAATAACCAGGTCCTCAGAGGGACGTAACAAGATACAATAAAAATGCCATATAAATACTGAATATAAAATATGCCACAATCAAAGAAAGTGACAAGACATAAATAAGGTACTCTAACCATACTAAAGTGAACATGCAGTTAAGAATAAACCTATCGTCGCATGAGCCCTGGCTGTAATAGGATCTGATATAGTCCCCACTTGGGCACCAGTGACCGAGAGCATGACGTTAAAAAATGACAGTGGCCACCCTGAGAGGCTCATACCCGTATCTCCAGCGGAGCTTTCGGGTTATAAGGGAAGTGCAATAGAAGCCCATACGATAAAAAAATATTCTCCCCACCCAATGTACCTGTCAAGTCGCATCTACGACCATGTATCGCTACTAACTGCTAAGTCTCCTAACACGCCTCTATTAGCAGTTAGTCCTAACGCATGCACATGGAGGATCAGCCCACACACAAGAACCTCTACATGCTACTCATCTCACACATCCTCATGGTACAACAGTGTCGAGGTATATGCCATACACTACAACGGTAGTCTCTTAACTCTAAGTCCATATGCAATCAAAGGATAATAACAAAGTATATCTAATATCACTGTGCAGACAATAAATCAAGAACTACAAGAACTAGAAATAATGAACATTGATATGTAATAAAATGCAACAGAATATAAATAGTATAATGGCAAGGTATCTTGCCTGCGGGTGGTGCGAGAAGGAGCAAAATCCAACAATCAGAATCGTCAACACGAAAGTCAAAATCCACAAGAAGCTCCGGATGGTGAAACAAACATCACGAACGAGTTTGGAATAAAAGATATGCCTAGGAAACACCTATCCAAAAGTTAAATTCTGGAACAGGGGCAAAATCGTAATTTCGGGTCAAAACGATGTCCGCCGTTGGACCCGCTTTGCACCGAAATGCGTGCCAATATCTACGATCTCTAAAGTCGTCAAACTACATGTCTACAGATTTGTTTTGATGAGACGAACCCCACGATATGTCCAATTTTGGATTTCGGTGGGCTGTGCACAAAATTGCCCGTTGAGTGGGATTGTGGGCCCGCCAAAATAGCGTCCCGATCAACGGTCTCAGAATCGGACCAAACTTAGCTCACAGGACCAGAAAAATATTTTGAGTCCAATGGCACAAGTTTCGTCGCGATTTGATGAGTGTACACAAAGTTGTGACTTAATTTGTAAAGGGTCGATACGGGGTATCTCGACGGATACGCACTGATTTCGTCGCGCATATGCAACAAAATCGGATTTCGTCAGTTCCCATACGTCGACAACATCCATAGACGCCTTTCGATGCATATAGTGCGCGACCACATCGTCCGATTTGTCGGGACGGACGCCGTATCGGGATATTTTTCTACTTTTTGAAAACAAAATTTATAATTTTTAGGAAAACTTTAACAACGTGTAACTTTCTACATACTAGATGAAAAGTAAATCCAAAAGATGCGTTACAATCTCGGTTATATTTTCTTTGACTGCCTTCAATTAGTTTTTACGAAAGTTTAATGGACAGCGAGAAAAGTGGCCGACAAGTTGATGTTTTACGACATTTTTTTTTTATTCAGAAAAGTGGTTTTTCTCCAACTTCGTCTCGATTTTTCGAGCAAGTTGGGTGGCCATGTCAAAATCCACCTAAGGGATCTCGAAGAGGGTCAAGTCTACTTTCCAGAACATTTTACGGATCAAAAATCGGTGCTACGAGTAAAACGTTACGCCGTAGGGAAGTGGAGCACCTTGAGTGGAAAAACTGCCCCGTGGGTGACGCGGGGCTGACTTCCGATGCTCCGTTCGTCGCGCACAAAGCTCCGTGGCTGGTGAAACGAATTCGTAGGCGAAGAGGGTATGATCAGCCTCAATTTTCGTTTTGGAAGATTAGGGTTTTGAGGCTTGTGGAAAAAGTTATATATAAAACAAATTATGTGAAAACCTAATACAACTATTATTACTAATACCCATACCAATGGCCCACTCACAAACATGTTCGCGGGGCTTGCTGCTGTACGCAGCAAGCATGGTGAGGGGTGGGGCCCGCCCCTTTAAGGGGTGGGTTTGTTTTTTTGTTTTTTTTCTTTTCCTTTTCTTTTCTTTTCTTTTCTTTTTCTTTTCTTATTCCTTTTCTTATCTAAATATTTTCAAACTTTATAAATATATCTCCAAAAATCATTTGAATACAATAACACTTTAAATATCACATATCCAAATATTTAATATATTTAAATATATCTACATATATATATATATAAATTTATCTTACAATAAATCAATCTCAATAATAATAATAATAATATCTAAATAGAATGAACATATTTTAATCTTCCTGAAATAACTTAAGTTATAATAAAATAATAATAATAATCGTCCCAATGGGTGAACTTTACCGCTCACCCATGTGTGGGTCCAGAAAATTATACCATCTTGTAAAATATTATTTTATTAATAAAATATAAATTTTGTACCAAAAGTCAATAAATATTCAACAAGTCTCAAAATTTTTTAAAAATATTTGTACACACATAAAATATTCCT
Organism: Iris pallida; assembly: GCA_029216955.1. Taxonomy (NCBI): domain Eukaryota; kingdom Viridiplantae; phylum Streptophyta; class Magnoliopsida; order Asparagales; family Iridaceae; genus Iris; species Iris pallida. Next base: position 10,165,674 of record JANAVB010021599.1, on the reverse strand, counting down.
ATATGGCCATCTTGGTCCCCCCTCATGCCTACATGGGCTTAAATTTGGTCCGGACCCCGTTCGGACTGGTTTGGCCCAACCGGGTCATCTAAAAAGTCAATATATAAAATAATATTTAATTAAAATAATTGAAATAAGTCCATTCACAATTTGGCCTGATTTTCCTAGTTCGGACTGAACTATGGCTAGGCCTCCCCCGGTATGGCTAGTACACTAGTCAAGGCACACTGCTACATCTTCCGTGCCAAAATTCATGGTAGTCTAGTGCTCCAACACTCAACAATGGCTAAGGTCATTTAAAAATAAAATAGAACCATAAATTGTATAAATTCATTTTTAAGTCAAATAAAATAATAAAAAATCATTTTTAAAAATAGGGGTTTTACAATAATGACATTGTGCATGTTGAGTGTTGAAAGCTGAGTGGTGTGCATGGTTGGTAGGTTTAGGTTTTCTAGTATAGAAGAAAGCATACCTATAATCCTGTTTGGGCTTAACCTTTTGGGGTAAAGGTTTGATATGGTTAGGTCTGACAGTGTTTGGTTTAGGAATGTTCCGATTATTCGGTAAGTGACACGTGTTAGGGTAGGAAGCAGCAGTCTCAGGCTGTTTTCCTAACCTAATTTTCAATCTTTTGGAAGTATCATACAACTTAGTATAGTCAGAAGTGAGTGCTTCCATTCTGACTTGTGCACATTGAAGACTTTTCTTCTCTTTAGAAAGTTCTTCTTTCAGTTGTTAATAACCTTGTCTTTCTCTTCAGATGACTTGGTAGTCTCGTGTAATAAGAGCTTGATAGAAGAAATCTCACCAGACTCACTAACATTATCTTTAACCTCAGCTAGTAGGTCGGTAAGTCTTCCTGTTTCACCTTTGTACTCTTTGAGTACCTTCTTAGAGGTTTGATATTTGCTACGCAGTTTTCTATAATCACTTAACAGTTCACTGAAGGCATCTCCTAATTGCTCAAAGGTGAAGTCATCATATGTATCAACTACAGGTTCAGTAGGTACCTGATCGGATGCCATAAAGTATATGTTTGCAGCGTCTTCTGATTGTTTATCTTCTGAGTCGCTGGCTTCACTTTCATGCCATATACTGGTATTGGCATACTTCCGAGATGTTGATCTCTTCAGGTTCCCTTTCTCGTATCTATTGCTCTTCTTGCTTGTTGATGTGTTTGTAGGACAGTCCTTCTTCATGTGTCCTTTCTTCTTGCAGCCGTAGTAGACAGCGTCATCTTGATACCAGTTGTTGCTGCTATTATTTTCTTTGGCTTTCTTCTCATATCTCATGAATCTTTTGAATTTCCTTGCTAGGAGTGCTTGATCTTCAATATCAGATTTACTGCTATCTGAATCACCTTCAGCAGTTTTTCTGTGCTGAGCCTTGAAAGCGATCGTCTTCTCCTTTGGTGCAGGATTTTCAAAATCTTGTAACTCCAGTTAGTGAGTGAGTAGCTTACCCATGAGTACTTCGAGGGACATAGTTGTGAGGTCGTTCCCTTCAATGATTGCAGTAGCCTTTGGAATCCAGTTCTTGGTAAGTGCTCGTAGGAGTTTGCGAATATTTTCATGGTTACTGTAATCTTTGCCTATGGAGGACAAAGGATTTACAATATCCAAGAATCTCTCGAACATCTGAGTAACTGTTTCGTTGGGCTTCATCTTGAACACCTCATACTCTTGAGTAAGTCTGCTGACCTTTGATTCTTTGACTTGAGTCGTCCCTTCATGTGTGACTTCAAGAAGCTTCCACACTTCATTAGCAGTTGTGCAGATAGACACCCTGTTAAATTCAGTTCTGTCTAAAGCACAAAATAAAGCATTAATAGCACGTGCGTCAAGACTGGCCTTTTTTTTTCTTCCTCTGTATATCTATTGTGGAGTTTTTCAATTAAAACTCCATCAACATTTATACGAGGTGGCTTTTGATAGCCATCAATAACAATAGACCATAAATCAAAGTAAAGAGATTTCAAGAAGAAACTCATCCGTGTTTTCCAATAGGTATAATTTGTACCATCAAACAGTGGAGGTCTGCTTGTGGCCTGGCCTTCACTTGTGAATTTCACAGTTGCCATGTGTTGTGCTGTGATCTATATAACAATTAATTAAATGAATGAATAATTGTAATGTTACCTTGCTTTACCTGTAACACCCGCTCTGATACCAATTGTAGGAACGAAATCGTAAAGCAGAATACTCTAGAGGGGGGTGAATATAGTTGACAGCGGAATAATGCTAATTAAAAATTGTTAGCAGCAAGATCACAGAATAATAATCACAACTAAATAATGTAAAGGCAGAGATAAGAAAGCAAATGCAAAGACAGCGATGTATACTGGTTTCCCTCTGTTGAGGACTAGTCCAGTCGGTAGAACTCTTGCTACCAGTTGAATCCACTATTTGGAAAACCGCAAGTTTTCTTACGAAGTCCTTGCAACTTCTACAATGCGAGCTTTGATACAAAGAACTCGTCCAACTTCAATTGTGAAGAGTTGAATCTTCTATCAAGCCTTCTGATTACAATCACTCAGAAACTTCTAGACCGTACCGTACTAGCAAATCGACTAGAGGATTGTAACTGGCTTGGTATCTGAAAATTAAAGCTCGAGAAAAACTCTTTGGAAGACTGAAAGCTTTAAGTAGAGAGAAGATTGAAAGTGAATGAGTGAGTTAAAAAGATCGAAATCCTTCTCTATTTATAGGAGTTCCAAAGACAGAATTATGGCAGAATTCGGGCAGAACTCGATGAGCAAATCTCGGTCAAATCCGCAACTGCAGGAGGACAAAGTTCCAAGGAATTCAAAAATCAAAACGGCCACTAAACGAATTCTGGCCGAACTCTGGCCGAGTTCTGTCAGGGTTTGGTTAGGGTTTTTCAAAATAGATTTTGGGGAATTTTGAAAACCTTTTTGGAGCTTTTGTAAATACGAATGTTTTTCAAAACAAAGGACATTTTAAAAACATTTTGAATTCATTTTGGAATAGCCTATTTGCCAGTACGACTCGGTGTACAATATATTTCTAGACTCAATAAAATAAAAGATTACATTGCTCAAAGAAATACAGACTCGAACAGGCAAACAACGTTTCGGTCTTGAACTGAGTAGATAGCCGTTCTTGATCATGTCCAAGAGTCCAAGATATCCTGACTAGCTCCGTATATTGAGACAGAGTTTGATCAATTATTAAAATCAGTTTGACCATATGACCAATGGGCTAACAATCTCTCATATTTTGATAATTGACAAACTATGAATGATATAACATCTTTTGAGATAAGATACCACAAAAATTGTTCAAAATTGTTCAATCCCTGTATTATTCTCAAAACAAAAAAAAATGTTAGATCCTATTTCTCCCCCGTTGTCATTTAGCAAAATAATTGCAAAAAATAGGCTCCCCCGCAATTAATGCATAAGCTACAACAGTGAAAAAACACAAGAAAATAATATCTCATGCAGTGAGAATATACAAGACATAACAGAAAAGTATTTCACAGGCAGTTTATAATATAGAAGCAGATAAAGATGCTATAAAGAATAAATAAACTGATATGAAAGATAAACTACGCATCTCATAAAAATAAAATGATGTTCAAGAGACATCAAGAATATCCAGTACAAGTCCTAAAAAAACTGATAATAAAAGCTAAAAAGAAAGAAACTTGGAATGTCAGAGCATTTTCAAGTGTACAGTAGACAATAACTAAGTCTCAAAATCAGCTAATATCATTATCACATCTCCTCATCATCCTCATCATCTTTTGATTGACTCATTTCAAAAATTTAATTCGAAGATTAGTAATTTCAACCTTCAATTAATATAATTAATATTATTTTATTGATTAAATTTTGTTACACAGCGACTGTCTCAGATTAGTTGTAGGAGTACTGTCCCAGCTGGCGGAGGTTCACCGGGGAACTCTTAAGTACCGCTTCGCTTCAACCGTAGTTGTGGTGACAGACAGACTCTTTATTGGCTTGTCTCTAACACAGTTTTTGCATATTGAAATATAATCATAAAACAAAATTAATTAACATTATTGACGTCCAAAATTCCTAATTCTCGACGTAAATAATTGAAACGATCTTCTACTAGAGATTTTGTGAAGATGTCAGCTAATTGATTCTCAGTGTCTATGTATACAAGGTCAATATCTCCATTCTGATGATGATCTCTAAGAAAATGATGTCGGATCTCGATATGCTTAGTACGAGAGTGACATACTGGATTCTTAGTCAAATTAATTGTGCTCGGGTTGTCACAGAAAATGGGAATGTGTGTGAAAAATAAATTATAGTCTTCTAAGGTTTGTTTCATCCACAAAATCTGAGCACAACAACGTCCTGCGACGATATACTCAGCCTCTGTTGTTGATAGGGCTACAGAATTTTGCTTTTTACTAAAACATGAGACTAAAGCCTTGCCTAAGAAATGACATGTGCCGCTGGTACTTTTTTATCAACTTTGCATCCAACAAAATCTGCATCCGAGTAACCAATAAGGTCAAAGGACTTAGTTTGGGATACCATAAGCCAACAGAAGAAGTACCCTTAAAGTATCGAAAGATACGCTTAACTGCGCACATATGTGATTCCTTTGGATTAGCTTGAAAACGTGCACACAGGCAAACACTAAACATAATATCTGGACGACTAGCAGTTAAATAAAGTAAACTACCGATCATACCTCGATACTTACGTGTGTCGACCGGCTTGCCTTGTTCATCAATATCAAGCTTTGTTGAAGTTGCCATCGGAGTGCCAATAGGTTTGACATTGTCCAGATCAAACTTCTTTAGCAAATCTTTTGTGTACTTGGCTTGATTTATGAATGTCCCATTGTCAGTTTGTTTGATTTGCAGTCCGAGAAATAATTTCAGCTCTCCCATCATGCTCATCTCAAACTCATTCTGTATACACTTAGAGAATTCTTGACAAAGAGATTCATCAGTAGATCCAAATACAATATCATCAACATAGACTTGTATTAAAAAAATATTATTATTCAAAGACTTTATAGACAAAGTAGTGTCAACCTTGCCCTTTGAAAAACTATTGTCAAGTAGGAAAGAGCTTAGACGATCATACCAAGCACGAGGGGCTTGTTTTAAACCGTACAAAGATTTCTTCAACTTGAAAACATGATCAGGGTTTTTAAAATCTGTGAAACCTGGAGGTTGTGCTACAAAAACTTCTTCTTTTATAAAATCATTTAAAAATGCACTCTTGACATCCATTTTAAATAATTTGAAATTATGAAAATATGCAAATGCACATAACATGCGAATGGATTCTAATCTCGCAACTGGGGCATACGTCTCATCGTAGTCGATACCTTCTTCCTGATTGTATCCTTGAGCTACGAGTCGAGCCTTGTTACGAGTTACTAAACCATTCTCATTAAGTTTATTTTGGAATACCCATCGGGTGCCAATGATCGAATGATCAATAGGCTTGGGAACAAGTTCCCAAACTTGATTCCGTTCAAATTGGTGTAATTCCTCATGCATAGCATCTAACCAAAAATGATCACTACATGCTTCATCAATGGTTTTGGGTTCTAGCTGTGAAATGAATGCAACACTAGAAACAATATCTCTACTGGATGTACGAGTACTTACACCTTTGGTAATATCACCAATTACCAAATCCTTTGGATGATCAGCCGTAAATTTCAATCTTTTAGGCAGACTCCGAAGGTAGCTGCTTCCAGGTTCTTCTCTTGGAGAATCAGCTGGTGTTGAGCTTGGTACAGATAGATCTTCGTCATTATCATCGATAGTCATTTGATTCAATTCATCAAAGGTGACGTTGATTGATTCTTCGATGATCATAGTTCGTTTGTTGAAGACTCTGTATCCTTTGCTCTTGGCCGCATAACCTAAAAATATACCTTCATCGGCCTTTTCGTCAAACTTTCCAAAATTATCTTTTGTATTAAGAATAAAGCATTTACAACCAAATATTCTAAAATATGAAACTGATAGAATTCTATCAAACCATAACTCAAATGGAGTCTTCTTTGATTTGGGTCGAATTAGAACTCTATTGAGAACAAAACAAGCTGTATTGACAGCTTCAGCCCAGAAATACTTGGGTAGACTAAACTGGTTTAACATTACTCTGGCCATTTCGGATAGAGTTCTGTTCTTACGTTCCACAACTCCATTTTGTTGTGGAGTCCTAGGGCAGGAGAACTCGTGTACAAAATCGTGTGTGTCACAAAATTGCTCAAACTCTGCATTTTTGAATTCGCCATCATGATCGCTTCTAATACGAGTGATCATGTAACCTTTTTCATTCTGTACTTTCTTGTAAAAGGCGACAAATTTGGATAATGCATCATTCTTGCGTGTCAAAAAGTATACCCACGTGTATCTAGAGTAATCATTACAAAAGCATATAACTTACCTGCGAGGCTAGCAACTCTGCTAGGACCAAATAAGTCCATATGTAGCAATTGTAGAGGTCTAGTAGTACATACTACGTTTACTGACTTGAATGTGGATCTGGTAGCTTTGTTCTTTTCACATTGGCTGCATACCGAATCCTTCTTGAATGTTATGTCCGGTAAACCGCGTACTAGCTTTTTCGTGGATAATCTTGAGATTGTGTCCATATTTGCGTGACCGAGTCTCATATGCCACAGATGACTCTCATCACTTTTAGCCATTAAGCATCTACCTGAAATGTTAGTTTCTTCCAACAAATAAAAAACATATATATTGTCTTCCCTGATACCTTCAAAGATAGTACTACCAGTTGCGCTATCAACTATAGTACATTTGTCTTTGCCAAAGTTGATGCCATAACCATGATCAGCTAAATGACTTATGCTGAGTAGATTATGTTTCAACTCGGTAACCAGACAGACATCCTTAATCACAGGATAGGGAGACTTACCAACATTACCGATACCAATGATATACCCTTTCAAGTTGTTACCGAAGGAGACATAACCTTCCTTCTTCTTCTTCGACAGTGTTGCAAATAATGTAGCATCACTGATCATATGCCGTGAACAACCGCTATCGAGGATCCATTTGCTTTTAGCATGTGAAAGGTGTTCCACCTACAAAACATTTACAGATGAAACTTTGGTACCCATTTCTTGTAGGGTCCTGAAATGTTAGCTTTTGGTATCCATGCATAAATATTTAGATCAACAAGCTTTCTGATTCTACATACAGGAAAAACATGACCAGTGTGGCCATAATAATGACATTGTGCATGTTGAATGTTGAAAGCTGAGTGGTGTGCATGGTTGGTAGGTTTAGATTTTCTAGTATAGAAGAAAGCATACCTATAATCCTGTTTGGGCTTAACCTTTTGGGGTAAAGGTTTGATATGGTTAGGTCTGACAGTGTTTGGTTTGGGAATGTTCCGATTATTCGGTAAGTGACACGTGTTAGGGTAGGAAGCAGCAGTCTCAGGCTGTTTCCTAACCTAATTTCCAATCTTTTGGAAGTGTCATACAACTTAGTATAGTCAGAAGTGAGTGCTCCATTCTGACTTGTGCACATTGAAGACTTTTCTTCTCTTAGAAAGTTCTTCTTTCAGTTAGTAATAACCTTGTCTTTCTCTTCAGATGACTTGGTAGTCTCGGTAATAAGAGCTTGATAGAAGAAATCTCACCAGACTCACTAACATTATCTTTAATCTCAGCTAGTAGGTCGGTAAGTCTTCCTATTTCACCTTTGTACTCTTTGAGTACCTTCTTACAGAGTTG
>JANAVB010021599.1:9798808-10157922 GCA_029216955.1 Iris pallida | reverse complement strand
AAATATTTGTACACACATAAAATATTCCTATATGGCCATCTTGGTCCCCCACATGCCTACATGGGCTTAAATTTGGTCCGGACCCCGTTCGGACTGTTTGGCCCAACCGGGTCATCTAAAAAGTCAATATATAAAAATATTTAATTAAAATAATTGAAATAAGTCCATTCACAATTTGGCCTGATTTTCCTAGTTCGGACTGAACTATGGCTAGGCTCCCCCGGTATGGCTAGTACACTAGTCAAGGCACACTGCTACATCTTCCGTGCCAAAATTCATGGTAGTCTAGTGCCAACACTCAACAATGGCTAGGTCATTTAAAAATAAAATAGAACCATAAATTGTATAAATTAATTTTTAAGTCAAATAAAATAATAAAAAATCATTTTAAAAATAGGGTTTTACAATAATGACATTGTGCATGTTGAGTGTTGAAAGCTGAGTGGTGTGCATGGTTGGTAGGTTTAGGTTTTCTAGTATAGAAGAAAGCATACCTATAATCCTGTTTGGGCTTAACCTTTTGGGGTAAAGGTTTGATATGGTTAGGTCTGACAGTGTTTGGTTTGGAAATGTTCCGATTATTCGGTAAGTGACACGTGTTAGGGTAGGAAGCAGCAGTCTCAGGCTGTTTTCCTAACCTAATTTCAATCTTTTGGAAGTCATACAACTTAGTTAGTCAGAAGTGAGTGCTTCCATTCTGACTTGTGAACATTGAAGACTTTTCTTCTCTTTAGAAAGTTCTTCTTTCAGTTGGTTAATAACCTTGTCTTTCTCTTCAGATGACTTGGTAGTCTCGTGTAATAAGAGCTTGATAGAAGAAATCTCACCAGACTCACTAACATTATCTTTAACCTCAGCTAGTAGGTCGGTAAGTCTTCCTGTTTCACCTTTGTACTCTTTGAGTACCTTCTTAGAGGTTTGATATTTGCTACGCAGTTTTCTGTAATCACTTAACAGTTCACTGAAGGCATCTCCTAATTGCTCAAAGGTGAAGTCATCATATGTATCAACTACAGGTTCAGTAGGTACCTGATCGGATGCCATAAAGTATATGTTTGCAGCGTCTTCTGATTGTTTATCTTCTGAGTCGCTGGCTTCACTTTCATGCCATATACTGGTATTGGCATACTTCCGAGATGTTGATCTCTTCAGGTTCCCTTTCTCGTATCTATTGCTCTTCTTGCTTGTTGATGTGTTTGTAGGACAGTCCTTCTTCATGTGTCCTTTCTTCTTGCAGCCGTAGTAGACAGCGTCATCTTGATACCAGTTGTTGCTGCTATTATTTTCTTTGGCTTTCTTCTCATATCTCATGAATCTTTTGAATTTCCTTGCTAGGAGTGCTTGATCTTCAATATCAGATTTACTGCTATCTGAATCACCTTCAGCAGTTTTTCTGTGCTGAGCCTTGAAAGCGATCGTCTTCTCCTTTGGTGCAGGATTTTCAAAATCTTGTAACTCCAGTTAGTGAGTGAGTAGCTTACCCATGAGTACTTCGAGGGACATAGTTGTGAGGTCGTTCCCTTCAATGATTGCAGTAGCCTTTGGAATCCAGTTCTTGGTAAGTGCTCGTAGGAGTTTGCGAATATTTTCATGGTTACTGTAATCTTTGCCTATGGAGGACAAAGGATTTACAATATCCAAGAATCTCTCGAACATCTGAGTAACTGTTTCGTTGGGCTTCATCTTGAACACCTCATACTCTTGAGTAAGTCTGCTGACCTTTGATTCTTTGACTTGAGTCGTCCCTTCATGTGTGACTTCAAGAAGCTTCCACACTTCATTAGCAGTTGTGCAGATAGACACCCTGTTAAATTCAGTTCTGTCTAAAGCACAAAATAAAGCATTAATAGCACGTGCGTCAAGACTGGCCTTTTTTTTTCTTCCTCTGTATATCTATTGTGGAGTTTTTCAATTAAAACTCCATCAACATTTATACGAGGTGGCTTTTGATAGCCATCAATAACAATAGACCATAAATCAAAGTAAAGAGATTTCAAGAAGAAACTCATCCGTGTTTTCCAATAGGTATAATTTGTACCATCAAACAGTGGAGGTCTGCTTGTGGCCTGGCCTTCACTTGTGAATTTCACAGTTGCCATGTGTTGTGCTGTGATCTATATAACAATTAATTAAATGAATGAATAATTGTAATGTTACCTTGCTTTACCTGTAACACCCGCTCTGATACCAATTGTAGGAACGAAATCGTAAAGCAGAATACTCTAGAGGGGGGTGAATATAGTTGACAGCGGAATAATGCTAATTAAAAATTGTTAGCAGCAAGATCACAGAATAATAATCACAACTAAATAATGTAAAGGCAGAGATAAGAAAGCAAATGCAAAGACAGCGATGTATACTGGTTTCCCTCTGTTGAGGACTAGTCCAGTCGGTAGAACTCTTGCTACCAGTTGAATCCACTATTTGGAAAACCGCAAGTTTTCTTACGAAGTCCTTGCAACTTCTACAATGCGAGCTTTGATACAAAGAACTCGTCCAACTTCAATTGTGAAGAGTTGAATCTTCTATCAAGCCTTCTGATTACAATCACTCAGAAACTTCTAGACCGTACCGTACTAGCAAATCGACTAGAGGATTGTAACTGGCTTGGTATCTGAAAATTAAAGCTCGAGAAAAACTCTTTGGAAGACTGAAAGCTTTAAGTAGAGAGAAGATTGAAAGTGAATGAGTGAGTTAAAAAGATCGAAATCCTTCTCTATTTATAGGAGTTCCAAAGACAGAATTATGGCAGAATTCGGGCAGAACTCGATGAGCAAATCTCGGTCAAATCCGCAACTGCAGGAGGACAAAGTTCCAAGGAATTCAAAAATCAAAACGGCCACTAAACGAATTCTGGCCGAACTCTGGCCGAGTTCTGTCAGGGTTTGGTTAGGGTTTTTCAAAATAGATTTTGGGGAATTTTGAAAACCTTTTTGGAGCTTTGTAAATACGAATGTTTTTCAAAACAAAGGACATTTTAAAAAACATTTTGAATTCATTTTGGAATAGCCTATTTGCCAGTACGACTCGGTGTACAATATATTTCTAGACTCAATAAAATAAAAGATTACATTGCTCAAAGAAATACAGACTCGAACAGGCAAACAACGTTTCGGTCTTGAACTGAGTAGATAGCCGTTCTTGATCATGTCCAAGAGTCCAAGATATCCTGACTAGCTCCGTATATTGAGACAGAGTTTGATCAATTATTAAAATCAGTTTGACCATATGACCAATGGGCTAACAATCTCTCATATTTTGATAATTGACAAACTATGAATGATATAACATCTTTTGAGATAAGATACCACAAAAATTGTTCAAAATTGTTCAATCCCTGTATTATTCTCAAAACAAAAAAAAATGTTAGATCCTATTTCTCCCCCGTTGTCATTTAGCAAAATAATTGCAAAAAATAGGCTCCCCCGCAATTAATGCATAAGCTACAACAGTGAAAAAACACAAGAAAATAATATCTCATGCAGTGAGAATATACAAGACATAACAGAAAAGTATTTCACAGGCAGTTTATAATATAGAAGCAGATAAAGATGCTATAAAGAATAAATAAACTGATATGAAAGATAAACTACGCATCTCATAAAAATAAAATGATGTTCAAGAGACATCAAGAAATATCCAGTACAAGTCCTAAAAAAACTGATAATAAAAGCTAAAAAGAAAGAAACTTGGAATGTCAGAGCATTTTCAAGTGTACAGTAGACAATAACTAAGTCTCAAAATCAGCTAATATCATTATCACATCTCCTCATCATCCTCATCATCTTTTGATTGACTCATTTCAAAAATTTAATTCGAAGATTAGTAATTTCAACCTTCAATTAATATAATTAATATTATTTTATTGATTAAATTTGTTACACAGCGACTGTCTCAGATTAGTTGTAGGAGTACTGTCCCAGCTGGCGGAGGTTCACCGGGGGAACTCTTAAGTACCGCTTCGCTTCAACCGTAGTTGTGGTGACAGACAGACTCTTTATTGGCTTGTCTCTAACACAGTTTTTGCATATTGAAATATAATCATAAAACAAAATTAATTAACATTATTGACGTCCAAAATTCCTAATTCTCGACGTAAATAATTGAAACGATCTTCTACTAGAGATTTTGTGAAGATGTCAGCTAATTGATTCTCAGTGTCTATGTATACAAGGTCAATATCTCCATTCTGATGATGATCTCTAAGAAAATGATGTCGGATCTCGATATGCTTAGTACGAGAGTGACATACTGGATTCTTAGTCAAATTAATTGTGCTCGGGTTGTCACAGAAAATGGGAATGTGTGTGAAAAATAAATTATAGTCTTCTAAGGTTTGTTTCATCCACAAAATCTGAGCACAACAACGTCCTGCGACGATATACTCAGCCTCTGTTGTTGATAGGGCTACAGAATTTTGCTTTTTACTAAAACATGAGACTAAAGCCTTGCCTAAGAAATGACATGTGCCGCTGGTACTTTTTTATCAACTTTGCATCCAACAAAATCTGCATCCGAGTAACCAATAAGGTCAAAGGACTTAGTTTTGGGATACCATAAGCCAACAGAAGAAGTACCCTTAAAGTATCGAAAGATACGCTTAACTGCGCACATATGTGATTCCTTTGGATTAGCTTGAAAACGTGCACACAGGCAAACACTAAACATAATATCTGGACGACTAGCAGTTAAATAAAGTAAACTACCGATCATACCTCGATACTTACGTGTGTCGACCGGCTTGCCTTGTTCATCAATATCAAGCTTTGTTGAAGTTGCCATCGGAGTGCCAATAGGTTGACATTGTCCAGATCAAACTTCTTTAGCAAATCTTTTGTGTACTTGGCTTGATTTATGAATGTCCCATTGTCAGTTTGTTTGATTTGCAGTCCGAGAAATAATTTCAGCTCTCCCATCATGCTCATCTCAAACTCATTCTGTATACACTTAGAGAATTCTTGACAAAGAGATTCATCAGTAGATCCAAATACAATATCATCAACATAGACTTGTATTAAAAAAATATTATTATTCAAAGACTTTATAGACAAAGTAGTGTCAACCTTGCCCTTTGAAAAACTATTGTCAAGTAGGAAAGAGCTTAGACGATCATACCAAGCACGAGGGGCTTGTTTTAAACCGTACAAAGATTTCTTCAACTTGAAAACATGATCAGGGTTTTTAAAATCTGTGAAACCTGGAGGTTGTGCTACAAAAACTTCTTCTTTTATAAAATCATTTAAAAATGCACTCTTGACATCCATTTTAAATAATTTGAAATTATGAAAATATGCAAATGCACATAACATGCGAATGGATTCTAATCTCGCAACTGGGGCATACGTCTCATCGTAGTCGATACCTTCTTCCTGATTGTATCCTTGAGCTACGAGTCGAGCCTTGTTACGAGTTACTAAACCATTCTCATTAAGTTTATTTTGGAATACCCATCGGGTGCCAATGATCGAATGATCAATAGGCTTGGGAACAAGTTCCCAAACTTGATTCCGTTCAAATTGGTGTAATTCCTCATGCATAGCATCTAACCAAAAATGATCACTACATGCTTCATCAATGGTTTTGGGTTCTAGCTGTGAAATGAATGCAACACTAGAAACAATATCTCTACTGGATGTACGAGTACTTACACCTTTGGTAATATCACCAATTACCAAATCCTTTGGATGATCAGCCGTAAATTTCAATCTTTTAGGCAGACTCCGAAGGTAGCTGCTTCCAGGTTCTTCTCTTGGAGAATCAGCTGGTGTTGAGCTTGGTACAGATAGATCTTCGTCATTATCATCGATAGTCATTTGATTCAATTCATCAAAGGTGACGTTGATTGATTCTTCGATGATCATAGTTCGTTTGTTGAAGACTCTGTATCCTTTGCTCTTGGCCGCATAACCTAAAAATATACCTTCATCGGCCTTTTCGTCAAACTTTCCAAAATTATCTTTTGTATTAAGAATAAAGCATTTACAACCAAATATTCTAAAATATGAAACTGATAGAATTCTATCAAACCATAACTCAAATGGAGTCTTCTTTGATTTGGGTCGAATTAGAACTCTATTGAGAACAAAACAAGCTGTATTGACAGCTTCAGCCCAGAAATACTTGGGTAGACTAAACTGGTTTAACATTACTCTGGCCATTTCGGATAGAGTTCTGTTCTTACGTTCCACAACTCCATTTTGTTGTGGAGTCCTAGGGCAGGAGAACTCGTGTACAAAATCGTGTGTGTCACAAAATTGCTCAAACTCTGCATTTTTGAATTCGCCATCATGATCGCTTCTAATACGAGTGATCATGTAACCTTTTTCATTCTGTACTTTCTTGTAAAAGGCGACAAATTTGGATAATGCATCATTCTTGCGTGTCAAAAAGTATACCCACGTGTATCTAGAGTAATCATTACAAAAGCATATAACTTACCTGCGAGGCTAGCAACTCTGCTAGGACCAAATAAGTCCATATGTAGCAATTGTAGAGGTCTAGTAGTACATACTACGTTTACTGACTTGAATGTGGATCTGGTAGCTTTGTTCTTTTCACATTGGCTGCATACCGAATCCTTCTTGAATGTTATGTCCGGTAAACCGCGTACTAGCTTTTTCGTGGATAATCTTGAGATTGTGTCCATATTTGCGTGACCGAGTCTCATATGCCACAGATGACTCTCATCACTTTTAGCCATTAAGCATCTACCTGAAATGTTAGTTTCTTCCAACAAATAAAAAACATATATATTGTCTTCCCTGATACCTTCAAAGATAGTACTACCAGTTGCGCTATCAACTATAGTACATTTGTCTTTGCCAAAGTTGATGCCATAACCATGATCAGCTAAATGACTTATGCTGAGTAGATTATGTTTCAACTCGGTAACCAGACAGACATCCTTAATCACAGGATAGGGAGACTTACCAACATTACCGATACCAATGATATACCCTTTCAAGTTGTTACCGAAGGAGACATAACCTTCCTTCTTCTTCTTCGACAGTGTTGCAAATAATGTAGCATCACTGATCATATGCCGTGAACAACCGCTATCGAGGATCCATTTGCTTTTAGCATGTGAAAGGTGTTCCACCTACAAACAATTTACAGATGAAACTTTTGGTACCCATTTCTTGTAGGGTCCTGAAATGTTAGCTTTTGGTATCCATGCATAAATATTTAGATCAACAAGCTTTCTGATTCTACATACAGGAAAAACATGACCAGTGTGGCCATAATAATGACATTGTGCATGTTGAATGTTGAAAGCTGAGTGGTGTGCATGGTTGGTAGGTTTAGATTTTCTAGTATAGAAGAAAGCATACCTATAATCCTGTTTGGGCTTAACCTTTTGGGGTAAAGGTTTGATATGGTTAGGTCTGACAGTGTTTGGTTTGGGAATGTTCCGATTATTCGGTAAGTGACACGTGTTAGGGTAGGAAGCAGCAGTCTCAGGCTGTTTTCCTAACCTAATTTCCAATCTTTTGGAAGTGTCATACAACTTAGTATAGTCAGAAGTGAGTGCTTCCATTCTGACTTGTGCACATTGAAGACTTTTCTTCTCTTTAGAAAGTTCTTCTTTCAGTTAGTTAATAACCTTGTCTTTCTCTTCAGATGACTTGGTAGTCTCGTGTAATAAGAGCTTGATAGAAGAAATCTCACCAGACTCACTAACATTATCTTTAATCTCAGCTAGTAGGTCGGTAAGTCTTCCTATTTCACCTTTGTACTCTTTGAGTACCTTCTTAGAGGTTTGATATTTGCTACGCAGTTTTCTGTAATCACTTAACAGTTCACTGAAGGCATCTCCTAATTGCTCAAAGGTGAAGTCATCATATGTATCAACTACAGGTTCAGTAGGTACCCGATCGGATGCCATAAAGCATATGTTTGCAGCGTCTTCTAATTGTTCATCTTCTGAGTCACTGGCTTCACTTTCATGCCATATGCTGGTATTGGCATACTTCCGAGATGTTGATCTCTTCAGGTTCCTTTTTTCGTATCTGTTGCTCTTTTTGCTTGTTGATGTATTTGTAGGACAGTCCTTCTTCATGTGTCCTTTCTTCTTGCAGCCGTAGTAGACAGCGTCATCTTGATACCAGTTGTTGCTGCTATTGTTTTCTTTGGCTTTCTTCTCATATCTCATGAATCTTTTGAATTTTCTTGCTAGGAGTGCTTGATCTTCAACATCAGATTCACTGCTATCTGAATCACCTTCAGTAGTTTTTCTGTGCTGAGCCTTGAAAGCGATCGTCTTCTCCTTTGGTGCAGGCTCTTTAAAATCTTGTAGCTCCAGTTCATGAGTGAGTAGCTTACCCATGAGTGCTTCGATGGACATAGTTGTGAGGTCGTTCCCTTCAATGATTGCAATAGCCTTTGGAATCCAGTTCTTGGTAAGTGCTCGTAGGAGTTTGTGAATCTTTTCATGGTTACTGTAATCTTTGCCTAGGGAGGACAAAGGATTTACAATATCCAAGAATCTTTCGAACATCTGAGTAACTGTTTCGCTGGGCTTCATCTTGAACACCTCATACTCTTGAGTAAGTCTGCTGACCTTTGATTCTTTGACTTGAGTCGTGCCTTCATGTGTGACTTCAAGAAGCTTCCACACTTCATTAGCAGTTGTGCAGATAGACACCCTGTTAAATTCAGTTCTGTCTAAAGCACAAAATAAAGCATTAATAGCACGTGCGTCAAGACTGTCCTTTTTCTTTTCTTTCTCTGTATATCTGTTATGGGGTTTTTCAATTAAAACTCCATCAACATTTATACGAGGTGGCTTTTGATAGCCATCAATAACAATAGACCATAAATCAAAGTAAAGAGATTTCAAGAAGAAACTCATCCGTGTTTTCTAATAGGTATAATTTGTACCATCAAACAGTGGAGGTCTGTTTGTGGCCTGGCCTTCACTTGTAAATTTTACAGTTGCCATGTGTTGTGCTGTGATCTATATAACAATTAATTAAATAAATAAATAATTGTAATGTTACCTTGCTTTACCTGTAATACCCGCTCTGATACCAATTGTAGGAACAAAATCGTAAAGCAGAATACTCTAGAGGGGGTGAATAGAGTTGACAGCGGAATAATGCTATTTAAAAATTGTTAGCAGCAAGATCACAGAATAATAATCACAACTAAATAATGTAAATACAGAGATAAGAAAGCAAACACAAAGACAACGATGTATACTGGTTTCCCTCTGTTGAGGACTAGTCCAGTCGGTAGAACTCTTGCTACCAGTTGAATCCACTATTTGCAAAACCGTAAATTTTCTTACGAAGTCCTTGTAACTTCTACAACACGAGCTTTGATACGAAGAACTCGTCCAACTTCAATTGTGAAGAGTTGAATCTTCTATCAAGCCTTCTGATTACAATCACTCAGAAACTTCTAGACCGTACCGCACTAGCAAATCGACTAGAGGATTGTAACTGGCTTGGTATCTGAAAATTAAAGCTCGAGAAAAACTCTTTGGAAGACTGAAAGCTTTAAGTAGAGAGAAGATTGAAAGTGAATAAGTGAGTTAAAAAGATCGAAATCCTTCTCTATTTATAGGAGTTCTAAAGACAGAATTCTGGCAGAATTCGGGCAGAACTCGATGAGCAAATCTCGGTCAAATCCGCAACTGCAGGAGGACCAAGTTCCAAGGAATTCTAAAATCAAAACGGCCACTAACCGAACTCTGGCCGAACTCTGGCCGAGTTCTGTCAGGGTTTGGTTAGGGTTTTTCAAAATAGATTTTGGGGAATTTTGAAAACCTTTTTGGAGCTTTTGTAAATACGAATGTTTTTTAAAATAAAGGACATTTTTAAAACATTTTGAAATCATTTTGGAATAGCCTATTTGCCAGTACGACTCGGTATACAATGTATTTTTAGACTCAATAAAATAAAAGATTACATTGCTCAAAGAAATACAGACTCGAACAGGCAAACAACACTTCGATCTTGAACTGAGTAGATAGCCGTTCTTGATCATGTCCAAGAGTCCGAAATATCCTGACTAGCTCCATATATCGAGACATAGTTTGATCAATTATTAAAATCAGTTTGACCATATGACCAATGGACCAACAATGCACGTACTGATGATAGAGACAGTACATGGGATCATTGAGTTGGCTCGCCTCTGTAGGACGTCGTGGTGGAGGCAATGTCAGCTTATTACCCTTCGTCAATGTGTGGAAGATGGTAATGACATCGTTTTCGTCGAAGGAGAAGTTCTCCTTAGGCTTGTCGGAGGTGTCCTGAGAATTGGAAGCTCCTTTGGATGTGTCAACTTTCAGGACTTCTTTCCCTTTACCCCCACGAACAGGGATAGTTTGAGGATGCTTTCCCTTGTCTTCGGACTTGGGTGTCTTCAACCCAGTAGTTTCAAGTTAGGAACGTTGTTTTTAGCAGCATCAGCCGCCCCAATGAAAGCGGGCCATGTATCATACTTATGTATACCTAGACAAAACTTTACTGTAGGAAGAAAGTTATGTCGACAAGTATACATAAGTTCTGAGTCTGGTATGCCGAAGGGCATCTTCAGTGCTAGCCGCCTGAAGCGTTCTATGAAGGTGATGATAGACCCAGTCCTCCTTTGCTTGGTCTCGATGAGTGTGGACATACTAACATGCATGCCGCTCTCGTAAAACTTGTTGAAGAACAACCTCTCCAAGTCTTGGAATGAATTGATACATCCGTCAGGCAGACTGCAGAACCATTCGAAGGCTACCCCCCTGCAAGGTGCTAATAAACAGCTTCGATAAGAACAGATCATCTCTGGGCAATTGTAGAGTCTGCGTGTTAAAGTACGTCATGTGCTGACGAGGAGAAGTCAAGCCGTCAAATGAGTTCAACGTCAGCGGCTTGTAGTTAGGAGGGCAAGTAGCGTTCTCCCACTCGGGGGGACATGGTTAAGATATCCCCATCTTCTGCAGCTCGTCTTTGTGTGAGATGGTATCGAGACGAGCGACGAGGGAATCAATTACATCCTGTTGATTGAATAGGTATTGGAAAAACGGCTGCTGAACGGTTGTCAGGCGTTGTTGGCGAAGGACCACCCCCGGTATTTGTAAGATTTGGAGGAGGCAAAACGGAATGATACTCCTTTTATAGTGAAGGAGGGTTGTTGCTGTGAGCCGGGCTAGCGTGGTCCAAGATATTTTGTTGAGGTGGAGGAACAGCCCCAGCAGCTTGAACTTCCATGATGTTGGTAAGCATATCAGTGATCTTGGCGAATGCTGTTTTGAGACCCTCTAGCCGTTTGCTAGTCTGATCACTGGCCTCTTCAGGTCTTTCTCCATCCGTCATGTATGTAGATAACATGCGGAGACGAATAGAGGAAACAATACAGCTGGTGCTGATACTGTCTATCTCTGAGTGGGCAAGTCCTTCGTCTTCAGGTAGAGGTGGTAGATAGTCGCCATCGAATTCGGAGGGATCATTGTCCTCTCAAAGGCTACCCCCATTGTGGGTGTCAGCTGCTTCAGATTCTGAGAGAATGCTACCCCCGGCTTGGGAATCTTCGTCGTCCATACGGAATCTTGCCTTTGATCGAGTGCCCATATAAACTCCTTCGGATGTGACAGCCTGTTGGCCATCTGTTGGTAGACTTCTCCTTATTCTTCTCGCGAAGCTAAGAGAAATAGTTGGGTTTGTAGTCCACCGTCTTTGATTGGGGCTTCTGTAAGGGGGACCCCATGAAGCCATGTTAGATAAAACACATAGTGGCTTCTCGTCGTCAGAGAAGTGCTGCAGCCGAAACACGGACTTTCTCTGAGGCATTCTTGTTATTTTAGAGTAACAACAGTTGATAACAATACTGGTGTACGGAAGTGCACTATGAATTGTTATGTTCTCACTCGCTTTACGCTTATAATTTATCATGTCGCGCAAGTCAGCGGAAGGGAGTTTTGTCTTACAACCCATGTTGCATGCATCGCCGAGCTTTGCATGCGGGTTCGTAAGGAGAGTAGGCGCATCCAGACTTAGTTCATGTGTAGGGAAAACCCCCACACCTAAGTTCTGTGATGTCCTTGAAGATAGCCCCGTGCTATACGCGTTGGGTCCTGTCTTTTTGCTGTGGACGCATAGGCCTTGGAGACTGGGCTTGGGCGCATGCTTTTTGACAGCATGTCTGAGTCGCCTTGATGTAGGCGCATAGTATGGATCCAGAGAGCCTGGGCGCATAGCCATGGGCGCATGACTCTGAATGCCCAGCCTGCTGAAGTCAAAAGTGTTATGGTTGGGGCTATGCGCCCAAGCACTCCCTTGGGCGCATGGCTTCGGCCCATCCTTGGTGGAACAGCGTTGTTTTCTTCCAGTTTTGCCTCCTTCATTCGTGAGCCTCGCCGGGTTTGGCCAGAGTGTCGCACACCCCAATTCTTGGCATCATAGTATTTTCCTCTGCCAAGTCTCGAGTGTTGAACACTCTATTGTTTGTTGTGGAGGGAAAAAGTTACTGGGCTAGTAGAGCCCGGAACGGTATGAGCCTTCTCCATTTGGGGGAATTCTGTGGCAGAGTCGTGCGCCCATGTGACAGAGTCCTCCAGCTGGATATCCGCTATGACACTAGCAGGATATGCACAGTGAGCCTTCGGAAGCCAAGTCTTACGAGACTTGTTTGGCTTCGCTGATTTTGAGGGACTAGAGCCGTCCCTCGAGAGCATCTCATCGAACGCCTGTTGATCGAACCTTACTATCAGCATCTTCTGAGTACTCCCCACTTTGTCGGTATCGGATTGCGTTACCATCTTCTTGTCAGAGGAAAAGGTAGTCCCCAGCAGAGTCGCCATTTTTGTGGACACACACAAAAAAGAAGAAGAAAATGCTGTCTTTTTTTTATTGGCGCAAGGCACCACAAATCGAGTACGCCTGAGAGATCCTGCGCTGAGGATCCCTGAGTACAATAATGAATTCTGGGGAATGGGACGATGGAGATCAAGCGACAGTTGCTCCTTTACTCTGTTGACACTCCAAATACAAAAGTGGAAGAAAACCTAAGAAAATTGCTAACTCTCGGCTCACTGGCAAGAAGTGCAGCAATTTGGATCTTGAAAATGCTCTCCGTTCTGTCCTTTGAAGAGGGATGCGGCCCCCCTTTTATAGTCGTTCTTGAGCTGGAATGGTGTTATGCACCCACATGAGAAAACACACTAGTTTTTATGTGGGTACATAGTCCTGCTTTGGGTGCATAGTACGTAGGCGCATACAGGCTGCGAGATCGTGGGTTGGTCATGGTGTTGATATGGCCGGATGCTTCGGTGTACGGCTGCTCGTGGAGACTGACATGGCCGTGTGCTTTGGTGCACGTTTTGATCATGGCTTTGACTGAGTCAGGCTTGGGCGCATAGCCATATCTCAGGCTATGCGCCCTTCTTTCGGGGGAGCTAGTCTTGGGCGCATGAGACTTCACTGGCTGGGCGTATGAGGCTTCACTGACTGGGCGCATGAGGCTACACTTGACTTGGGCGCATGGAGATACACTGACTTGGGCGCATGGGGCTTCATTTGCTAAAAATTTTTTATGCTTCTACAGCAAGCAGAACCGAAAGGGATACCGCTAAACTCCGGGACAAACATGTTTACTGCAAGGACAGAAGAGAAAGTCGGACTCAGAAATCCGCAGGAAAAACTAATTGCTGGAGGACCCTTATGCGCCCAAAGGGCTATGCGCCCAAAGGACTATGCGCCCAAAGGGATATGTGCTCAAAACAAACAAGTGGACGTATAACACACGAACGGTACGTGGGCGCATAACATGCATCAACAAGTGGGCGCATATCATGGCAACATGTGGGCGTATAGCACACCACAGTGTTGGCACATGACTTCTGTAGGCGCATAAGAATGCCCACAAAAGTATGTTGCAATTGGTGTATGCGCCCAGGCAGAAAAAAAGTCTGAGCGTCGCAAATTAACGCTTGAGACTTTGTTATTGAAGCGTGCCCTCACCCAGAATTGGGTCCTGGACTGGTGAAGATGCTGCCGCAGGAGGAGAGCCACTCGGCACAGCCCCCTTGCCCTTCGCGGATCTCTTGGCGACCTTGGGAGACATGGTTCTCAAAGAAAAAAGATGAAGAGTTTCTAAAAAATTCTAAGAGAGAAGAATAATGAGCTTTCTCTCCTTCAGAGCCTATTTATAGGCACAAGCCACTTCCTATGCGCCCACTATCTTTATGCGCCTATGCGCCCATTGTGCAGTATGCACCCACAATGTCTTATGTGCCCACGTGAAGATCCAGCCTCTTGCACACTATGTGACTGCTAATTTCTGACGTGGACGACGTATGGATGATGGACCTCTTCAAATTCCACCCCGATGAATCTGTCAGTTCAAATTTCGAGGAAGATATCAACAGTCGTATCTCTCTGACAGGCTGGCCAAATACTATGCGCCCAAAGAGAGAGCCATGCTATGCGCCTATTGCATCACGAGAAGACAGTCCATGCTTCTTTCAAAGTATTTCAAACTCGTTCAAGTATCGAAAACTTTGAAGGGGGTCTTGTAGAAGCATGAAAAATTTTCAGCAATGAAGCCTTATGTGCCCAAGCCAGTGAAGCTCTATGCGCCCAGCCAGTGAAGCTCTATGCGCCCAGCCAGTGAAGCTCCATGCGCCCAGCCAGTGAAGCTCCATGTGCCCAAGTCTAGCTCCCCCAAAAGGAGGGCGCGTAGCCTGAGACATGGCTATGCGCCCAAGCCTGACTCAGTTAAAGCCATGATCAAAACGTGCACCAAAGCGTACGGCCACGTCAGTCTCCACGAGCAATCGTGCACTGAAGCATGCGACAACGTCGACACCACGACTAACCCACGATCTCGCAGCCTGCATGCGCCTACACCCTATGCGTCCAAGGCAGGACTATACGCCCACATGAAAACCAGTATGTTTTTCTCATGTGGGCGCATAACGTCATTCCAGCTCAAGAACGACTATAAAAAGGGGTCTCATCCCTCTTCAAAAGACAGAACGGAGAGCATTTTCAAGAGCCAAATTGCTGCACTGCTTGCCAGTGAGCCGAGAGTTAGCAATTTTTTAGGTTTTCTCCTACTTTTGTAATCAGAGTGTCAACGGAGTAAAGGAGCAACTGCCGCTCGATCTCCATCGTCCCATTCCCAGAATTCTTTTTTGTACTCGGGGATCCTCAGTGCAGGATCTCTCAGGCGTACTCGATTTGTGGTGCCTTGCGCCAATAAAGAAAAGACATCGTTTTTTTCTTCTTTTTCTGTGTGTCCACAGCTTGTTCAGTTTCCTGAGAACCTAAGGTCCGCAACTCAGTTTTTTGAGTTTAGGTGTAGGTTATGTATATATATGTTAGTTAATATATGTATAATGTGTTGGTTATAGATTTTGGTATATGCCTATATGTTATGATATATGATAGGAGCTTGAGAGTATATAAATATAGATGTAGTTATATATATATATATATATATTATATATATATATATATATATATATATATTTTATATATGTATATATATATATATATATATATATATATATATATATATATATATATATATATATATATAGTGTTGTATTCCATATGTGAGATATAGTTATATATATATTATGTATTGATATATATATATATATATATATATATATATATATATATATATATATATATATATATATATATATATATATATATATATATATATATATATATATATATATTAAAAAAAAATATATATATATAGTGTTGTATTCCATATGTGTTGTATTCCATATGTGAGATATATAGTGTTGTCTTCCATATGTGAGATATAGTTATATATATATTATGTATTGAGAGGATATATGTATATGTATAGACATATGTTATAGGTTAGCTTGCCTTTACTTTTATACCATGTGTATATATGTTAAAGGGATTTGGTAACTTAGTATTCCTTAACCTATGGGCTTATGTTTAGACTATAAATTGACCTAAAATGGACCCAATAGGCCAAATTAAGCTAGTCCAATAGGCCAAATTGAGCTAGTTGACTAGAGTTTGACCAAACCCTAGACAGTTGACCATGTTAGCTTAGATGTTGACCTAGTTTCATTAGAAGGTTGACCAGAGTTGACCAAGAGTTGAATTTGACCTAGAATGACCTAGAATCATATAGATTGCATTGTAAACTTCAATTATCATATATTGAACACTTTGTAACCTGTTTTGCTCAAAATAGGACTGAGTTACTCCGGTTCGGACATCTGTATTCACCAGTTGCTCAGGATATCAGGCGAGTACATGCTCTGATCATTGTTATACTTGTTAGGACTTATATTCTTGCTCTAGACTACTTTACTTGATGCTGACACATTGCTCACACAGATTAGTACTATATGGATCTTTTCATGAGATGTTATTCCCTTATCGGGTGTATCGGTACTTCATGTCATGTGCTTTTATGTACATCATGTACTCCTTGTACTCTCATTATTCATGTACACTCATGTGCTCTCATGTACTCTCATGTTCACATGTGCTTCATGTATAAAATAATCATGTACGTAACGTAACTTGAATGGATCCCTGTGTATTGATTGGGGACAGGGGAGTAGAAGTGGTTATGTGGTTAATTCCCAAGAAGTATAATCATGTACATGTCTGTTATACCATCATGTATAATGGAGTTACCTTAGTATAAACATGCAAACCTAATACGATTACATAACCATCTTGTGCTCTAAATCACTTATATCTATTTACAGTTCTTACTTTCCATACATATTTCTTGTATTCAGTTTATCTATTATTACTACTCATGTATATCTCTTTACAGCGTTTCATGTATTTTATTCTATTGCTTGTACTGTATTTCCTGCCATGTTATGAACCTGTTTCTGAGATTATGTATTCGCTCATGTCCTGACTGGACCCGTTGACAAAATATTACAGAGAACCTCAAGGATATGAAAAGAAATATGTACCAGACTGGCTACGTAGAATAATGTCACCCCGTAGGACTGCGCATCTATGCGAGCTACGTATCTGGTGAAGAAGGAGCCTACAAGGATTGTCGAGCTAGGAGCAAGGAGGAGGGTCCATTTGCTAGAGAAGTTCGTGTCGGATTCGTGTCCATTGGATCGTTCATTGGGAAACCACTCCCAATAGGTATATCACTCTCTAACCATGTCTCTTTGACTCAAATTTTGGTATTTGACCCATAGGAACTCACCCATGTGTAGGAATGACCCTTAGGAATGGTTTAGAGGCTTTATTGAGTCCTCATGTGGAAGTTTGGTTAGGTTTTGTGCCACCCTTGGAAGAAATCCGAGGGTATCACAACAAGTATTCGTAGGAATGCCCCATAGGCTAGTTTGAGCCTTATTTTTCAGTTTTGATAGTATATTTGGATAGGTTATACCTTACTTAGGCTCTCTAGTTGATTTTCCATGATTATATATATATATATGAGCCACATGTATACGGGTATACATGAGTGTGTGTGTAATTAGTTTTAGTACATAACTGTGTTGCCTATCCCTTCCTTATAGACCAAGGTCATATATAGACACACACACACACACACACACACACACACACACACACACACACACACACACACACACACACATATATATATATATATATATATATATAAATATAAATATAAATATAAATATAAATATATATATATATATATATATATATATATATATATATATATATATATATATATATATGTGTGTGTGTGTGTGTGTTTGTGTGTGTGTGTGTGTGTGTGTGAGAATGTATGAATATACCTTAACTCTATATGTGGATGCTTGATATGTATCTTGTAGAGAGCTTTGGCTCTATAGAATATATGTATAGGTTTGAGTTGTGGGTGTGTGAGAGCTTTGGCTCCACGTGTTTGTTGTATTGTAGGCTACTGTATATAACATTGATCATATATACATTTTGGCCTGATCTTGATATATATATATATATATATATATATATATATATATATATATATAGGTCCTAAAAATCAAGTTGCACCCATCAAAAAAGCGATGAAAATCAAATTGCGCACCCTTCAAATGAACTGCGCAGGAGACATATTGCGCAACAACTCAACTGCGCAAGCTGAACTGCGCACCCATCCAAGCGCGCTAGCTGACGTGGCAACGTCATCATTATCTGACAGAAAACCAGATCTTCTGACAACTGACAGCACGAAAAGTGAAGAGTCTGTTCGTTTCTCGATCCGCGCCGCACTTGATGACAGCTGTACAACCAGTGCAGTCTGACATCTCAACCTCAGCGCAATCCGAGTCTTAGCGCAACACATTGGAAGCGCAGTCTGATGCTAGCGCAGTTCAAGTGGCGCAATCCATCAAGATAACTGACATTTTGTACGTGGCATACATGCCATCAATTGCTCATCACGTGGCAACCGTCTGTACACGACCAAGCGCATTTCAATCAAACAATGCCACGCGTCTCATACAGTTGGCCCACGATCGAGTAACTGCCAGCGCAACTGGTAGTCTGTGCAGTCAAGTGCCTGCACAATCCAACCTGCACAATCTAGAAATAACTACTAGTTAGTTATTTTCCAGAACTCTATAAATAGAGTTTCAAGTCCTTCATTATCAAGCCCAGATCAGATCAGAGGAGATCAGATCATTCAAGATCATCACCAGAGATCAAGAGTTCTTGCCAAAGTGCTGCTGCATTCTTTAGAGGCTACCGTCTTCAAAGTTCACATCGTCCAAGGGATAAAGCGATCGTCTTCAGATCGGATTCCTATAGTTGTACTTTCCCAGAATTCTATTATAATCTTCTTACAAAGTTTGTGAAATAAAGAACACTTTTGTTTTTGCAAACAAAATGGCGACTCTGCTGGGGACGACTTTCTCCTCCGACGAGGAAGTGACAACTCAATGTGACGTTGCGTCTATCGGAAAGACGCAGAAGACACTGGTTGTAAAGGTCAACCAGACGGCCTACGAGGGGATGATCAACTCCGGGACTACTCGTCGTACTACAACTTCTGCCAAGAGCAAAGTCTGTTCAGTGTGGACTCCAAAGTCCTCTGCACAATCCACTGCGCAGTCTGCTGCCTCTACTGCCCATGCGCAGTATACTGCTCCTCTTGCCATTGCACAAACCACTTCCTATGCTGCTCTGGCAAAGTGCAAGACTCTTCTTCCCCTGGTGCAGTTGGCTGCAACTCTTCCTGCGCAGTCTACCACTCCATCAACCAGAGTGCAACTCAAGCACTCTGAAGTCAAGACTCCTGCTGCGCAAGCTACAGTGTCTGTGGCCAAAAGGCCATCTGTCAAAGCTCCCCCTGCGCAACCAGCTAATGCGCCTACTGCCGCTTCAACCCCTGCGCAAACTGTGCTAGCACAGTCTAGGAGAGATAGCCTTTTGGCTAATCTCCCCTCTTCTCACAGCAAGGGGAAAAGCACTACTCCACTTTCCAAGCACCCTGTTGCTCCAGCACAATCCACTGGGGGTGGTCTGTTGACTATTCCTCCTCCTCTTCAGAACAAAGGAAAAGGCCGGTTGGTCTTTTCTCAAACTTCCTCGTTTCACGACTTGGAAGACAACAGAGGGAAACGCTTTTTAGCCAACCCTTCTTCACAAAATAAGGGAAAAGGTCATTTGGTCTTTTCTCAGTCTTCCTCGATTTTTACCTCGGAAGATCAATCTGAACGTGCCTCGGCACCAATCAGTACAAAGACTCTCTCAAACAAGAGTTCTTCTCTTTCTGCCAAAGGGAAAGGTACTGATCAAAGAGGTATTCTGTCTACTCCGGTAGCGAAATTCCAAGATCTTCCAACTCTTCGGATATCCCGCTCACAGCAAAGAAAATTACTGGTGTCTCAGATAGAAACCCCTGGGGGTGAGTTTGCTGATCTACGGGATTATCTCAATAGACCTCGGTCTACATCAACTTCGGCGAAACGCAAGCAGCCAATGCCGAAAATGAACCTGCATCAGAGGAAAACTTTCAGGATGAAAAATCCTGACACCTATGCTAATGAAGTGAGTACTTCACTGTACACTCAAGGGATAAAACATCTGAAGAACCGGAACCATGTTCCGAATATTATCAAAGAACATATCCCTCGAACTTCTTCTTGTCCCGTCATTGTTCCTGACCTCCGAGAACACCTCAGGCAAAAGCAGGACAATATCTCAACACCTCCAGTTCAACCACTTGGATACCATTATAACCACAAGGTTGTCATCAAGTGTTGTTGCCAGACAACAAAACGGTCTATCTTCGATCGTCTGAATTTTGCAACTCCTGAACCTATGTCAGAAGATGAAGACGAAATATTGTATGCTTCTGTCAACATGGCTTCTCGAGACACTAGGGGTAGAAAATGCTCCAAACATGGCAAGCCCCGTAGGCCCAGCTAGCGGTACTTAGATCTACTCCAAGAATCTTCTGAAGGAGTATTCCAACATACCCGATCCCGAAGCCGAGATACAATCGATCAAAGGAATCTTCTCTAAGATCCTTCCGGTCATCTCCCTCTTTCTCACTCAGGAGATGATTCCTTCTCTGATTATGATGCATACAGCAAAAGTTATGAACAGAAAGTGTCCTCCATTGTACCTAGAGAAGTGACAGCTTATGTTGTCACCGAAGACCCGGATGCTTCTAGTTCGGCTAATCAAGAACAACGAATAGCTGCATTGGAGGATAAGTTAAGACTATGGGTGAAATGGTCGCCAGTATGCATTCTATCATCGTGGCCCAACATACAGTACCACCGACTGTACCTGCTACAAATCCTGAGATCATAGCATCATCGGTGCCTGTCAATACAGGGCTGGGGGTAGTATCTCCTCAAGTACCCCCTGTACAAATTCAACCCACACCCAGTCAGTCAGGTGCTGGGGGTAGTGCTTACCACGTTGTTCCTCCCCCTAACACTCTGATTCAGCCTGCTCCTTCTTCATCTTCGGAGGATGCTAATGAAGCTGTCAAACTCTTGCGTACTCAATTTGAGGCCTTTAAAGAGAAGGACAATTTACAGAGATTGGGGATCAAACAACCCTATCCGGTTGAATGGAAGGAAGTCCCATTCCCTCCAAAGTACAAGATTCCCATAATTTTACTGTTTGATGGCAGCACTTCCCCAAGCCAGTTCATTAATCACTTTGAGGTAATAACTGTCCAACTTCAGCCAAATGATGCTCTTCTTACCAGGGTATTCGTCGGCTGTTTAGCCGGGATGGCATACGATTGGTACAGAAGCTTACCTGATGGCTGTATCACCTCTTTCTCGGGTTTCAAATAGATCTTCTTGGAATGATTCTATGAGAGGATCAACGACATGACCATGTCAGCCCTTAATAAAATCAAACAAAGACATAATGAAACCGCTAAGAGTTTCATTGAAAGGTTCTGCCGAAAAGCTTTAAAGATGCCTCCTGGGACTCCGGCTGTGTAACTATAGATACCTGCAAGGCAAATCTTTTACCTATTATCAGCATGTGGATGGGGTCAACTCAATTTCAAGACTGGCCGTCATTCATTGTCAACGCTAAAGCAGCTGAAGTTAGCGCTGACAAGTTCAAGCAGTTGGGGGTGCACATGTCTAATCCCGACCGGGATGAACACCCTACATCTGGTAGCGGTAATCGCCAGAACAACCGCAAGGGAAAAGAGATTTTGAATATCAATTTGAAGAACAAAGAATCTCTGGCGGTCAACGTAGCTCCACCTACGTCTACTCCTACTCCTTCTGCACCTCCACCAAGGGAACCTCGTCCGAAAGTAGAGTACTCCTTTGACGAAAACGACACCGTGAGCATCTTTGATTGCTTGATCAAAAGCAATAAGCTCCAACTCCCAGACCTGAAGAAGCCTGATGAAGTCAGTAAGACTGATCATCCCAAATATTGTGTTTATCACAGGTTCATTGGGCATCCTACTCGAGCATGTTACGTGCTCAAAGGCAAAATTCAAGAACTCGTCAACGCTGGTGTTGTCACTCTTCAACAAGATGAGAAGACTGTTACCGCGAACATGGTCTCAGTACAGTTCGGTGACTTCCCTCCACAGATGGTACAGCATGGTGTCATCCCTATCCCCAAGGCCACTCTTGAGATCGAGAATCTTCCTCCTCCACGAAGTGAAGGTCTCGTCCCCTTATCTCTTGACAATGGTGAGATTATGTGGATTCACCCTGATCTTGCTTCGGAGTTCGAAGTTCCCTCTTCCTCTAAGAAGAAAGAACGCTCCAAGGGCAAGACAAAGACTTGCAATATGGTGTCTTTTGACCCCATAGTTGAAGAGGAAATCCTGCTGGGCACCAGGTCAGGGAAAGCTTACCTACGGGAAGTTCTTGAAAATCAAGAAAACCCTGCTTCTTCTTCTGAGTCGGCTCCAGTGCAACCTGTTTCCACTGAGGACATCCCTTCTGCATCCTCACCGGTTGTAGAACCTACTCATCCCAAACCGACAGCAGCCAACAAAGGCAAACAACAAGTCCGTTTTGACAAGCCTTTGAAGAAGTCATCTCCTTCTGGACTTGAGAAGCCATACAACTTTGATATCTTGGCTCAACTAGCCAATACACCGGCTAGGCTGTCAATTTTCGAGCTCTTGTGCCTCTCCAAAGAGACTCGAGAAACTCTGAGTGAAGCTCTAATATAGGCAGAAACCTATCTAACCCTTCTAAAGAAGCCAAAGGCAGAGCCTGTCTCTTGCCTCCATTGTCACAGTGTGTTGGAATTAATTCCAAATATTACCTTCACATAGGATGATATGCTGATGGAAGATAATAGGCATGACCGTCCTCTATACTATACAGGATATGTCGACTCGATGAAAGTCGATCGTATTCTGATAGATCCAGGGTCAGCACTCAGCATTATGCCAAAGACAATGCTAGATGCACTGAAGATCCCAGTACATAGTCTTTCTGGCACAATCACCACCATCTTGGGGTTCAACCAAGGAAGAAGTGAGCCTCTGGGCAAGATTTACCTAAAACTCCAAATAGGCAATCTCCACACAAAGGTGACCTTCTACATTATTGACAACCATGGTTGTTCTTACAATGCTCTGTTGGGGAGACCATTCCTACATGAACACAACATTGTTCCTTCTACTCTCCATCAATGTTTCAAATAAGTTGATAACAATGGAGAGGTTCAAAAAGAGGTTGCAGATCTCTATCCTTTCAATGGTGTCGAAGCATACTGCAACGACGCTCGCATGTATAAGGATGAGTTCATGAAGGTAGTACTATCTCTGGACACTGAAGAAGAACAAGAAGCAGTGCCCAATGACACCCTCATCATACCTGTTAAAGGGCGTGTTTCTCATCCTCAGTCCTCCAAACCACTGGCTATTCACTTGCCATTCCAGAAGCAACCAACTGATGGTGGTCAAAATCAAAGGGAGCTCACCTCTTCTGAGCCACTTGTTATTGACTTACGTCGTAACAAGGAAAAAAGGCAGCTCACCTCTTCTGAGCCACTTGTTATTGATTTATCTCATAACAAGGATAAAAGGGAGCTCATCTCCTCTGAGCCACTTGTTATCGACCTTCGTCGTAACAAGTCCAATCCTCCTGCAAGTTCTTCTTCTCCCCCTCTTGTAATCAATCTGACCAAGTCTGCTAAGGCTAAAGGTCCTATTGTAAATACAGATGTACAAATCAATGAAAAAGCATCTCCTTTCTAGTATACTGATGTCATTTATCATGCTAAGTGCTATTTGGATATGTTAGATAGCTTTCAGTCGTTTACAATGGGAGTTGTACAGTCTCTTCAAATAGAGGTCTTACTCGAACACCCAGATGATTCATACTTTATTGTCCCTTCTCGAAAGAGAGGCGAGAGTCCAATACTTTTTAGTAAAGGACCAGAACAAAAATTTAGCTATACGGATGATAGCAAAAGTAACAATACAGGACGTCTCCAACTTCGTCGTTATAGTCAACAATCAAAAGACATCATCCGAAAGATGGGTTATGACTTCAAAAATGGCCTCAACTACGGTAAGGGTAGACGAACTCCTATCCGTACGGTTGTTCCGAAAGGAAAATCAGAGATGTACTACAGCAGGACAAAAAGAGGCCTCGGATATGCTTCACCTCCGGTATTATCCCCAGCAGTCTCCGAATCCGATAGTGAAGAGCGCTCTAACTCTTCTGATTCCAGATCATGGGACTCTGACACCAGTATTGGTCAGGTTCATCGGCTGATTGTATCTTCTAACATGGTCTCTACTGAACTTCCAGAAGGCTATGACGAAGATATCGAAGAAAACCCCGAAACAGATCCTTGGGCTCAACGAATGGATACCCAATGGGAACTCTGATTCGAACAACGAGAACCTCCTACCGAAGATCAATTAGTTCAAATTGATATAAAAAAAGCGGGTCACCTCGTCCAATATTCATTAGCAAGAACCTTCCAGAGGCAGATAAGCAAGAATTGATTCTTCTTATTCGAGAATATATTGATGTCTTTGCCTGGAGTTATGAAGACATGCCAGGTTTAGATCCCAAAGTGGCTACTCATAAATTGAATATTTTGCCTAATGCAAAACCAGTCAAACAACATCAAAGGCGATTCAAGCCAGAAATGATGGACGCTATTGATGATGAAGTCAAAAAGCTCATTGCTTGTGGCTTTATTCGAGAAGAACAACATCCAGATTGGGTAGCCAACGTCGTTCCAGTCCTAAAGAAAACTGGCAAAGTTCGAGTCTGCATCGACTTCCAAGATCTTAATGAAGTATGTCCAAAAGATGAGTTTCCTCTCCCTATCCAGACGTCATGATCGATAACTCCTGTGGGTTCGAAAGAATATCCTTCATGGATGGATTCCCTGGAGACAATCAGATTCGGATGAATCCTGAAGATGAAAAACACACTTCTTTCTGCACTCCTCGCGGAGTCTACTGCTATACCGTGATGCTATTTGGTCTCAAGAACGCTGGTGCAACTTACCAACGAGCTATGAGTACCATCTTTCGAGATCATCTGCGTAAGACTGTCGAATATTATGTCGACGATATTGCTGTCAAGAGTCGTCTAAAGGAAGATCACATTCAAGACTTGAGAACTATCTTCAATCTGATGCGCCAATATCAACTCAAAATGAATCCCACCAAGTCATTCTTGGGTGTCTCTAGTGGTAAATTTCTCGGCTTTGTCATTACCTCTAAAGGTATACACGTGGATCCCGAGAAGATCAAAGCCATTCAAGAGATGCGTCCTCCACGCAACCTAAAAGAGCTACGAGGATTCCAAGGTCGACTTGCGTACATCAAGAGGTTTATTTCGAATTTGTCTGGATGTTGCAGACCATTTACTCAGCTAATGAAGAAGGATGTATCTTTCATTTGGACCGAAGAATGTCAACAAGCATTCGATGACATAAAACGATATCTCATGAACCCACCAGTCTTGGTGCCACCGATCTCAGGCATACCATTCTTAATGTATGTCCGTGCTATAAATCATTCATTGGGTGCTTTACTTGCCCAAAAGAACAAAGAAGGTCATGAACAGGCCATCTACTATCTTAGTCGTACTATGATTGGTGCTGAACACCGTTATAGTCCGGTAGAAAAAGAATGCCTAGCTCTTATGTTTGCTGTTCAAAAGACGAGGCATTACATCATTAGCCAAACTATTCATGTCATATCCCGAGTTAATCCTCTTCGGGTACTGATGAAGAAGCCTAGCACACTCAATTCTTGGTTGGCTACATGGGCCATTCTGCTAGCCCAATATGACATGGTATATGTTCCATAAAAATCTGTTAAAGGTTAAGCACAAGCGGACTTCTTAGCAGCTCATCCTATACCAGAGACATCTAAACTTTATGATGAAATTCCAGACGAGACATTGGAATCAAATATGATCTCCAAAGAATTTTCTACTTGGTATTTATTCTTCGATGGTGCATCCAGGATCGGACCAAATGGTACCATTGTCGCAGGAGTTAGAGTTGTTCTTGTTTCCCCAGATGGGTCAACTATTCAAAGAGCCTACTCCCTAGACGAACCTTGCTCCAACAACGTAGCAGAGTACAATGCTCTACTCATTGGCCTTCAATTAGCTAAGCAACTGGACGTTGAATATCTTGAAGTCTACGGTGACTCCAAGCTGGTTGTTAACCAGGTTAGAGGAACCTATGAAGTTAGCCATCAAGATCTAGTGTCTTACTATGAAGCGGGAATCAACATGGCTACATCAATCAAAGCCTTCTTCATCGAATATGTCCGCCGAGCTTGCAATACTGAGGCAGATGCTTTGGCCAATCTTGCAGCAGTCTTAGCCATCCCTATCAAAAGACAGCAAGTGGTGGTTGTCTCTAATCGGGAATTGTTCTGCATCGAAAATAATTATAATATTAAGTTCAGTAATCTTACCGAAGCCAATGTTATCAGTGAAGATTGGAGAGTTCCCTTCATCGATTTCGTGGTCCATGATATACTTCCTGAAGATCCCAAGGAAGCTACGAGTATTCGTCGGCGATCTCTGCGATTCTATTACAATCAGACCACCAAAACTCTTTACCGGCGGACTTATGACGGCCTACTCTTGCGCTATCTTGCTGGTGATAAAGCGAAGCAAGTATTGCATGAAGCTCACGATGGTGTCTGCGGAGCACATCAACTCGGTCCTAAGCTACAAGATCGTATCCGATGTATGGGTTACTACTGGCCCTCTATGGTATCTGATGCCATCGAATATGCAAGGAAATGTCGAGCCTGTCAAATCCATGCAGATTTCATTCATCAACCGTCAGAATTCCTTCATCCAACTGCCGCTTCCTGGCCTTTCGAAGCTTGGGGCATGGATATTATAGGTCCCATCAATCCTCCTTCTTCTAGGGATATCGTTTCATACTAGCAATAACCGATTACTTCTCTAAATGGGCTAAAGCTATACCTCTGGCTAAAGTCAAGACCAGCAGTGTCATCAACGTCGTCAAACATCATGTCATCTATAGATTTGGTGTACCTTGATGAATCATTCATGACAACGGACCTCAGTTCATCAGCCAGAAGTTCACAAGGTTCTGTGACGATCATCGGATTGATAATGTCGCTTCGAAAGCTTACAATCCTGCTGCTAATGGCTTGGCCAAAGCCTTCAACAAGACTATCATCAAGCTCCTTAAGAATTTGTGTCTACTAATAAACGAAACTGGAGTAAAAAGCTTAGAGAATGTCTTTGGGCCTATCGTACTACAGTCTGCAACCCCACAGGCTGTACACCATTTTCTCTTGTGTACGGTGGTGAAGCAGTTCTACCTTTGGAACTTCAGATCCCGTCCTTAAGGATTTCCATCGCTAATGAGCTAACAATAGAGAATAACGATCTTCTTCGACTTCAAGAATTAGAAGCGCTTGACGAGAAGCGACTATTGGCTCAACAACATATTGAGTTATACCAAGCCCGCATCTCGAAGACTTTTAACCGCAAAGTTAAAGTCAGAGCCTTTCAGAAAGGAGAACTCGTTCTAACTGTCAGATGTCCCATGACTATGACTCATATGAGAAAGGGCAAATTTGACGCAAAATGGGAAGGGCCTTACATTGTGAGCAACGTTTTCTCAAATGGAGCCTATCAACTTTCAGAATTAGACGGTCGAGTTGCTATGATGCCTATCAATGACAAGTTCCTTAAGAAATACTATGTATGAATGTAACAGGAGTTTTATGTAAATATGATCAGACAGTTCATAATGATTTTTATTTCATCATAAATGTTGTTACATAATATCAAGGACGGGAATCACTATCGTCCTTCTTGAAGACAGGACGAGGACCACTGCCGTCCTTTTCAAAAACATAATCGACAAAAGAGCCGAGAACATCTTTGCTCGAACCCACCAGGAACTTGCAAGCAGCCATCCTCATGGCTTCTTCTTCTTCAGTCTTCCCTGGTTCAATTAGGAAGTCCAAGATGTCCCTTGGCGGTTTGAGTGCAGACGAACCTTCGCCCGCCTCTGTCTGCTTTGGCTGGGCCGGCTCTGGACGTTCCTCAGTGCCTGCTTCAACCTTCGGGACAATCTCAACCCTATTGGATACATCTCAAGACGACATCTTTGTGTTAAAAAGTGAAAGTGATCATTCCATCTAGATTTCTGTTCTATTTATAGGCAGAGATTCTTGAAACAATGAAGCGACGCATTTTTTGCAACGTTTATTACATTCATCTGACGGTCCGCCCGTTCATTCCATATATCTGACGGTTCGCCCGTTCATTACATTCATCTGACGGTCGCCCTTTCATTCCATACATCTGACGGTTCGTCCGTTCATTACATTCATCTGACGGTCCGCCCGTTCATTCCATACATCTGACGGTTCGTCCATTCATTACATTCATCTAACGGTCCGCCCGTTCATTCCATACATTTGACAGTTCGCCCGTTCATTACATTCATCTGACGGTCCGCCCATTCATTCCATACATCTGACGGTTCGCCCGTTCATTACATTCATCCGACGGTTCGCCCGTTCATTCCATTCATCTGACGGTTCGCCCGTTTATTCCATTCACTTGACGGTTCATCCGTTCATCCCGAAGATTCATTTCGTTCACACATTTTGACGATTCATCCGTTCGTTCACATCAGCAACTTATCATATATTTGTTATCTTTGATTAAGTTGTCTACTGAAATAATGATATTCAACAAATTATATTCTGCCATGTCCACATTACCTCTGAGCAGATATAATGAATATAATTATTTTCTAAATCAAGAAATATATTATGTCCCAGACCTCTGAATATATTTTCTATCGCAATTATTTATATCCGAATGAGATATGCAATAAATAATAAAGCCACAAAGAAAATATCTTTTTATTGATCAAAATTAAAAGGTATTACATGTCATAAAACAGAAGATACAAAAAGTCTTCCTATTCAGTTGGTGGGATCATTAAACTAGCCATCTGCTGTTTTAAAGTTTGAAGTCGCTCCTCACGAGAATCCATCACTCGCCTTCTAGCTTCCTCCATTCCAGACTTATCATCAAAAGTCGACAAGGTTACTAGTCTGCGGGAGATTTCAGCTTGATGAGTTGTGACATATTTATTTCTTTCCTGGTTTAGAGCATCCAGTTGCTGAATTGCAGCTTGATGTTGTGTGGACTCATCTTCCAGAGCAAGCTGAACAAGTCTCAACTCTTCTTGAAGACGGGGAGATTCTGCTTTTAGCTCAGCAACTTTCTTTTCCTTCTCCCCAGCAGCAGATGCTATTATCTCTATTTGAGAGTTATACTCTGAAGACTTGGTAGCGAAAGTGTCCAAGACAATCTGGAAATCAACTTTCGTAACTGCAGCCTCTTGAGACATCCTCTCAAACTCAGCATGTATCAAGGGCTCCACCTCCCCCCAATTCAGATCTTTGTAGATCTTAACTGACTCCTCCAGCTCATCCAGGATGTGGTCAAGATAAACCGCTTGAACTTCATCACCTTGATTTCGGATGGCAATGATCAGATAAGAGGTTGGACCTCTAACAGTCATGAAACCAACATCTTCCTTCTCCATTACCCTTTCTACTAAGGGTCCCAATGAATTGAAGAAAAGGTTGGTAAAGGAGCCAATTATGAATCTGTTAGAAGCTATGGCACCAGGTGTAGCAGCTACTCCTATGGACGTCGAAGCAGCAGGTGCCTGTACAGATGGACGTTCAGCTTCTTGCACGTGAGTTGAGGTCTCTTTGGACAAAGGAGCCATGTTAGAGCTAGTCTCCCCTCCCAGATGTTCCTCTGCGAAATCAAGTAAACCCCATCAGTTTGCCGTTATTAGCAACTATCGAAAAGAATCACAAGTAAAGGCAATCTTGCCATTGCTGGGTACAGTGACAATTTTGTCATCTGCTGATACGGGTTGCAACCTCGCAGAAGTAGCTTCAGACATTACTGCCTGGCTACTACCCGCTTCGAAGCCGCCCAAAAAATGTCGGCTACTGCTAGCAATCGCCTTTATTGGCACTATATCAGTGCATATGGGAGGAATTGGAGAAGACTTTATTTCTGCATGGATAAAAAAAAATTTAGATGTCAGCCATTTAATCCATGAAAAGAAGATTGATAATATCATTCAATACCTTTGGGATCAGCAATAGTAACTTCCTCAGGTGCTACTTCTTCAACTGCATTCTTCTCTAGGGATACATGTACATCAGCATCCTCTTTTGGATTCAGAGTATCATCAACAGCCTATGTTGATGTATCTTCATCACTTGCACTTTCTTCTGGTGTTTCTTCACTATCACTTGCGATGACCGGATATACATCATCATGGAGGCCGAAGTCACAGTCATTCAGAGCATCGATCATTAATCGATCTTTTTCATCACGAAGTGTTCTCGGTGTAGCTGGAAGCTGGGTAGTTTCCACTGCAAGTGTAGGAGATCGCAACACTTCATCCTCTTTCTCCACGACTTCCTCCCTGGTCTCTACAACCTCATCCCTCCTCTCTGGACTGAAAGCTTCTTGTCTGGGCTCAAGGACAGGTGTAGGAGACGACATTATGATTTCGGCGACAGCACTAGCCACGACCGATGATAGGATAGGTCTTGGAGGACTGGCCACTTTCCTTCTGACAACTATCTTCTTTCTGCATAGAGGTCTCTCCGGACTCTCTACATCTACAACATCTACTTGTCTTTGAAGAGAGGCTGGAGTCGTCGCTTCTTCTCTCTGAGTCGACTTAGCCTGCTGCCGAGATTGCGACCGGGTAGTAACCCTTTCCGATGATTCCAAGACAAGCTTCTTCTTAGCGACTGGAGAAGAAGGTTCTTCTATCCTCCTCTTCCTCTCCTTGGCTGGAGATCTAACAACCTTCAAGGAGATGCGCAGTGGCTCATTGACTTCTTCAGGGAAGTTGGCTTCCCTCGAAGCTTCCAACGGTGCATCAGCCGGCTCACGCTCTTCATCATTGCCAGGAGCCGACACAACAGATGCTCCCTTCTTTAATCGGGCCGCTGTCGCAAAGCTGTCACGACCCGCACCCTAGAGTTAGGGCACGAGAACGTAACGACGCCCAGCCTACGCCGCAGTGTCGGCGGTAGAACGCTGTCCTAGGTCACAACATCTAACAATATAAAGCTAAGCAGTTTATACTCCCCGAATGGGGGTGACATAGCAGATACAAACTCAATCACATCTAAGGTAGAGCATGATAAGAATAGATAAAACATGAAATCCAAACGAGGTACAGGAGGTAGAAGTCTAAGTGTCTAAGATACATGAGCCCAGAAGTACATCTCAAAAACTCAAATAAGATACAGTAATCCACAAAGTAAATACAACTCTAGACAAAATGAAATAACTACCTAAACAAACCCTACTGTGTCTCCTCTAGGCTAGCAGGCACCTCCAGGCTATCTGTAAAATTTATCAACAGGTCCAGTCAGGACTGGAACGAGCATATTACATCTCAACAGTTCATAGCAGGTTAGAAAATATAATCATGCAGTAAAGTAAGATACAAGATCTGAAGAAATACAGTATGTAAACAGGGAGAGAGAACTGTAATAGAAATATCTACTATAAATAGAGAACTAACAGTGCTAGTGATGTAGAGTACAGGATAGCACATGTGAACGGAACAGATTGGTACATGATCTACACTAAAGAGTTGTACATGATCTACACTACTAAGGAATTGTTCACATGACTACTAGCACTCCCCCGTTTTCTCCAATCAGTACACAAGGATCTAAACAGGTTATGTTATTGTACATGATATCACATGGGGCCCTTAAAAGGGTGCACATGATAGTATACATGAAGGCTCTGTGAACATGAGAGTACATGATTCACAAGAGTGTACATGTATGGTGAAAGCACAGGAGTACATGATGAAAGTGAAACGCACATGACACAATGTACCCGATGCTCCCGAGGGGGATAACATCGCATGAAGAGATCCGTATAGTACTAATCCGTGATAATGTCGTGACAGCATCAAGTATAGTAATCTAAAGCAGGAATATAATTCTAAGCAGGATATGAAATGATCAGAGAATGTACTCGCCTCGATAACCTGAACAGCTGATAAGTAAAGGGGAGGTCCCACTGAAG
Organism: Iris pallida; assembly: GCA_029216955.1. NCBI lineage: Eukaryota > Viridiplantae > Streptophyta > Magnoliopsida > Asparagales > Iridaceae > Iris > Iris pallida. The sequence goes on along the minus strand of JANAVB010021599.1, from coordinate 10,125,890 downwards.
CCACAGAGTCCTATTTAAAGCAACACAGGTTACAAGGTGTTCAAGTTGAAAATACATGAAACTATACTAGCCATCTATATTATTCTAGGTTCTTCTAAGTCAAAACATCTCTAGGTCGACTCCGGTCAATAATCTAGTCAAACTAGGTCAAGTGTTGACCTACAGTTGACTTTGGGTCAACTGGTCAACTCTGGTCAAACAGGGTCAATTCTAATCTAATATAAAGTGTACTTCGTTATTTGTACGTCGAAACTTACGACACGCAAATCGAGATAAGAAGATTATCGGTAAGGTTGATAATCTTATTATAGTTATCCACGTGTCCAACATGCCAATTTCAGCGATGTGAGATCACTGGAATTGGCTGATCTCAGTTTCGTTGTACTAATCCCGAAATACGAACATTATATGAATTAATTATTAATTAATTATAAAAGGTTAAACTTAGAGAAATTATCAACAAACATTGTCGGACGATGAAATGAACATCGCCAACGTGTCCAGAATGGTCAAATTAGCTAGGATAGCCTACCCAACGGTCCAATTTGGACACAAGGGCAAAAAGGTAATTTCGGGTCAAAACGGTGTCCGTGTCGGAGCCGTTTTGCACCGAAAAACGTGCAAGAAAACAAGTCTATAAAATATAACAAATTATATGTCCACGCAACCAGAATGTCGATACGAACCCAACGGTATCTCCAGAATTGGATTCCGTTGACCCGATCTCAATTTGGCCCGTTGACCAGAACTTGGAATTCCGGTTTGCACGAAAATGCGTGCCGGAGCCAAAGTTCTCAAAACTTAGCAAACTACCTGTCAACGAGTCCAGAATGATGATACGAACTCAACGGTATCTCCGGAATTGGATTCCGATGAGCCGATCTCAAAATGACCCGTTGACCCGGATATTGGTATCCGACTTGCACCGAAATGCGTGCCAGACCCAATGTCCACCAAAACCTAGCAAATTATATGTCAACGAGTCCAGAATGACGATACGAACTCAACGGTATCTCCAGAATTGGATTCCGATGAGCCGGCGTCAAAAAGTCCCGTTGACCCAGAAAGTGGGACCCGCTTTGCACCGAAAAACGTGCCCGGGCCCACGTTCTCCAAATCTAACAAATTCTATATGAAAACATGCCAGAACGACGCCACAAGTCTACTGGTGGTGTCAGAAATGAAATCTGGAGTCCCGTGTTCAAAAATGGAATTTTACAAGTTGGAAATTACGAATTCGGACGACCAACTTTGGCGTCGAATTCAACCAATCAAACAAGCTCACAATGAAACGAAACTGGAGGGGTAGTAAGAGGGTTATACCAGCTTCGCACCGGAACTGGTAGCACGCCAAACGGAGCTGCGGTGGAGGAGATATAAGCTGACGAAGTTGGCCCCGCGAAACTGTCCAAATTTAATACAATTTAAACGGTCAACTTGGTGGCCGGTTTTGATGTATCAAACGATAAAATTAACGGACGAAAATTGACAGGGATGAAGGTGGATATACCGAGATTGTGACGGTGCGAAGAAATCACCGATCCAACGGTCGGATCTCCGGGAAAACGAGCGCGAAGTCGCTGCGACGGGGCGCGATTTCAGCGTCGTTTTCGAGCTCGTCACGACGGGACGTCGTGCAAAACGCACGAATCGCCTCGACGGCGCGTCCCGGAGGACGTTGGCCGCCAGGGGGCGACAACCTGGGGTGCGCCCGGAGGAGAGCCACCCACGGAGGGGGTCGGCATCGCCGGTGGGCGGCCGGCGACGGCGCGGCAGCGCCGCTCGCGCGCGTGAAAAGGTGCGCTGCAGCTGCTGTCCGACTCGCGCGGGCTGCGCGCGACCATCTCGCCAGCGAGGGCACGTCGGGGACGGCCACTCGCGCGGTGGGGCGGCGGCGCGACGTACGGCTGCGGGATGGATGCTCAGGGTGGCAGTGATGACGGTGAAATGGTGGTTAGAGTGGTGGTCGGCCGGCTGTGGTGAGGGTGGTGGTGTTGGCGGATGAAGTGGAGGAGGAAACCGAGGTGGGGGAGGCCGACGGCCAGGCCTGGGAGGTGGTCCGGCCAGGAGAGAGGGAGGTCGTCGGGCTGCCATGGTCGGGGAAGGAGCTGTGCATGGAGGGGAGATGTTGATGGTAGTGTTTAGAGTTTGTTGGAAAAAATATTACAAGTGAGAGAGAGAAAGAGATGAAATGTAATAATAACTAATGGGAGAGAGAGAGTGTTGCTCCCCTAGAATTTAGGGCCGGCACAATAGATTGGCTGTGAATGTGAGGGGAGTTGGAAAATGAAGGGTGGTGATTTGTTTAGGATGATCCAAAGGCTAGAGTTAATATTAGAACAATTGGTCATTCCTTGGAATAAAAATCAATAGAAAATTTCTATCAAATATAGAAAAATAGGCAAAATGGTTACTTGATATTTTGGACAAGAAAGTTGAGGGTGTCATGATGGAGAAAATCATGGAGTTGGACTGGACTCGGTGGAGCCGGATTGGACGAAAATCGGACATCGTGCAAAAATAGAATTATAATTAGACGTTGATGATCATGTGTAAATAAGTAGCACACGGGGATTCCAATAAATAGGACACAAGTGGCGGACGGATAGTAGGCTCAATGTGGGCCATGTCCATAGTTGGGGCTGACAGGTTTTGGTCGACAGGGGACCCACAAATCAAGTTGGAAAATGAATATGACGCCGTGGCGTGAAATAAAATCGGGTCACGCGTCGGAAAAGTTGTGCGAATCAAATGGTGCCCAAAATGACATGAATGAGTGGGAAACGAAGGTCATGGGTGACGAGCGTCTCGAGTAGATCATCAATGAGGAGTTGGTTTCAAGGAAATGACTGGTCTGGCGCTCCCAATTTAAATGTCATGGTAACGCGCTGAAAATGATCAAGGAAAAAAAAAGTGGGAAATCAATTACTGATCGAACGGTCTAATTCGACCCGAAGTTCAGCGAAAAAAAAAGGGGCACAAGGGAACAAGTTTGGGTGGGACACCATATACCGTCATGAAGGTAATCGTGTCCACTCCAAAACTCGTGAAGAGGATTTCCAGAGTTGAACATCCCTGATACTCCAAATATCAATGGCATGAAAAAGTACACTTACAGATAGATAAATAAAATGAATATTTATCAAAACCAATAATCAGAAAAACAAAATAAAAATGAAAAAAAAATTTCAACCCGAAATTCAGGGTGCTCACATCCTACCCACCTTATAAAAATTTCGTCCTCGAAATTAAAATATCCCTACTCCCTCTAGGTCAAACCCCCAAAATCAAAGTCCCAGAACTTAAACAAATCATGCCATCAAATAAAAGACAATATCCAGGGTCATGGTAACGGTGACAGTGAAGTCTCATCTAGGTTTACTAGTCATGCTAACCAACGGTCATAGGGTATCAAACACACAAGCAAATCCAGGGTGCTAAACGAGAAAAGATGCAGAAACAACAACCATCAAAACTATAAGGTTGTCTACCACCCCGTATGAAAACTGGTACTCATAAAAAAATAAATAAAGGAAGGTAACTACCAATCATTTGAAAGAAAAAAATATACTATCCCAAGAAAATCAAAATCACAAGTTAAAGAATCGAAAGTCACTTGCATTGAAATCCAATCACAATATATATACAGAGAGAGCGTTAGAGAGGGAAAAACTAGCATCATGTGTATGGGGCATGTTCATACGGTTAGATAGTAGGCGTGTGTGTACGTGAATACATATGAAAGTGTATACGAGGATTTGGGTTTCAAACAATTGCTATCCAGTTACATTACTCATGGCATATGGTTTAACAATCTACAATATACAACCTATTTAATCATAACATGCATGGTTAACCATTTATATATATAAAAGGTAGAGATTTAGTTACGTATTTATATACATTATAACATGTATGCCTAAGCTCTATATACATCTATCTAGATATACAATCATAACATAGAGGGGAAGGGTAAGGTTACATGACAGGGTATACTAAGTTAGAGTGTGTGTGTGTCCTTATACAGGGTTATAGCTTAGTATTGAAAGGTTAAATCCAGTTTTAGTTCAACATTTACATATAAAATCTGAAAACAAGCTAACATTTAAACCATGGAAAATATGAACATAATGCAATTTCAAAATTTAGGAGTTTGAACATCACAACTATCTCAATGCTCCCAACACATCCTATCATGATAGAATGAACCCTAATCATATTACCAATACATTTATCTACGCATACAGTTCAATATTACATATTAAATCTGAAATTTAACTAAACATGGAAATCAATGTAAAAATGTTAACATGTATACAGTTTTTAGGATATTAGAGAAATTTTGAACATTAAAAACCAACTCAATGTTTATCACAACTAGCATGTAAGAATATGAAACTTAACTTTATATCCTACTTCCCACAAGGTAGCTCAATATTACATTTAAGGAAATAAAACAGCAATTTGAACTAACATTCGGAAATTCAGCATCAAGGGTTAACATGCACAGAAGTCTCAGATTTTATAATTTTAACATAACTTAACCAATTTTTTTGAATTGAAACTCTATGTATAACATACATGTGCAGTGATGTAAACCTAAATAATAACATGAAATTTATATTTAAATTACGACTTTAACTGGAAAAATATGAAACCATAAATATTGTGGTTTTGAAAATTTAGCATCAATCAACATATTAATAGTATCTAGATATGTGAGAATCAAGTGTAGCATGCATACGTGTTAGGCAAGTGTCTGATATATATATTCACATACATATTCTCATGTCCCAAAAATTTTTAATTCTACGTTAAGACTAATATTTAGATTCCTACCAAGATTGCAAGCAGGTGATTTACGAATCAAGACAGTTTTATCATCATTATTATCTAATACTAGAATAATAGCAAGAAAGAAATAACAATGAAATCTATTTTTGCTTATCTGTTTAAATAAGGAACGATTTTGAAATCTAGAGCTAAATATCAAATTCAAGATAAAGTCTAGCAAAATCATCGATTCATGGTATTATGAAAAACTCCTAGCAAGAAGCTACACAAAGGTTTATGAAAACAACTAAACATACTCTTAAGTTAAATGACAAGAAACTAGGCAAAACAACAAACAATAATTTTTTTTGAATGACTGAGAAAAAGGTAGAGAAAACATGTTCAAAATATTTTAAGGTGCAATCCAATAATCATATGCGTCTTTCCAAAATCATGGTACTCTAAATCCTCGTCATACTAGTAAGCAAGGCTACGATAATCACAGAGCCCTTGACTTATGCACATATCTCTAGAATCATGGTATTTAACATTTTCGCGGTGCCGCATGCTTGGCTGCGAAAACCTTAAATTCCCACACCCGAGAAATACATCCAGAGTCAGACTATATGTCCTCACCATGCTGGCTAATGTGACTATAGAAGACTAGATTCCATAACATAGATATCCTAGCCCATATAATTTCATCTTGCCAAAAATCAAATTAAATCAACAATGAATACTCAAAAATCAAATCAAAATTTATTAACGAACATCAAAATTTAAAAGTGAACACAATCCATAAAAATGCAAACTCGAATGCAACAGCTATCATCAAAATTCAAAATTCGAAAATCTTCCATCAAAATAAATACAAACTCAAATTCAACAATAATCCATAAAAATCAAATTTAACAACAAAAGTAAAATAAATTAAATCAAGGGAAAAAAAAGAGAGTTTTCAAATCGAAGTTAAATAGGATTCTCCAGGGTCGTCCCGGAAATCTTTCAAGGGTTCCTATCTGTGATTGAGTACCTTCAAAATATATCCTAATCCTACTGCAGGCTGTAGTGGTACTCTAGTTCGAATACCACTACACTTTAGTCTCGACCTGCATGGGCCACCACTAAAAACGTGTCACGACCCGCACCCTAGAGTTAGGGCACGAGAACGTAACGACGCCCAGCCTACGCCGCAGTGTCGGCGGTAGAACGCTGTCCTAGGTCACAACATCTAACAATATAAAGCTAAGCAGTTTATACTCCCCGAATGGGGGTGACATAGCAGATACAAACTCAATCACATCTAAGGTAGAGCATGATAAGAATAGATAAAACATGAAATCCAAACGAGGTACAGGAGGTAGAAGTCTAAGTGTCTAAGATACATGAGCCCAGAAGTACATCTCAAAAACTCAAATAAGATACAGTAATCCACAAAGTAAATACAACTCTAGACAAAATGAAATAACTACCTAAACAAACCCTACTGTGTCTCCTCTAGGCTAGCAGGCACCTCCAGGCTATCTGTAAAATTTATCAACAGGTCCAGTCAGGACTGGAACGAGCACATTACATCTCAACAGTTCATAGCAGGTTAGAAAATATAATCATGCAGTAAAGTAAGATACAAGATCTGAAGAAATACAGTATGTAAACAGGGAGAGAGAACTGTAATAGAAATATCTACTATAAATAGAGAACTAACAGTGCTAGTGATGTAGAGTACAGGATAGCACATGTGAACGGAACAGATTGGTACATGATCTACACTAAAGAGTTGTACATGATCTACACTACTAAGGAATTGTTCACATGACTACTAGCACTCCCCCGTTTTCTCCAATCAGTACACAAGGATCTAAACAGGTTATGTTATTGTACATGATATCACATGGGGCCCTTAAAAGGGTGCACATGATAGTATACATGAAGGCTCTGTGAACATGAGAGTACATGATTCACAAGAGTGTACATGTATGGTGAAAGCACAGGAGTACATGATGAAAGTGAAACGCACATGACACAATGTACCCGATGCTCCCGAGGGGGATAACATCGCATGAAGAGATCCGTATAGTACTAATCCGTGATAATGTCGTGACAGCATCAAGTATAGTAATCTAAAGCAGGAATATAATTCTAAGCAGGATATGAAATGATCAGAGAATGTACTCGCCTCGATAACCTGAACAGCTGATAAGTAAAGGGGAGGTCCCACTGAAGCCACAGAGTCCTATTTAAAGCAACACAGGTTACAAGGTGTTCAAGTTGAAAATACATGAAACTATACTAGCCATCTATATTATTCTAGGTTCTTCTAAGTCAAAACATCTCTAGGTCGACTCCGGTCAATAATCTAGTCAAACTAGGTCAAGTGTTGACCTACAGTTGACTTTGGGTCAACTGGTCAACTCTGGTCAAACAGGGTCAATTCTAATCTAATATAAAGTGTACTTCGTTATTTGTACGTCGAAACTTACGACACGCAAATCGAGATAAGAAGATTATCGGTAAGGTTGATAATCTTATTATAGTTATCCACGTGTCCAACATGCCAATTTCAGCGATGTGAGATCACTGGAATTGGCTGATCTCAGTTTCGTTGTACTAATCCCGAAATACGAACATTATATGAATTAATTATTAATTAATTATAAAAAGGTTAAACTTAGAGAAATTATCAACAAACATTGTCGGACGATGAAATGAACATCGCCAACGTGTCCAGAATGGTCAAATTAGCTAGGATAGCCTACCCAACGGTCCAATTTGGACACAAGGGCAAAAAGGTAATTTCGGGTCAAAACGGTGTCCGTGTCGGAGCCGTTTTGCACCGAAAAACGTGCAAGAAAACAAGTCTATAAAATATAACAAATTATATGTCCACGCAACCAGAATGTCGATACGAACCCAACGGTATCTCCAGAATTGGATTCCGTTGACCCGATCTCAATTTGGCCCGTTGACCAGAACTTGGAATTCCGGTTTGCACGAAAATGCGTGCCGGAGCCAAAGTTCTCAAAACTTAGCAAACTACCTGTCAACGAGTCCAGAATGATGATACGAACTCAACGGTATCTCCGGAATTGGATTCCGATGAGCCGATCTCAAAATGACCCGTTGACCCGGATATTGGTATCCGACTTGCACCGAAATGCGTGCCAGACCCAATGTCCACCAAAACCTAGCAAATTATATGTCAACGAGTCCAGAATGACGATACGAACTCAACGGTATCTCCAGAATTGGATTCCGATGAGCCGGCGTCAAAAAGTCCCGTTGACCCAGAAAGTGGGACCCGCTTTGCACCGAAAAACGTGCCCGGGCCCACGTTCTCCAAATCTAACAAATTCTATATGAAAACATGCCAGAACGACGCCACAAGTCTACTGGTGGTGTCAGAAATGAAATCTGGAGTCCCGTGTTCAAAAATGGAATTTTACAAGTTGGAAATTACGAATTCGGACGACCAACTTTGGCGTCGAATTCAACCAATCAAACAAGCTCACAATGAAACGAAACTGGAGGGGTAGTAAGAGGGTTATACCAGCTTCGCACCGGAACTGGTAGCACGCCAAACGGAGCTGCGGTGGAGGAGATATAAGCTGACGAAGTTGGCCCCGCGAAACTGTCCAAATTTAATACAATTTAAACGGTCAACTTGGTGGCCGGTTTTGATGTATCAAACGATAAAATTAACGGACGAAAATTGACAGGGATGAAGGTGGATATACCGAGATTGTGACGGAGCGAAGAAATCGCCGATCCAACGGTCGGATCTCCGGGAAAACGAGCGCGAAGTCGCTGCGACGGGGCGCGATTTCAGCGTCGTTTTCGAGCTCGTCACGACGGGACGTCGTGCAAAACGCACGAATCGCCTCGACGGCGCGTCCCGGAGGACGTTGGCCGCCAGGGGGCGACAACCTGGGGTGCGCCCGGAGGAGAGCCACCCACGGAGGGGGTCGGCATCGCCGGTGGGCGGCCGGCGACGGCGCGGCAGCGCCGCTCGCGCGCGTGAAAAGGTGCGCTGCAGCTGCTGTCCGACTCGCGCGTGCTGCGCGCGACCATCTCGCCAGCGAGGGCACGTCGGGGACGGCCACTCGCGCGGTGGGGGCGGCGGCGCGACGCACGGCTGCGGGATGGATGCTCAGGGTGGCAGTGATGACGGTGAAATGGTGGTTAGAGTGGTGGTCGGCCGGCTGTGGTGAGGGTGGTGGTGTTGGCGGATGAAGTGGAGGAGGAAACCGAGGTGGGGGAGGCCGACGGCCAGGCCAGGGAGGTGGTCCGGCCAGGAGAGAGGGAGGTCGTCGGGCTGCCATGGTCGGGGAAGGAGCTGTGCATGGAGGGGAGATGTTGATGGTAGTGTTTAGAGTTTGTTGGAAAAAATATTACAAGTGAGAGAGAGAAAGAGATGAAATGTAATAATAACTAATGGGAGAGAGAGAGTGTTGCTCCCCTAGAATTTAGGGCCGGCACAATAGATTGGCTGTGAATGTGAGGGGAGTTGGAAAATGAAGGGTGGTGATTTGTTTAGGATGATCCAAAGGCTAGAGTTAATATTAGAACAATTGGTCATTCCTTGGAATAAAAATCAATAGAAAATTTCTATCAAATATAGAAAAATAGGCAAAATGGTTACTTGATATTTTGGACAAGAAAGTTGAGGGTGTCATGATGGAGAAAATCATGGAGTTGGACTGGACTCGGTGGAGCCGGATTGGACGAAAATCGGACATCGTGCAAAAATAGAATTATAATTAGACGTTGATGATCATGTGTAAATAAGTAGCACACGGGGATTCCAATAAATAGGACACAAGTGGCGGACGGATAGTAGGCTCAATGTGGGCCATGTCCATAGTTGGGGCTGACAGGTTTTGGTCGACAGGGGACCCACAAATCAAGTTGGAAAATGAATATGACGCCGTGGCGTGAAATAAAATCGGGTCACGCGTCGGAAAAGTTGTGCGAATCAAATGGTGCCCAAAATGACATGAATGAGTGGGAAACGAAGGTCATGGGTGACGAGCGTCTCGAGTAGATCATCAATGAGGAGTTGGTTTCAAGGAAATGACTGGTCTGGCGCTCCCAATTTAAATGTCATGGTAACGCGCTGAAAATGATCAAGGAAAAAAAAAGTGGGAAATCAATTACTGATCGAACGGTCTAATTCGACCCGAAGTTCAGCGAAAAAAAAAGGGGCACAAGGGAACAAGTTTGGGTGGGACACCATATACCGTCATGAAGGTAATCGTGTCCACTCCAAAACTCGTGAAGAGGATTTCCAGAGTTGAACATCCCTGATACTCCAAATATCAATGGCATGAAAAAGTACACTTACAGATAGATAAATAAAATGAATATTTATCAAAACCAATAATCAGAAAAACAAAATAAAAATGAAAAAAAAATTTCAACCCGAAATTCAGGGTGCTCACAAAAGCTGTCTGCGAGACTGAAGTTCTCGGCAAAGGTATTCACTGATGTATAGAAGAGTGAATATGTATACAGTATCCGAGGACCATGATCGCTCTTTGTCGGCATCGAGAATGTTGTTCTTGTGTCTCGAGCATTATAGTAAGCCCAAGCCCGGGCTCCATCGATCAGATAAACTTTTCCTTGTAGGCACGTGATGGCGTTGCCTACATGAAACTGGTCATAGCCGAATTGGCGTGTAAAACGGCTGGGAAGATAGGGCTCCAAATAACATTCGTCTTCAAATCGGTAGACCAGGTGTGACGGCTGGATTGTCCTCAGCCAATCAAAACTGTATGGCCCAAAGGCTGCCTCCCAAAGTCGACCAGATTTATAGACATTTGCTCGTAGCCAGCTGGAGGAGGAACACAATAGAAGTTCCAACCCTTTTCGAGATTCAGAGCGTGTCTGCAATCTCTTAAACTGGTGTATATCTACTTACTTTTGGAGAATCTCCTCAAGAAGCTACCGCTTACCGCTCCCATATCGGGGTTCATCAGTGAAGGATAGTACAGAAGCAGCCATCCGAACAGATATGTGTATGGTAGCTCCAGCCGAGGAAAACTTTCTTTCTCGCCTTTTCCTTTAAGCATTTGATCGACAAAAAGGCGGAGGCCAGCGTTCACTCTGCAAGTCATCGCTGACAATAGATCCATCCGATAGCCGAAGACTAAGCGGACGGCAGCAAATAATACGCCTCGATGAAAGCGATCGACGGTGCTGGCTCCAGGGACGACGAATCGTCTAAGACAGTAGGTGAGGAAACCCGCCAGCTGGGCTTCCTTTGACATAGGCCTATAGCCCATCCTTATGAAACTTTCAATAATATCTCCTGTCTTGAAAGGAGGATATTGAAGATCATCATCGATCTTGATATCCATCTCCTTGTTCTCCTCCATCAACCCTATGACTTTGCTGCTACTAAGTGGTCTGAAGAAGTTGGTTTTGCAGTTATCGTGCTCCTTGGTCTTCTTCTCCATAATATGGTTGAGAAAGAGATATGGCAACCATTTCGTCGAGTAGCAGGTGCCTGATGAACCACTCTTATAGTACAAGGAACAAATCTTGTAGTGGCATAACAGCACTTCAAAGACGGCCACCATGTCAGCATTCTCCTGACGAAGTTTGTCCAACTCGTCATTGGTTGGGACAAATTCCTCATAAGGGATATTCTCCATTGGTAGGCTCGAGATGTACTTCATCTGGTGTAAAGCCAGTCCGATCTCTCCACAGGGCGTCATGAATGTCCCTGTTCTGTAGTTGTACCTCTCCGCCAATGCAAGGAATAGATGAGGATTGGGGTAGAAGCCGTAAACGGTAGAGTACACCGGTTGGTTCAGCTCAATCTCCTTGAGCTTCTCTTCAAATTGAGCCAATATCCAATTGGCTATACAATTTCATCTCTTGTTATCTGGATTCACCAGACCTGTCAATCAGATATCTTGGTCTAGATATCTTCCCTCAACCTTCACAAACTCATTTGTGAATATCGGCGTTCTGACTGGTAGCAGCAGGGAGGAATTTTTCGATGGAATGCAGCCAGGTTTCAATCCCCTGAGTAGGGAGCTATGATGCTTAGAGGAACTGTAGAACATGTCCTTATTGTTTGGCCCCTTTTTCACACAAATATTCCCTGTTCGGGCTTGCTGAAGAGGAGTTATATCCCATTCCATCCTTCTGGGATAACCCGCAAAAGTATAGCGAGATAGGGGAAGGCATCTGGAAATCTCCGGTAGAAGTATCCCTTTCTTGCCTCGTTGAAAAAGTCTCTGTTCAACTCGAGGTCTGGGCTGAGAACTCTTATCAAGAGCCTCACCAAACAAAAACAGAGGCTTCTTGTGAATAATGGCGTCAGCAGTTTGCAGAGGCTGCCCGTTCATTAGACTCAGCAATGTTTCATTATCCTGTGCAGTCAAGATGGCTTGCCGAGATGACGGCAAGGCATACTGAGGAAATGTCACATGGAAAAGATCCTCCTTAAACTCAGGTTCAGCCAAAGTCCCTGCAAAGACCTTATAATTGGGGTCTTCCCTGAGGTTAACTGTATCAAACAAGGAGACAAAATTCAGTACATACAAAATCAAAGAGTCTGTTCAAAAGATCAGCAAATTGTGCAAGTGTCAGATTGCGCTATGTGTAAAGCATCAGATTGCGCTAATGTAGCCTATATGCGTAAAATATCCAGTTGCGCCAACACATCCACTTGCGCAAAGACATCAGGTTGCGCTAACCTACTTGCGCAAGGCATCAAATTGTGCTGACTCAATAGACTTGCGCAAATCGATAGATTGTGCCGAACATCTGCCAGTGCTTTCCAACCGATTGCGCAAGAATATAGTTTTCATAGAAATGAAAACTATTGTGTGTATGCAACCAAAACCCTAAACAGGGCGGCACAATACCATCAAATCTCTAAAAAGAGAGAGGTATGAAGGTTCGAAAATGTCAAGAACCCTAAAGGGTTTTGATCGAGTTCATCATCTACCTTGCAGCGCTGGGTGGCCAACTTCGTGACGAGAGATTCAGGATGCAACTCGAGTCGAGGGTTCGGCCACAGCCTTGCCCTTTTCGGTGGTAGTTCGCTTAGGGGCCATTGACGTTGACGGCGAAGAGAAGGAGAAGTAGTCGGAGAAGATGAGCTCTTGTCTCTTGAGAACAGTTGAAAATAAGTAAAGAATGAAAGAAAGGAAAATGGAAACTATTTATAGTTTTTCAAAAGTAACAGTCACCTCAGATTGCGCCGAGAAATTAGGAGTTGATTCCTCCAAACGCGCAGTCAAAGCATCACTTGCGCAACTTGGTTTTAAATTCAAAATTCAAAGTATTTCAAAACTATGAATATTTTTAAATTTCAAAAACTTTGAAGGGGGTCTTGTAGGTCCTAAAAATCAAGTTGCACCCATCAAAAATGCAATGAAAATCAAATTACACACCCTTCAAATGAACTGTGCAGGAGACAGATTGCGCAACAACTCAACTGCGCAAGATGAACTGCGCATCCATCCAAGCACGCTAGCTGACGTGGCAACATCATCATTATCTGACAGAAAATCAGATCTTCTGACAACTGACAGCACGAAAAGCGAAGAGTCTATTCGCTTCTCGAGCCGCACCGTACTTGATGACAGCTGTACAACCAGCGCAGTCTGACGGCTCAACCTCAGCGCAATCCGAGTCTTAGTGCAACCAATTGGAAGCGCAGTCTGATGCTAGCACAGTTCAAGTGACACAATCCATCAAGATAACTGACATTTTGTACGTGGCATACATGCCATCAATTGCTCATCACGTGACAACCGTCTGTACACGACCAAGCGCATTTCAATCAAACAATGCCATGCGTCTCATACAGTTGGTCCACGATCGAGTAACTGCCAGCGCAACTGGTAGTCTGCGCAGTCCAGTGCCTGCGTAATCCAACCTGCGTAATCCAGAAATAACTACTAGTTAGTTATTTTCCAGAACTCTATAAATAGAGTTTCAAGTCCTTCATTATCAAGTCCAGATCAGATCCGAGAATATCAGATCATTCAAGATCATCACCAAAGATCAGGAGTTCTTGCCAAAGTGCTGCTGCATTCTTTAGAGGCTACCGTCTTCAAAGTTCACATCGTCCAAGGGATAAAGCGATCATCTTCAGATCGGATTCCTATAGTTGTAGTTTCCCAGAATTCTATTGTATTCTTCTTACAAAGTTTGTGAAATAAAGAACACTTTTGTTTTTACAAACAATATATATATATATATATATATATATATATATATATATATATATATGTATGTATATTGGATATATATATAAAAAATATTGGATATATATTTATGGGTAAGAGTATATATTGACCTATCTCTGAGTATTCTACGTATTGATGTATGTCTATATGTATTATGGATCGGGGAGGTTGAGTTCAGATCCTTACCAACTGATATGAAGGTGAGGTATTTGGAGTATCGAGAAGAATATGAAATGGTAGTAGTAGTAGAATCCAGAGCAACAACAAGTACACTAGTAGTAGAGTGGAGAGGAGACTCCTAATAGTTCATGTATTAGAGAGGGTTTGGGGTACAGTCGAGCAAGTAGAGGGAATATCCATGTGTTTGTGTATGCGTGCCTATATATATATATATTTTTTTTCTATATATATATATATATATATATATATATATATATATATATATATATATATATATATATATATATATATATATATATATATATATATATATATATATTATATATATATATATATATATACACTGCAGGAATTAAAAGTATCCTAAATGCATGTGTGTGTGTGGGTGTGCCTTTTTGGTCGCACAAGGGGATTGAATTAAGTGTTTGGGTTCAGACATTAGATGTTAGAAAAAAGGTTATCAAGAAATATGGGAGAGGAATAGGGCAATTTAGGTTTAAGCATTTGAAATCCTGCTTGTGCTTGTGTTCCTCCCACGTATTTAAGTGCAGGAACCAGGTTCATGCTACATATTCATACTTGGAAGTATCCTCGGCCAAGAGATTAGAACCTGTATGCATCCAAGCCCATCTCCTTCATGATGTGTACAACTTCCTAAATCAAGCATTAACAAACATAGTCATCAGGATACCAGTAATTCAAATCTGCCTCAGAAGTGATATAGTTGTAATTAAACTGATAACGACCTGAAAGGGTCATTTAGATGCATTTGGGTCATAGTTGAGGGAGGTATAGTCTCTAGTTGCCGAGTATTGCTTTTGTACTTCCTTGGGGTATGTCACTTATTTCTATTGGGGATTATCCCCTAAATTTGTACATATTCTTTTGAAATTAGTAGTGTTCATTAATTTGAGTCAGGCTTACTATTATTCCTTTTGTGCATTTCATGTGTCAATATACCTTTCTATGAGACATTCAGTAATTGGATTTAATAAAGGTGGTTGTAATACTTCTCAGGCCTATATTGGGGTAAGCCAAGTATCAAATAGGTTAAGCTTAAGGATTAGAGTTTCTAGCTAAGATTGGTACTAAGATAACAAGTCATATAGGTAAAGCTAAGAATTTGTTATTGCCTACCTAGTATATGGGTACACCTGGGTGTTTCGGTAAAGCGTACCACCTAAGTAAAGTAAGGGGTAGGTAATATACTTGACATATATACATAGGTAGTATGGATACTCTAGTATCACACAAGCTAAATATGCCTAGATATTTAGGGTATGCACCCAATAGCTTGGTTATAGGCACAAACAATTTAGAAATGGATAGGATGACCAAGTTTGACTAGATTAACCTAGAGTTGACCTAGTTTGACCATTTTGACCTAGAATGGACTTTATGAACTAGTGTGGCTTGTTTTCAATTCCAAACATGATGTTGATACAATATTCCATATTTAGGTCTTCAAGGCACCGTATCAGACATTGTTGTTATTCTACACCAGATCTCAGGCGAGTATATTCTCTGATAATTTTTCTGTTATATGATATCCTCTATGTTTCTTGTATTTAGTGTAGATATCATTGTTCTCTTGACACATTGTTCACACGGATTGGTATTGTCTGGATCCCGTCAAAAGATGTTACTCCTTGATTACCTTGGGATATCTTGTACGAACCTCCTTGTTGTTTTGTACATTGTATGGAAACCGATTCCTGTGAAGGCTAGCCACCTTCTCAGAGAATCTCATGTCATAATGTGTCATGGTTGGATCTACTATACTAGTCAGGGGCAGGGAGTATTAGCGTAGATATGTGATGAATACCCTCCTTGTATCAAGTCTTGAACCTTGAATAGTGTTAATCATACACTGCACGTATGATTAACCAGGCCATAAACTCTTGTATCAAGTTCCTAAGTCGATCACATATTGAAACTAGTGCTAACTCACATAGATAGTAGTTTCTTGATTCATGTACATGATATACACTATTCTCTTGCTCTTACACTCATTTACAGTCTTGATATGTCTTACCATGTTCATGTACGTATCACTTTACCTTGTACATTCTCTTTATTTACTGCTACACATTCTTTATCATTTAACTAGAACTGTTATTAGAGATGTGCTCATTCCATCCTGACTGGATATGTTGACAAAATTTTACAGACGATGGTGAGGATGAGTGTCCTACCAACTATGGTCCTCATGACATAGTGGGCGTAGACCGAAAGATTCTAGTCCAGCAGGGGTTAGTTCCAGCCGAGGAGGCACTAGTGGTAGCTCAGCTAGATTAGATTTGTACTGGACTTTATCTCCAGATAACACTTTGGCATGTTATTATTTTATAGTTTGTATTTGGGATTGTTGACTCTGGACTTGTATTATGTTTGTATTAGATTTTCTAGATATTTTCATATCTTGTTGTTTTTATCTTTCAGTATCATTTATCCTTCTTAGAATATTGTGATCGAGTATGTGATATTGTCATTACTTGTCCTCCATTGGAGTTGACCATCTCGACATATTTTGATATTATAATTGTTGTTAGATAGTAGATCTAGACAGTGTTCTACGTCATTTTTGTGGTGCATATTGGGATGCTATTACGCACTCGTGCCCCTACTCCGGGTGCGGGTCATGACATAGGAGTACACTTGTGTTTTTGTCTGGGAACTGTGTCGATGGAGCGAGTGGTAAACGTTAACTCCGTTGATGATCTGACGACGGTCTCGAACTCTCTGAAGGTCTGGGTTGCTCTGGATACCAGAGCGTTTGATGAATGCTCGACAAGTAGAAGCTCTGGGCCTTTTTACTTGTAGGATTGGACCTTTGTGTCTCCATCTTGGATGAAGGAATGATCCTTCTATTTATAGGCAGCAGAATGATCTGCTTATGCATGCATATGCGATATGCGCCTGGAGAGCTTCCACGTATGGATGCCACGTGGCTAATGTTGTAGGGTGCATGGATGATGCACCCCGAAGTTGGTGTTGAATCTCTTTGAGCTGTACTGTTGGCCTGCGGTGGAGCTAACACATGGCAGTTGGAGATTCGGCTGTTGTCAAGATCTTGGGTAGTTATCACCCATTCGTAGGCAGAACTGAGTCAAAATGACATATGGCATGTGTCTATGGCTCAAAGATCTCGGATTTGGTGGAGAGTGATCCGTCAGGATACGCCTAGGATCTGGCGCATGGGGAGACTTGGTCTATGACTTTTAAGAGTCACAAGCAAGTCTGGGCACATGGCTTTTGAGGCGTATGTAGAGCTTCGGGTGCATGGCGTTGGAGGCATATACAGGGACTTGACTTCTGTCTTTTGGGATCAGGAGTAAGTCGGGGCGCATGGCTTTTGAGACGCATGTAGAACTTTGAGCGCATGGCCGTAGTGGTGCAAGCAAGTGATCAGTCGGCCACGTGACGGGGAACAACTATAACTGACAAAAGGAATGATGATTACGTCCCTTCGTCTTCTACAAAAGCTAACTTTTTGACATCGAGGCGTGGGTTGCTGTCATTTCAGTCATTCATGCATTAAATGCTTCGATAGGTGGCGATCTTTAAGTAGGCGCATCGATATACGCTCTACTGGGCACATGGGTCTGTGCTTCATTGGGCGCATGGGTCTGTGCTCCATTGGGTGTATCAGTACGGAGTGCATGGCGCATCCTCATTGGTCCATCTGTTGAGTTCTTCGAGGCATTAGTGGCTCTCTGACTTGGCTGAATTCGAAGGGAAAGATTTATTGGCATTAATACAAATTCATCGTAATGAATTCGGAGAGACTGCCATTTGGCGCATGGGTACGAGTTGTCCTGGCCTATAAATAGCTTTGTGAGGAGTTTGTTTTTCGTTTCACTTAGTTTTCCCTATGGAGACGAATTCGATCGGTCCCCCTGTTTGGCGAGACGTTGCACTGTAGGTTGGTGATCTCCTCGTTTGAAGAAACTTTGATGAAGAACTCCTTTAGAAGACTGAGATGCATCGAGTTGGTTGTTCATGTACGTGCTCAACATCAACTGTGTTCCACGATGTTTATTACCGGGTTTGGGTTTTGTCGTTGTCCTATTTTCGTTATGCTTGAAGCGCTGCAGGCAAGATGCCTATTGCATCCAAAGATCGGGATTGTAGATGCCCCATTCTGCTCTATAACTGCATTATTAGCCGAAGCACTCGTATATTGACGAGGAAGTGATTCACTCTGATGAGGCAAGTTGATACGCCTACGCTGAGATGCTGAAGTGATGCGCCTAGCTGAGACACCAGAGTGATGCGCTTGGCTGTAGCTTTCAGGATTTTGTAGTTTTTTTATTGTTACAAAGAGTTTTAGGTCTTGTAATAGACTTTCTTCATGCGCCTACTTCTCTTTGCTGTCTTGTTGTGCCAAGTGCTCTGTTAAGTTTCCTCGACGCATGTCATTTTGGGGCACATAGTGCATAGGAATTCTGGCTTTAAGATGCGCCTGAAATTTCATGCTTCTACAACCTTGTTGGCGGTGACCGTTTTCTCCTCGTAGTCAAGCGAGAGGACCTTTGCATCAATGAGCCTTTGAATCTGCATCTTGGGAGCGCATATATTGACGTTCCTCCCAATACCTTCGCCTTTAGTGCCTTGACTATTGTTAATCGCATGATGGCAGCCAAGATTTCGTACCCGAAAAGGGAGTTTCAGGTCGAAGGTTGGTGCCACTATGTGCAGAAGTGGGATAATTTGACACTCTGGATTTTGTCGAAGTTTAATAATGAACTCAAGGATATCAGTTTGATTGCTGCTCTCCGTGCCACTCAGGCGGGCATAGAGATAAACTGGCCCATGTTCCTTGCTATCATGGAGCTGTACAATTCTTACACCGGTACCTTTTGCATGCCTGGAGGGGAGTTAGGATTGGCACTTCATGAGATGTATGAGGTCTCAAAGCTGCCTTGCGGATCTGAACCATATGAGGACTATTTTCTGACGAATGGGGAACTCCTTGCTTTGGAAGAGAAGGATCTCAAAATGATAGCGGTCTTCAAAGAGGTGGTGAGTCACCATTACTTGAAACAACATAGGGATAAAGGTAAGGCACAACCTCATATGACTGCTTGGAGAGACTATGTCTTCAATCAAGACGAAAGGGGCGCATCGAAGGTTCGGTTTGTTACTCTACCAGGGCTCACTCATACGGAGGTACTTGCTAAGATGACCAGGCTTGGTGAGCAGAATCCTTATAAAAATGAGGACAACAAGCCGTCCGACCATATTTATAGTTGTTTCTGGCATTGTGTCCATAGAATGTCTCCAAAGGCAGTACTGACGGCCTATCTGATGATATAGATTCGACACTACGTGTTTTTCGGTGGATCCGATTCTGTGGAGAGGGTGACCAAAAACCTCATCTTGCCTG
Source organism: Iris pallida (assembly GCA_029216955.1). Lineage (NCBI taxonomy): Eukaryota > Viridiplantae > Streptophyta > Magnoliopsida > Asparagales > Iridaceae > Iris > Iris pallida. The sequence continues at coordinate 10,106,339 of JANAVB010021599.1, read as the reverse complement.
TTGTGAAGTTGGTCTTCGGTCGCCCTTTACCTTTGCTTTCCGCGATGGTGTGCAACCTGATGTAGGATTTTAGGGAGTTTGCAGATGATGTAGTTCACTCGAGGGAAAGAAAGGATAACTTTCCTCGTGTAGAGCTATCTTTTCATTATCTGATGGGATAGATGATCTTGCATCATTCCAATGTGATGAGCCCCAGCACATAAGAGGGACATGTTGTCGGCGATGTCTTTATCCGTCGCTACTATAGAAGAAAGTGGCTGCATACGGGTGTCCCAGTTTATAGGAAGGTTTTGTCCCACCTCCAGGTATGGGATATCACCAAAGTTGGCCCAGTTTTGTTGGGTTTTTAAAGCAGATGAAGAGCTGGAGGACTCTAGCGAGGTTGCCATTACTCTGCTGGTGTGGAGGTTTCGCTAGTTGCAGAGTATCCGGCATTCACACTTGGTGTACCGGAATAGGAATCATTGTTACCTAGAGCCGTATCTGCCGAGCAATTTTGCACGCCAATTCGGCTACACCCAGCTGATGTTGAGAAACCCAAGTAATTGCTTGGGGTTTGTTGGGAGTTTGTTAGATGGAGCCTAGGGTTGGAAGTATTACAACGCTAGGTGTACTGGAGTGCGATTCATGATACCAGTTCACAATTCCCGGTCGCACATCTTGTTTTCTGTCGTTAAGTTCTATTGTCTGATGAGTGTTGTTTCTCCTGGGTATGATAGGGAGACCAGTTTCATCGTTGGGACATAACTCGAGGCATCGAAAAATATGCTTACGAAGGCTCGGACGTATCGTCCATCCGACGTTGCAGCTTTTAAGGCTGCCCCCACAATACCGGCAGAGGGTTCACAGGAGGAACCTGCGGCAAGCCAACTAAAGAGGCCTGCTTCGAAAGAGGCAGATTCTTCTGTGCCCAAGAAGCCCAGGAAGACGCTGGCAACTAAATCGGGAAACACAGTATTACCTTCGGCAGTGCCAGCAGAGCCCATTCCTGCGGTGGTAAGTAGATTAATACCAGTCCGACTCGATCTTCCTTTTTCTGCTTATTCATCTTCCCTTTGTAGAAAGTGCCAAAGAAGAAACCCCGATCTTTGAGGCCATGTTCGGGTAGACCGAAGGAAGTGGCGAGCTCGTCTGACGAGCGTATTCCTTCAATTGTGCCATCTCCTGTGGAGGAGACCTCAGATGATGTTGTTCAAGTGGAAGTTATGGCCACTTTGGACCATGCTGGAGGTGACATTGTTGATGTAGTGGCGTCCAAGAACATTGAGCCATCCCCGTCGACTGTTCGGGGGAATAAAGCAGAGTCTTCACAGGCGGTGAAGCAGACAACCATGGGAGCCCCAAAGACTGTTGTGGAAGCCCCGAAGGAAGTTACCATGCAAGACCCTCCGAGTGAGGAGGGTGAGTGGGACTCGTCTTCTCCGGATGATGTCCCCAAAGAAGATGTTGAAAATATTGAAAAAGACTCCGTGACGGGCGGAGAAGAAAAGACTGGGGAGTTGGCAGCTGAGTCTTCTCCTAGTCGAGATATAGAGGAATCAGCTTTACAGAAAACTTTGTTACTGAGCCCTACTCCTACCCCAGTGATAGGGACTGAGGTGGAAGGGATGACTCATCTGCCGAGCCCTACTCCCGTTCTGGAGACTGGTGCTGATGAGGAAGAAAAGACTTACTTGCCGAGTCCAACTCCTATCTTGATTAAAAAAGAGACAGAAGCATCCATTCTGCCCCCAGATACCAATCTTGTCCTCCCGTCAGGGGTGAAAGGATTTGCCTCCGCTGTCGATGTTGCTTCTGGGTCTGTTATGGCGGATCCGGATGTTGGTGGACCCTCCGGGGTCGATTTAGATAAGGGCAAGGGCCCTATGATGGAGGAATCCCCCTTCGTTCCTTCTACTTGGGGGACAGTGTTGGGTTCCTCGAGCGACTCGGCTCGGGTGGTTGGTGGTCCTATAGACATCGTCGGAGACGGAGGCTACAAATATTGAGGGCCCGATCTTGAACCTTGAAGGCACGGTCGCTGAAGGTTCTATGAGCCAGGTAGTGGCTACATCGTTAGGCCAGGGAATGATGGCATCTGCAGATTTAACTGCTTTTCTGACTCACGTGGTGACTCCAATAGCTCCTGCTGTAACGCCTCAAGTATTGGCTGACGCAGATGAATACATAAAGTTCATCGTTGAGGCTGTATACAAGATGTTGAGGAGAGGAGTGTCTTCTGTACTGGATCAAGGTAGGAGTTTTACGAATGCGAAGGTAATGGCAATCTCGCACATCGGGTTGATCCGATCTCATCAGGGCCACGACCACATTGCTGAGATCTTTAAGGCTTCTGTTGTTGAGCTCAATCATCACCTTACTGAGCTCCAAAATATTCAAAGGAATGATTTTTCCGCTTTGATAGAGGAGGATCAGAATAAGCTAGTGGCTGAGGTTGAATCAGCCTACTCCGACATCATGGCTATCTAGAAACAAGACCTGGCCGATGCTGAGGCCAAGTAGCAGAGATTGTCCACGTCTATGGAAGAGAAGGCCAATATGCGAGAATCTTTGAACGCTAGCATAGAGGAAGTTGATGCCAAGATTCGCCTTCTTCAGGAGCAGCGGACTCAACTTCTGGTTGATTCTGAACAGGCATAGGCTGAACATATCCAGCTTAAGGAAGAAATGGTGAATTTAACTCACCATGTGGCCTTCTTGCTCCGTCAGAAAAAAGAATTGGACGCCAAACATGAAGCTGATCTCGCCTCTGAGGCCAGGCAGACGATGCATCATAAAGCTGAGCGCTGTATTTTGGCGACTGTGGAGACCAGGGCTGAAGCTTTGAGGCGCCGTATTGATGAGTTGTCCGCTGACCCTTAGTTCCTTCGTCCTTTTTGTTGCTTTTAGTTTGAGAAGCAGATGTTTCTCTTTTCTTTTCTTTTGCAAATGTATTCCTTTACCCCTTATTAGATGAAGAAATAAAGAACTATTGCTTTGTTCACTTTTGTGATGAACTTGTGATTTTTGTGGACCTATTATTTTTTGCGTACCTTAGTTTCTAGGTACAGATAATAAGTTGAGAGAGGGGAACCGACATATTTACTCAGAGATGATATGAACTTAGTAAATATGGGGCTAATGGTGGAGTTTTCCTACTCAGAGGTGATATGGACGTGGTAGGAATGAACTCGATAGGGATACATAGAATAACTTAGAGGTGATATGGACATGGATGTTCTATGCTTGAGTTGAAACAACGCGGGGGTTGTTGGATAGGATGTTTACTCATAGGTAATGTGGACGCGGTAAACATCTTATGAAATGTAAGATTTACCCTTGTAGGGTGTAGAGAAGCAACTCAGAGGTGATATGGATATGGTTGTTCTTCTACTGGAGAGAAAATATAACAGAACAACTGGGCACCAGAAGCATATGATCGACTAAAGAAGGGGAGTGAACTCGGTTGTCGAATTCATACATTCTCTTGCTGGGGAGAAGGAAGTACATGTTGAAAGGTTTCAAGAATAGTACTTCTTTAGGAACTTGTCGTTGATCGGCATCATGAACAAGTCCCCGTTAGGTTTTGCGAGGCCGTAAGCACCGTTAGAGTATACCGTCTCTATGATGAAGGGTCCTTCCCATTTAGGTTCAAACTTTCCCAGTGTCTTGTGAGTCATTACCATTGGCCTTCTGACTGCCAGAACCAGGCCGCCTACTTGGAAGGTCCTTTTTTTGACCTTTTTGTTGAAAGCCTATAAAATACGTGCTTGACAGAGTTCAATGTGATATTGAGCCAAGAGGCATTTTTCGTCCAGCGCCTCAAACTTTTGCAGACTACGATGTTGATTGTCTTCCTCCTTCAGCTGGTTTGTGATCGCCACTCGGAGTGAGGGGATCTGGATCTCCAAAGGCAACACTGCTTCGCTCCCATAGACCGGGGAGAATGGTGTGTTGCCCGTCGGAGTCTGTACAATTGTGTGGTAGGCCCAAAGGCATTCGCCCAAGTTTTTTTCTTAGTTGTATTTGTTAGATGACACTTACCTTTTTCAGTGGCTTGACGATAGTTTTATTGAAAGCCTCAGCCAATCTGTTTGATGTCGGATTGTAGGTGGTTGATGCCACGTTCTGAATGCGATTCGTGGCAAAAAATCTGCTGTAACGCCCCAGTCCCAAAATACTTAGGACTAAGTACGTAGACATGCCAGCTGCATACATACGAAGTATACTCTAATATGTGGAATCCTCGTATGTATACATAAGCTGTAAAATACAGTAATCCACGACAACTAATCTCATCTGCCATAAAAAAATAATTGTTTAATAAAAACCAACTAAAAATTTATCAATTATACAAAAGTTGGGCGGAGACAGATCCACTACCAACCATTTAAATGAGAAGAACAATACATGGAAAGGATAGATAAAAATAGCAATAGACGATCCAAAAGCAAGCCTCCTCGATAAAAAGGGAAGACCACGATCTTGGCTAGAGCACCTGTGAAAATCATGAAAAGCACACACCTAGAGAGATCACCAGATCCTCAGAGGGATGTAACAAGATACAAAAAACAACATGCTGAAATAAACTATGATATATAATAGGAATAAACTGATGCATGCAATAGGGTTCCTAACCGTTCTACTGTGAACATGCAATTGAGATACAATCCTTCGACGCATGGGCCCTGGCTGATAATAAAAACTAGTATATTCCCCTCTCGGGCACCAGTGACCAAGCGCATAACGTTCAAGAACGTCATTGGCTAACCTGAGTGGATAATCATACCCGTATCTCCAGTGGAGCTTTCGGATTACAAGAGAAAATGTAATAGTAGCCCATACGTCAAGTATTGTTCTCCCCACCCAATGCCTAGTATCGTCATCTCCATGACTCATATGAACCTCTAGTAACTTTCAAGTCTAATAGCATGCAATTCTATTGGCAGTTACTCCTAACCGTCGCACGTCTCATACGTATCGGTAGCCAGCCGACTATGCGAGTACGTGTCCTACATGTAACTCACAACACGTGGTAAAGCATGTGTCAAGGCCATAAGAGATATACCAATACCTCATCATCAATGGGTGGTCACTAAGCTAAGTCAATACAAGAAAATAGAACAAAAGCAAGTAAAATAATCGATACAGTCGCTTGCACCTAAGTGTGACTTGGGCATACAGTGATATAAAACGTACAACATATATATATGAAACTGAATATAAAATAACTAAAAAATAAAATAAAGTAATCACAGAGTACGGTAGCAAGGTATCTTGCTTGGTGGTGTGAGAATGGCAAGTCCAAAAGTCACAATCTTCAGCAAATAAAAGTCACAATCCGCAAACGGCTTCGGATGATGAAACAAACATCAAGAACGTTCTTGGTGTAAAAGACATGTCCTGAAATGCCTACCCAAAAGTCCAATTCTGGACACAGGAAACCGTAATTTCGGGTCAAAACGATGTCCGTCGTTGTACCCATTTTGAACCAAAAAGCGTGCCAGTACCTATGGTCTCTAAAGTCGTCAAATTATATGTCTACGGGTCCGGTTCGAGGAGACAAACCAAACCGTACGTCCAAAGTTGGATTTTGGCGGGCCGTGCACAAATTCGCCCGTTGGATCGGGTCGCGGGCCCGCCAATAAGGCATTCCAGTCGAGCTGCTCAGAATCGGACTAAACTTGACATACAGGACCAAAAAATCGATACGGTCCTGTTGGCACAAGTTTCATCTCGAATCGACGACTGAATACGAAGTTATGGCCTAGTTTGTAAAGTGGTCGATACGGGGTATCTTGACGGATACGCATGAATTTCGTCACGCACGCACAACGAAATCGAATTCCATCAGTTCCTGTATGTCGACAACATCCATACGCGCCTTTCGATGCTTATCGTTTGCGACCAAGTCGCCCGGTTTGTCGGGGCGCACGCCATATCGGGAAAATTCTAAAATTCTACAGTTTTTAAAACTGATTTTTCTTAGTTTTCAACAGTAAATAAATTTCTATAAAATAGAGGAAAAGTAAACTTATCATAAGGGTTTTGATCTCCTATATGTTAACTAAAAACTTGTTCAATTAGATTCTTAAATTGATCGACGGTTTGGTAATGATATGCCTTCTAAATCGGATGTCGGGGACTATTTAGACTCTGTTTAGGAACAGATTTTTTTGTCGATCTTCCCGCAAATTTCTCAGAGAATTCGAGGCATTAGAAATTTTTCTAATTATTGGAATTTATAGCTGGGTATGTTGTCTATACAAAGGAACTGATCGATCGAAATTTGATAGATTAGTAGCGGAGAAAATGAACTCGAAAAGGGGGTACCAGCTGTCGGCTCGGAACAAAGTATCCTCTATCTTGGTCGGTCGGTCGGCTGGTTTGGGGTGCTCCGGACGTCGACTGCGGTGTGCGGGCGACTGTGGGCGTGCGCGAGGATGTCAGGGACGCTCAAGTCGAAGGAATCGAGTTGGGATGCTAGATCGATGGAGTATTTTGTGGAGAACCCTAACTTTCGAGAGAGTATATATATGAGCTTTAAAACCTATTGTAAACCCCCTAAAATTTCTATAATTTTTTTTATTTTGATAATTATTTTATGTTGGTATTCATAAGTCTAGCGCGAATCCGTATATACAAAGTATTTAAAATTCTTTCTACAAAAGTTTTAATTACAAATATTTTGTAGGAAATAACTATTGTGGATCAATATCGTAGCAGGTAAATATTTGTATATGCCATAGATTCTTCGAACCTTATTTTATTTTGCTACTACGTAAAAGCTATTTTTACTTGCTATACAAGTATTTATGATAAGTTAGAAAAAAATATTTTTGTAAATAATATTTCTATTCGCATGCGAGGTACATGAAGTTAAATTCATGTATATTTTGATTTTTAAAAACTAATTGTAATTTATTTTATTTGTTTGCAAAGAGATCTTTCAACTATTTAAGTATTTTTTATCATGAATTTCAAAATTAATTATTATTGTATTTTTACTATTTATAAAAAGATAATTGAAAATTTGTTAGATTTATTTATTTAATTATCATGATAATTTAAATTGGAAAATTAATTTTTCTAATTTTGATTTAAAAAGTTTAAAATAAAGATCAAGAATATCTAGTTTTTTTTATGGATTTGTTGAATTGGTTTTAAAAAACGGTTAAATTAATTATGAATTATCTAGCGGAGTTTAAACAATCAAAATCCTTATCTAACCAAGATTTTCACCCTATTTATATGTTAGCTTGCCATTATTTTCTCCACACAAAATTTTCTCCAATTTTTCTCCACCTACAAATCATGTCATTGCACACCAAGCCGTATCCATTCACTTCTTCTATTTCCACCCAAATTGACTAATGATCTTATTAAAGAAATTCTCTTTTCCCTTCCATCTATTTTCTCTTATCACAAATTCTTACTATCTTTTTACCAATCAACCAAGTCCGTCTAGCCTAGTAGTCATTAAATTTTGAGGACAAATTTTTCTAAGGGGGGTAGATTTGTAACTCCACTTCCCGAATTTTTTAAAGAAAGTATTTCTATTTATTTTAATTATTGTGGTAATTTTCGTCAAAATTTTGTAAAAGATATTTTTTGACTCTTTTTGTTATCAAAAACTAGTTTTAAATTAATGGTTTGAAATAATGTTTCTAAAAAAAATTGCTCTCGAATTTTGTTATTTGAAATATAAAATATGTTGTTATTATATTTGGTCTTCTAAAAATTTGTTTTAAAAAAATTTTAGCGATAAAAGGTTTTTGTCCATTTATCTTTAAATAAAGATTTGGTTTTATAAAAGTAAGTTTTATAATATTTGATGACATTGGATATTATTTTGATATGATAATAAGTTATTTGATTATATTTGAATTTATTTAAATTATCTTGATGATTATCAACTATACTTTAAATTATGTTGATAATTTAAATATTGTTTAAATACTTACGATGACTAATTGTGGCATTACGATTTGTCTAATCTAGATTTGAAATGTTATTTGATTTAAAGATTTATCTATTATATGATTTAAATTGTTTTGGTAAATATTAAATATTACTTTAAATTTATTATGTTGAGTTTGATTTGGATTTGTATTCATATGATTTAAATTATTTGATAATATAGAATAATACTTAAAATTATTATGGTGATCATTTAAAAGATTGCAACCAAATTGATTTATTTTTAAATAATTTATTTGATTTAAATTTATGGAAAGAATTATCCATTAGAAATTCTTATCATATTGGAATCATATCTAGCATTAATTAGATCGTTTCTTATTTAAACCAATCATATTCCTATCCAAATTAGTTGGTAATCCTAATCATCCATATTGATTTCATTCTAATCTTATCATAATTAGCTAATTGCTAGCCGTTATATATATCTATCGAATCTACGAATAAAATCATCTCCCAAATCATTATTGTCAAAATTTCTCTCTTGTTTCGTCATAACTAAGCCCAAAATTTGTCATAAATTCAGCCTCAATTTTCAAAGGTTGTAGCAACTTCGAATGACCATAACTCTCAACTCCGGACTCCGTTTGACCTCCAGTTTTTTTGTTGGAACAGTATTGAGGTATATTTTTTGAATATAAATTTTTTTTTATTAAATTCTGAACTTAATTTTTTGGAAAATTTGTGTAGTGCCAGTTGTCTGAAATCTGACACGTTTTAGTGTTTTTGAGATTCCTAGGAGAACCAGGAGTCAGAATCATGAAGCGTTTGAAGTTTCGGAATGCTGACGAAAAAATACACATCCTATATTTTTCCCAAAAATTTTCCAAAATATTTTATTTTTTGTTTTTATTTTAGAAGTTTGTCCTATCGTCTGAGTTCATCTTGTGTAGCCATGTGATTATTCTGTACCTAACAGGATTATCGATTTCATCAGCAAGGACCTCAAGCAAGATACCTTGCCATCAACTGTCTATGTACTTTAGCTTATATATTGCATGCATTTATTTTCTATTTATTTTTTGCAAGGCAAACTGTGTTAAATAGTTTTATCTTTATGTAATTCTACTACTTATTTATATTTCCTGTTGCTTGCACTTTTTTATGCCCATTAAACCTATATTAGAGAGACTACCTGCAATTATTGGCCTTGACACATGTTTTCCACTAGTCACGAGTCGTATATAGGTCTCGTACTTGCATGGTCGATTGGCCACCGATACATAAGGACGTTCATTAGGCTATAACTACTATTAGGATTGCATGATAGAAGACTAGTAGTTATTAGAGTTAAAGCATTAGACGGGGAGAATACAAGTGGACGTTGACCTCCTCCCTATATATTGTAGACTCGCTCGACACTGAGAAATGATAGGTAGAGTATATACTATAGACTCGCTCGATACTGAGGAATGGTATATAGTGTTTAAACTCGCTACTGAGTATTGTATTGTATTGCTTTATCTTGACTTGACTTGGAGGTTATGCGACCATGCACTATTCTCGATTGTATTACACTTCGAGTGGTTAGGTAACCCTTATCCGTTAGATATAGGTACCTTCAGTTTGGGTACTTATATCTGATCGCAGCTTGGAACATTAACTTGTCGCGGACTAGTTTGCCACATATTGTCCTTGTTTGGTTGTAGGTGTGGTTAACTACTCCGATAAAAAGGTACTGAACCTTGTTGTGGTCCGGATACTATATTAGATGCATAGCATGGAAAGATACTTCATCGTGGATTATGGTACCATCTTATGTCCTTGTTTGGTTGGGAGGATGGTACGCTAGTTCAAGGGTGGAGTATTGGACCATGTTTTGATCCGATTTGACTTATTATTGAGCAGTTTATATTCAGTTTATGGCATGATATTATGTGTCTTGTTACGTCCATCTGAGGACCTGGTGATCTCTCCAAGTATGTGCTCTTGTCTTTTCGCAGGTGTTCTAGCCAAGGCCGTGATCATCTCTATTCTTTCGAAGATGATTGCTCTTGGATCGTCCCTTACTTCGCTCGGCAAACTCTTTCTTTTGTTATGTATTTCTTTTCATAGTTGGTAGTGGATTTGTCTCCGCCCAACTACATGTACCAATGACAATTCATAGTTGATTATATGATATCTTTTATTCTTTTATTTTGTGGATGAGATCAGTTAGCCTTGGTTTTACTGTATTTACAGCTTATGTATATTTATTATATGGCTAGCATGCCTACGTTCCTAGTCCTACGTATTTTGGGACTGGGGCGTTACATATTTTTTGTGATGACGCATGCAGGTCAAGATAAATTGTTTGGTTACTTTACCGCACCAAGCAAGCCTGCGTATAGGATTAGAGTCTAGGATCTCATCCACATGTTTGATCTCCTTTCTTGACCCCTTCTCATCTTGTTTGATTCCTTCTGCCTCTATTATATACTTTTCTTTGTGCTTGATAGTGGTTAGGAATAATGTAGAAGCATGAAAAATATAAGACTATGTATCCAACATGAAGAAGACAACAGAAGCTATGCGCCCACATAACCAAAAGGGTGCTATGCGCCCACAGAACCAAAGGGAGTCTATGCGCCCACATGATTGAAGAGGGGCTATGTGCCCACATGATCAAAGAGGAGCTATGCGCCCACATGATCGAAGAGGAGCTATGCGCCCACATGATCGAAGAGGAGCTATGCGCCCACATTTTTTTTATGTAGATCAAACATGCACCCAAGTGTGGGTACGTAAACTTACTCCCACACTATGCGCCGAAGGCAGGAGATCCCTACGACTCAGTCAACATCCACGATCAATCGTGCACCGAAGCATGTGGACACGTCAGTCTCCACGAGCAATCGTGCACCGAAGCATCCGGCCACGTCAACCCACGATCTACCCACGATCATCCAGTGTCCATGCGCCTACACCCTATGCGCCCAAAGGGGTATTATGCGTCTACAGTGAAATCAGTGTATTTTCCACCTGTGGTCGCATAAAATTCATTTCAGTACAAAACGACTATAAATAAGGGTCTCATACCTCTTCAAAAATAGACAGAACAGAGAGCATTTCAAGAACCAAATTGCTGCCTTTCTTGCCAGTGAGCTGAGAGTTAGCAATTTTCTTAGGTTTTTTCCTACTTTTGTAATCGGAGTGTCAACGAAGTAAAGGAGCAACTGTCGCTCGATCTCCATCGTCCCATTCCCCAGAATTCTTTTTGTACTCGGGGATCTTCAGTGCAAGATCTCTCAGGCGTACTCGATTTGTGGTGCCTTACGCCAATAAGAAAAATAGCGTTTCTTCTTCTTTTTTGTGTATGTCCACAAAAATGGCGACTCTGCTGGGGACTACCTTTTCCTCTGACGAGAAGGTGGTGACGCAATCGGATACCAATAAAATTGGGAGCACTCAGAAGATGTTGATCGTAAAGTTTGATCAGCAGGCATTCAAAGAGATGCTCTCGAGGGATGGTTCTACTCCCTCATAATCAGTGAAGCCAAACAAGTCTCGCAAGACTTGGCTTCCGAAGGCTCGTGGTGCATATCCTGCCAGTGTCGCAGAAGATATGCAACCAAAGAACTCTGTCACATGGGCGCATAGGACTTCCATGTGGGTACATAGAGCTCCCCTGTGGGAGCATAGCTCTGTCACAGAGGCTCCTGACATGAAGAAGGCACATATCGGTCCGGGCTCTACTAGCCCAGCGACTTTCCTCTTGTGCAACCAACAACAGAGTGTTCAACAGTCGAAACTTGGCAAAAAAAACACTATGATGCCAAGAATCAAAGTGTTCGACGCTCTGGACAAACTCAACAAGGCTAACAAACAAAGAAGACAAAACTGAAAGAAAACAGCGCTATTTTCTAAAGCATGCGACCAGAGTCATGCGTCCAAGGCAGTATGTGGGCGCGTAACTCTAGCCCGAGGATTTCTGTCTTCGATAGGCTATGCGCCCAGGGCCATATGCCCAGGGCTATGCGTCCAGGCTCTAGTGACCCATTCTACGTGCCCATATCCAGGAGGGCCAGGCATGCTGCCAAGACTTCAGAAAAGCATGCGCCCAAGGGCATGCTCTAGGGTCTATGCGCCCACAGCAAAAAGACAGACCCGACCGTGCATAGCACGGGGCTGTCTTCAAGGTCATTACGGAACTTAGGTGTGGGGATTTCCCCTGCACATGAACTAAGTCCGGATGCACCAACTCCCCTTACGAACCCATATACAAAGCTCGGCGATGCATGTGACATGGGTTTTATGGTAAAACTCCATTCCGCCGATTTATGCGAGATGATAAATCATAAGTGTAAAGCGAGGGAGGATACTACAATTCATGGCGTACATCCGTGCACCAGTATTGTCATCAACTGTTGTTGCTCCAAAGCAACGAAAGTGCGTCAGAGGCAGTCCGTGTTTCGACGACTGCATCGCTCTGATGATGAAAAGTTGCTATGTGTTTCATCTAACATGGCTTCATGGGGTCCTCCTTACGAGGGCCCAAATCAAAGAAGGTGGACCACTAACCCAACTTTTTCTCTCAGTTCTGCGAACAGAAGAAGAAGAAGTCTGCCAACAGATAGCCAGCGAGCTATTACATCTGAAGGAGTCTATATGGGTACTCGGTCAAGGACGAGATTCTGTATAGATGACGAGGACTCCCAAGCTGGGGGTGATGATCCTTCAGCTGGAGGTAGTATTTCCTCAAAATCTGAAGCAAACGACCTTCATACCGGGGGTAGCCATCCACATGACGATGATCTTTTCGAGTCCGATGGTGACTATCTACCTCTCCTGCCTAAAGACGAGGGTCTTTTCAACTCAGAGATAGACAATATCAGCACCAATTGTACCATCTCCTCTATTCATCCTCGCATGTTATCTACGTACATGGAGGATGGAGAGAGACCTGAAGAAGCCAGTCATCAGACCAACAAGCGACTAGAGAGTCTTGAAACGACATTTGCCAAGATCACTGATATACTTACCAGTATCATGGCAGTCTAAACTGCTGGGGCTGTTCCTCCACCTCAACCGAACGACTCAGCACACGCTAGTTCAGCTCATAGCAACAACCCTCCTTACTACAAAAGGATTATCATTCCGTTGCGCCTCCTCCAAATCTCGTAAATGTTGGGGGTGGTCCTTCGCCAAAGATGCCTGACAACCGTACAGCAATCCGTTTCTCAACATCTGCTCAATCAGCAGGATGCAATTGATTCACTTGTTGCCTGTTTTGATACCATCTCACACCAAGATGAGCTTCAGAAGATGGGGATATCTCAACCTTATCCTCTTGAATGGGATAATGCTACTTGCCTTCGTAACTACAAGCCACTGACGCTAAATTCATTTGACGGGATGACTTCTCCTTGCTAACACATGACATACTTCAACACTCAGACTCTGTACTTACCAAGGGATGATCCGTTCTTGTCAAATCTATTTATTAGCACCTTGTAGGGGATAGCATTTGAATGGTTCTGTAGTCTGCCTGACGGTTGTATTAATTCCTTTAAAGACTTGGAGAGGTTATTCCTCAACAAGTTTTATGAGAGTGGCATGCATGTTAGTATCTCCACCCTCATCGAGACCAAACAAAAGAGGACTGAGTCTGTTATTGCTTTCATCGAACGCTTCAGGCGACTAGCATTGAAGATGCCCTTCGGTATACCAGACTCAGAGCTTATGGATACTTGTCACCATAACTTCCTTCCTACAGTAAAGTTCTGTCTGGGTATACATAATTATGATACATGGTCCGCTTTCATCGGGGCTGCTGATGCTGCAGAAAATGACGTCCCTAATCTGGAATTACTGGGATTGAAGATACCCAAATCTGAAGACAAAAGCAAGCACCCCCAAACTATCTCTGTCCGTGGGGGTAAAGGGAAAGAAGTCTTGAAGGCCGATACTTCCAAAGGAGCTTTCAATTCTCAGGGTGCTCCTGACAAACCCAAGGAGACTTTCTTCTTTGAAGAAGATGATGTTATTACCATTTTTTACACATTGATGAAGGGTAATAAACTGACATTGCCTCGACCACGACATCCTACGGAGGCAAACCAACTCAACGATCCCAAGTATTGTCTTTATCATCAGTACGTGCACCATCCTACCAAGGATTACATCATCCTGAAGAAGAAGAAGATACAACAACTTATCGATAACCAAGTAATCAACCTCGAAGCTGAAGACAAGGTCGTATCTTCTAACATGATCTCTCTTCAATTTTGTGACTTTTCTCCCACAGAAGTCCCAGACGGCGTAGCCCCAATCCCCAAGGCAGTAATAGAAATCGTCAACCTGCTGCCAGCTTGTGACTCAACATCAACATTGGTGCCACTCACGACAGAACGTGGTAAGATCATGTTGGTCCATCCAGACCTGGTGCAAGAAATGACGAAGGGGGTGGTATCTTCCAAAGCAAATAGGGACAAGAAATACAAATCATGCCATATGGTGTCTTCCCCCATTTATGATGTTTTATCTGGCGAGACACGATCTGGGAAGACCTACCTACGGACTTATGACCCCGCACAAGAAGATGCAGTACCTTCTTCTGCTCCTGCTGCCCCCACAAGTTTAGAAGCTAGTCCATCTAAGTCCTCAACTACCGACAAAGCTAAGTAGAAGGAGACACGATTTGACAAGTCTCTGAAGGCACCAACTCCCGAAGGCATGGATCGGCCTTACACCTTTGACATACTGGCATAGCTAGCCAATACACATGCCAGGTTGTCTTTGTTCGATCTATTGCGACTCTCCAAAGAGACGCGGAAAGCCTTAAGTGAGGCATTACTACATGCCGACTCTTATCTCGCTGAAGTCAAAGCCCCCGCTGAAGATCCCGTCTCCTATCCTCACTGTCATAGCACTATGGAAGTGGTACCCAATATCACCTTTTTACAAGAGGACATGCAACTAAAAAACAATCGTCATGATAGTCCTCTGTACTATACAGGGTATATCGGGGCGATTAAGGTGGATCGGATGCATATCGATCCAGGTTTGTCCCTCAGTATCATTTCTAGAAGTTTACTCCAAATTCTAAGGATCCCTCTGCACAAGCTGTCTGCAACCAATACAACTATCATGGCTTTCAATGCTAGAAAAAACCATCCGCTGGACAAGATCCGCCTCAAGTGCCAGATTGGTGATCTCCGAACAGAGGTTTCTTGCTATGTAATCGACGCCAATGTGTCCTACAACGTCTTGTTAGGACGTCCGTGGATACATGAAAACATGATCGTTCCTTCTATCCATCACCAGTGCTTCAAGTACGTCAACAGCGATGGCATCGTAAAGACGGAGTTTGTCGATGTCGATCCTTTTAAGGGTATTAAAGCCTACTATGGAGATTCGATACTTTACCAATCATAGCCCTCCAAAGATGACGGCAACGAAGCTGACGATGAAGCTGAAATGAGTTCATCCGCCAGTGACGGTCCCCTGGTTATCCGAGTCAAAGGACGTACTACTCCAAAAAGTACTCCAAAGCCTCTCACAATTTGGGTCAAAAAGAAGAATCCTGATATGGTCAAACCATTGACCATCACTCTCCGCAAAACAACTCGGGTGGAACCTGCTGAAGTCTGTCCACCCAATCCTGACGAGTTACCCTATGTGGTGAACTTGGCCAAGTCTGTGGCGCCTGTTCCTGTAGCTCCCCTTCCCAAAAAATTTTGAAAATATTTTTTATTATTTAATTGATTTAAATGGTGATTTTTAGATTTTATTAAATAATTATTTTGTTAATTATTACGGTAGATGATTTTAGCCATAATTGAGTTTTGAAGTACCAGACGACTAAGAATCATGGCATGGATAGTACAGTGGCGTGCCTTGACTAGTGTATTAGCCACGCCAAGGAAGACCCAGCCATAAGTGTATCCTAACTAGGAAAACCAGGCCAAGTTGTGACATGACCATTATAAATAGTTTAATTATTTATTATTAAATTTATTGACATTGCAGGAACCCGGTTGTACCGAACAAGTCCGGACCGGACCCGGACCAAGTCCAAGCCCTAGTAGTCGGGTAGTACGTGTAGAGACGACCATATAGAGGTAAGTTGTATTAGCATTTTACTTTAGTGATTTAAGAAGCAATTTGGAATCGACGAATATTTTAACATGTAGTATTTTATATATATTTTAATATGTATTTTATATATATTTTATATATATTTTATATATATTTTATATATATTTTATATATATATATATATATATATATATATATATATATATATATGTGTGTGTGTGTGTGTGTATATATATATACGTATGTATATGTATATAGAGAACATTGAAACCTAAACTCACGCCACCCCTACGACCCTCGCCAACACTGGGCGACCTCCCCGACGGTGGCGCGTCACCGGAGGGAGGCTGACGGCCGGCCGCGCACTCCTGGAAGCGGAGAACAGAGCGACAGCAACAGCCCGACCCCCCTACTTTGCATGTAAATTACTCTCCACTCATTCGACCATTCCTCGTCTCGTTTTCACGTATACGATCACAACTTGACCACCTACCCACCCCTTCAAATAGGTTATTTTAGATTGGTTTGCACAGTTTCTAATAATTCTTGGAAGTTCTCGAAAAATCCTCGAATGCAATGACAGATTTATGTAATCTGAAGTCCCTGTTCCTCGACGATTTGTGACCAATATATCATAAATCTAGGAATTCTATTAAACAGTATTTTAGACAACCTATAGGACACCATAACCCAATTGACGCTTTTGATTTCAATTATTTTACAGCAAGATATAGCAGCGTGAATTTCACGAAAAACCTATCTAAACCTGTTTTAAAAATATCAAAATCCTTCCGATACAACGTCCGTCCCGTCAAACCGGACGACGTGGTCGTGCACTATAAGCATCGAAAGGTGCGTACGGCTATTGCGGACGTGTGGGCTTTAACGGAATTCAAATTGGTCGCATGTGCGCGACGAATTTGATGCGTATCCGTCAAAATTCACCGTATCGGCCTCTGTGCAAACTTCTCAATTACTTTGTTCACGTTCGTCAGATCGAGACGAAACTTGTGCCAATAGGACTGTATCATTTTTCTGGTCCTGTATGCCAAGTTTGGTCCGATTCTGATATAGTTGAATCGGATCGCTGTTTCGCGGGACCCGCGATCCAATTCAACGGGCGATTTTGTGCACGGCCCACCGAAATCCAAACCTAGACATATTGTTGGGTTTATATCATCAAAACAAACCCGTAGACATATAGTTTGACGACCTTAGAGACCATTGACTCTGGCACACTTTTCGGTGCAAAGCGAGTCCAACGGCGGACACCGTTTTTGCACAAAATTATCGTTTTGCCCCTGTGTCCAAAATTAGACTTAAGGACAGTCAATCCTAGATAATTTAACTATTCTGAGAATGCTGGCAATGTTTGTTTCAGCATTCGGAGACAGTCGTGAAGATTTGGACTTTATGGCTTAGCAGTTGACTATATTTTGATGGATCTGCGTGCAATCTCCAGGCAAGATACCTTGCCTCCCTCTACAGTGCATTTTCATGCTTATTGTTCATCTGTTTTAGTATGCTATATTCAGTTACCTTAGTTGCTATAGATTTATACGATACCATGTTTACTATTTTATTGTCTTGCTTGTATATCAGTATTTCTTGACTTAATAGCGTAGTTACACCAGGTTTTTCCATATTATGGTACATGCTAGAGTTGTCCTTACCTGTGTCATGACTGAGTTATACCGTATCATTACCTGTATCTTGACTGAGTCGTATCTGCAAGTATGTGTGATTGAACTGCTATTCCTGTATCGTTTCCACAACTTGCGAGTCCACACACGGGGCGAGGGTTGTCCGTTTGCACCTGCAAGTCCACACACAGGACGAGGGTGACTTGTCTTGAACCTGACCTGCAAGTTCACATCGGGGCGAGGGTTGGTATTCCATTGATCTTTTGTTTTTCCAGTAGTTCATTTATGCATAGTTGATCCCGTATCCGTGTTCATAGTTACCTGTCAGTAGCCACATGTCAGTCTCATGTCTAGTTCCTATTTATACCCTATTTATATTATTACATGATTAAACTGTTAGATAGGCATGCTTTTATGTATCTTGCTATGTCCCCTGAGGACCTGATGATCTCTTCAGGTAGCTGATTGCATGGAGTTATTTAACGGCTCATGATGGTAGTGATTACACCTACAGGGATACAGGTATTTGCTTGTGATATTTCTTTATTATTCTCTTGCACTTTATATTCCATGCCATGATATATTCTGCTTATTTTATAGACTCATATCATTCTTGGAGTCTAATCGGACAATATGCTAATGGACTGCAGACCATGACCCATAATTGTTCATTCTTGTCTTATATATTCTTGTGGATTGAGATACACCGTAGATTACCATGATACCATGATCTTGACAGCTTATACATACCCGAGTCGGGCTGGAGTCCGCTCGATACGTAGCTGGCTTGTTCACGCTCTCGAGCCCAAAAAGCGGGTGCGGGTCGTGACAAGTTTTTGTGGTAGCCCATACAGATCAGAGCATATCGTATAGGTTACGTAACTGTACTGATACGAGCCTGTGCATCTGACTAAACCTTTAGAAATCTCAATCCACTCTGCTTTGAAAATTTTCCTAGAAATTCTCTACGTCCTTGAAAACTCCATATTTGCTCTCGATTATACTTCCTTGCTTTCCGTACCATTAATTCTTGTCCCTTTTTATTTTGAGGTGATGAACGATCGTGCTATCTAGGATTTATCAGAAATTCTTAAGTTATAGTATAATATTGCTTGATTATTGAGTTTTGATTTTTTTTTATAGATACGAGGGATTATAGATGCCATATGCCCTAGATATCTGTTGGTAGAATTGTTAACAACTAGTTAGAAGGATATACGATTTTAATGGCCATGTTTTGAGGAGTAGTGTGACCAAAGGTGGGTAGAAGTCCTCAAGTATTCAGAGTTAAAAAATGACTAGAGAAGGTCATAAAATATTTTTGGAGAAATTAAATTTGAGGAGATCAAGGTGATAGTAGACTTTAATTTTTAAGGAATAGTTATGAATTAGAATATCGAGGACGAAATTATTTTTAAGGTGGGTAGATTTATAGCTCCCCTTTGCGAAAATTTTTGAAAATATTTTTTATTATTTATTTGATTTAAATGGTGATTTTTAGATTTTATTAAATAATAATTTCGTTAATTATTACGGTAGATGAATTTAGCCATAGTTGAGTTTTGAAGTACCAGACGACTAGGAATCATGGCATGGATAGTGCAGTGGCGTGCCTTGACTAGTGTATTGCCATGCCAAGGAAGACCCATCCATAAGTGTGTCCTAACTAGGAAAACCAGGCCAAGTTGTGACATGACCATTATAAGTAGTTTAATTATTTATTATTAAATTTATTGACTTTGCAAGAACCCGGTTGTACCGAACTAGTCCGGACCAAGTCCAAGCCCTAGTAGTCGGGTAGTACGTGTAGAGACGACCATATAGAGGTACGTTGTATTAGCATTTTACTTTAGTGATTTAGGAAGCAATTTGGAATCGGTAGATATATATATATATATATATATATATTTTTTTTTTTTTTTTTTTTTTTTTTTTTTTTTTTTTTTATATATATATATATATATATATATATATATATATATATATATATATATATATATATATATATATATATATATATATTATTGTGCTTGATATTAAAATAGTATTTTATATAGTAAATAAGTTCTTTAATAAATATTTTGGATATTATGGGAATTAACTAGGTTATATTGATACTTTTATATATGTATATGTATAGAAGAGTATTTATAATATATGAAAATTAGGCTTTATATATATATAATGTCACTGTATTGTATTTATGTGAATTTTGGTATATAAAAAATTAAGAATTGGATTTCAATATTGATATTACTTAATATTTATTTCTCGTATTTGTATTTATAGTATTTATGGTATGTACGTATATATTATTATATATAGATAAATATAGGATTTAAAGAATAAATAAAAATAAGAAAAGAAAAACAAATTCCCAGTCCAACCGGGCTACAGTAAAGCCCGGCCAACACCCAAGTTCCCCGCCCAGCCCGCAGTGGGAGGCCCAGCCTCAAACCTGGGCCCAAGCCCGAGCGGGCATCCCCCATGATTCCAGACCCGAACGGAGTAGTCCCCATCCCCTGTTCGTTTCTCAGCGAGTATATATATATATATACGTATGTATATGTATATCGAGAACATCGAAACCCTAAACTCACGCCACTCCCACGACCCTCGCCAACACTGGGCGACCTCCCCGACGGTGGCGCGTCGCCGGAGGGAGGCTAACGGCCGGCCGCGCGCTCTTGGAAGCGGAGAACAGAGCGACAGCAGCAGCCCGACCCCCTTACTTTGCAGGTAAATTACTCTCCACCCGTTCGACCATTCCTCGTCTCGTTTACACGTATACGATCACAACTTGACCACTTACCCACCCCTTTAAATAGATTATTTTAGATTGGTTTGCACAGTTTGTAATAATTCTTGGAAGTTCTCGAAAAATCTACAAATGCAATGACAGATTTATGTAATCTGAAGTCCCTGTTCCTCGACGATTTGTGACCAATATATCATAAATCTGGGAATTCTAATTAAATAATATTTTAGACAACCGGTAGGACACTAGAACCCAATTGACAATTTTTGATTTCGATTATTTTATAGCAAGATATAGCAGCGTGAATTTCACGAAAAACCTATCTAAACCTGTTTTAAAAATATCAAAATCCCTCCGATACAACGTCCGTCCTGTCAAACCGGACAATGTAGTTGCACACTATAAGCATTTAAAGGTGTGTACGGATATTGCGGACGTGTGGGCTTTGACGGAATTTAAATTGGTCGCGTGTGCGCGACGAATTTGATGCATATCCGTCGAAATTCACCGTATCGACCTCTGTGCAAATTTCTCAATTACTTTATTCACATTTGTCAGATCGAGATGAAACTTGCGCCAATAGGACCGTATCATTTTTCTGGTCCTGTATGCCAAGTTTGGTCCGATTCTGAGATAGTTGAATCGGATTGCCGTTTCACGGACCCCACGATCCGATTCAACGGACAATTTTGTGCACGGCCTACCGAAATCCAAAACTGGACATATCGTTGGGTTCGTATCATCAAAACAAATTCGTAGACATGTAGTTTGACCACCTTAGAGACCATTGACTCTGGCACGCTTTTCGGTGCAAAGCGAGTCCAACGGTGGACACCGTTTTTGCCCAAAATTACTGTTTTGCCCCTGTGTCCAGAATTGGACTTAAGGACAGGCAATCCTAGCTAATTTGAATATTTTAAGAATGTTGGTAATGTTTTTTTCAGCGTTCGGAGACAGTCGTGATGATTTGGACTTTATGACTTAGCAGTTGACTATATTTTGATGCATCTACGTGCAATCTCCCGGCAAGATACCTTGTCTCCCTCTACAGTTCATTTTCGTGCTTATTGCTCATCTGTTTCAGTATGCTATATTTAGTTACCTTAGTTTCTATAGATTTATATGATACCATGTTTACTAGTTTATTGTCTTGCTTGTATATCAGTATTTCCTGACTTGATAGCATAGTTACACCAGATTTGTCCACATTATGGTTCATGCTAGAGTTGCCCTTACCTGTGTCATGACTGAGTTGTACCGTGTCATTACCTGTATCTTGACTGTGTCGTGTCTGCAAGTATGTGTGATTGAACTGCTATTCCTGTATCGTTCCCACAACCTGCGAGTCCACACACGGGGCGAGGGTTGTCCGTTTGCACCTGCGAGTCCACACACGGGGCGAGGGTGACTTGTCTTGAAACTGACCTGCGAGTCCACATCGGGGCGAGGGTTGGTATTCCATTGATCTCTTGTTCTTGCAGCAGTTCATTTATGCATAGTTGATCCCGTATCCGTGTTTATAGTTACCTGTCAGTAGCCACATGTCAGTCTCATGTCTAGTTCCTATTTATACCCTATTTATATTATTGCATGATTAAACTGTTAAATAGGCATGTTTTTATGTATCTTGCTATGTTCCCCTGAGAACCTGATGATATCTTTAGGTAGATGATTGCATGGAGTTAGTTAGCGGCTCATGATGGTAGTGATTACACCTACAGGGATACAGGTATTTGCTTGTGATATTTCTTTATTATCCTCTCGTGCTTTATATTCCATGCCATGATATATTCTGCGTATTTTATAGACTCATACCATTCTTGGAGTCTAATCGGACAATATGCTAATGGGCTGCAGACCATGACCCATAATTGTTCATTCTTGTCTTATATATTCTTGTGGATTGAGATACACCGTAGATTACCATGAAACCATGATCTTGACAGCTTATACATACCCGAGTCGGGCTGGAGTCCGCTCGATACGTAGCTGGCTTGTTCACGCTCTCGCGCCCGAAAAGCGGGTGCGGGTCGTGACAAGTTTTTGTGGTAGCCCATGCAGGTCAGAGCATATCGTATCGGTTACGTAACTGTACTGATACGAGCTTGTGCATCTGACTAAACCTTTAGAAATCTCAATCCACTCTGCCTTGAAAATTTTCCTAAAAATTCTCTACGTCCTTGAAAACTCCATATTTGCTCTCGATTATAGTTTCTTGCTTTTCGTACTATTAATTCTCGTCCCTTTTTATTTCGAGGTGACGAACGATCGTGCTATCTAGGATTTATCAGAAATTCTTAAGTTATAGTATAATATTGCTTGATTATTGAGTTTTGATTTTTTTTATAGATACGAGGGATTATAGATGCCGTATGCCCTAGATATCTGTTGGTAGAATTGTTAACAACTAGTTAGAAGGATATACGATTTTAGTGGCCATATTTTGAGGAGTAGTGTGACCAAAGGTGGGTAGAAGTCTCAAGTATTCGGAGTTAAAAAAATGACTAGAGAAGTTCATAAAATATTTTTGGAGAAATTAAATTTGAGGAGATCAAGGTGATAGTAGACTTTGATTTTTAAGGAATAGTTATGAATTAGAATTTCAAGGACGAAATTATTTTTAAGGTGGATAGATTTGTAGCTCCCCTTCCAGAAAATTTTTGAAAATATTTTTTTATTATTTAATTGATTTAAATGGTGATTTTTAGATTTTATTAAATAATCATTTTGTAATTATTACGGTTGATGACTTTAGCCATAGTTGAGTTTTGAAGTACCAGACGACTAGAATCATAGCATGGATAGTGTAGTGGCGTACCTTGACTAGTGTATTAGCAATGCCAAGGAAGACCCAGCCATAAGTGTGTCCTAACTAGGAAAACCAGGCCAAGTTGTGACATGACCATTATAAGTAGTTTAATTATTTATTATTAAATTTATTGACTATGCAAGAACCCGGTTATACCGAACTAGTCCGGACCGGACCCGGACCAAGTCCAAGCCCTAGGAGTCGGGTAGTACGTGTAGAGACGACCATATAGAGGTAAGTTGTATTAGCATTTTACTTTAGTGATTTAAGAAGCAATTTGGAATCGACGGATATATATATATATATATATATATATATATATATATATATATATATATATATATATATATTTATATATATATATATATATATATTATATATATATATATATATATATATATATATATATATATATATATATATATATATATATATATATATATTATATATATATATTTTATATATTATATATATATATATATATATATATATATATATATATATATATATATTATATATATATATATATATATATATATATATATATATATATATATATAATATATATATATATATATATATATATATAATATATATAAAAAATATAATATATATATATATATATATATATATATATATATATATATATTTTATATATATATATATATATATATATATATATATATATATATATATATATATATATATATATATAATATATATATATAAAAAATATTATATATATATATATATATATATAAATTATATATATATATATATATAAATAAAAAAATAAAAATAAAAAATATATATATATACATATTATTAAATATATATATATATATATATATATATATATATATATATATATATATATATATATATACATATTATTGTGCTTGCTATTAAAATAGTATTTTATATAGTAAATAAGTTATTTAATAAATATTTTGGATATTATGGGAATTAGCTAGGTTATATATATACTTGTATATATGTATATGTATAGAAGAGTATTTATAATATATGAAAATTAGGCTTTATATATATATATAATGTCACTGTATTGTATTTATGTGAATTTTGGTATATAAAAATTAAGAATTGGATTTCAATATTGATATTACTTAATATTTATTTCTCGTATTTGTATTTATAGTATTTATGGTATGTACGTATATATCATTATATATATAGATATATTTAGATAAATATAGGAATTAAAGAATAAATAAAAATAAGAAAAGAAAAACAAAATCCCAGTCCAACCGGGCTACAGTAAAGCCTGACCAACACCCAAGTTCCCCGCCCAGCCCACAGTGGGGAGGCCCAGCCTCAGCCCTGGGCCCATGCCTGAGCGGGCATCCCGCATAATTCCAGACCCGAGCGGAGTAGTCCCTATCCCCTATTCTTTTCTCAGCGAGTATATATATATATATTTTTTTTTGTTTGAGTATATATATATATATATATATATATATATATATATATATATATATATATATATATATATATATATATATATACATATATATATATATATATACATATATATATATATATATATATATATATACATATATATTATATATATATATATATACTATATATATATATATATATATACATATATATATATATATATATACATATATATATATATATATACATATATATATATATATATATACATATATATATATATATAAACATATATATATATATATATATATATATATATATATATATATATATATATATATATATATATATACGTATAAAAAAAAAAAAAAAAAAAAAAAAAATATATATATATATATATATACGTATAAAAAAAAATATATATATATATATATATATATACGTATGTATTTGTATATCGAGAACATCGAAACCCTAAACTCATGCCACCCCCACGACCCTCGCCAATACTGGGCGACCTCCCTGACGGTGGCGCGTTGCCGGAGGGAGGCTGACGGCCGGCCGCGCGCTCCTGGAAGCAGAGAACAGAGCGACAGCAGCAGCCCGATCCCCCTACTTCGCAGGTAAATTACTCTCTACTTGTTCGACCATTCCTCGTCTCGTTTTCACGTATACGATCACAACTTGACCACCTACCCACCCCTTCAAATAGATTATTTTAGATTGGTTTGCACAGTTTGTAATAATTCTTGGAAGTTTTCGAAAAATCCTCGAACGCAATGACAGATTTATGTAATCTGAAGTCCCTGTTCCTCGACGATTTGTGACCAATATATCATAAATCTCGGAATTCTAATTAAACAGTATTTTAGACAACCTGTAGGAAACTAGAAACCAATTGACACTTTTTGATTTTGATTATTTTACAGCAAGGTATAGCAGCGTGAATTTCACGAAAAACCTATCTAAACCTGTTTTGAAAATATCAAAATCCCTCCGATACAACGTCCGTCTCGTCAAACCGGACGATGTGGTCGCACACTGTAAGCATCGAAAGGTGAGTACAGATATTGCGGACGTGTGGGCTTTGACGGAATTCAAATTGGTCGCGTGTGCGCGACGAATTTGAAGCGTATCCGTCGAAATTCACCGTATCAGCCTCTGTGCAAATTTCTCAATTACTTTGTGCACGTTCGTCAGATCGAGACGAAACTTGTGCCAACAGTACCGTATCATTTTTCTGGTCCTTTATGCCAAGTTTGGTCCGATTCTGAGACAGTTGAATCGGATCGCCGTTTTGCGGGCCCCATGATCAGATTCAACGGGTGATTTTGTGCACGGCCCACCGGAATCCAAAACTGGACATACCGTTGGGTTCGTATCATCAAAACGAATCCGTAGACATGTAGTTTGACGACCTTAGCGACCATTGACTCTGGCACGCTTTTCGGTGCAAAGCAAGTCCAACGGCGGATACCGTTTTTGCCCAAAATTACCGTTTTGCCTCTGTGTCCAGAATTGGACTTAAGGACAGGCAATCCTTACTAATTTGGCTATTCTGAGAATGTTGGAAATGTTTGTTTCAGCGTTCGGAGACAGTCGTGATGATTTGGACTTTATGGCTTAGAAGTTGACTATATTTTGATGGATCTGCGTGCAATCTGCAGGAAAGATACCTTGCCTCCCTCAACAGTTCATTTTCATGCTTATAGTTCATCTGTTTTAGTATGCTATATTAATTACCTTAGTTGCTATAGATTTATATCATACCATGTTTACTAGTTTATTGTCTTGCTTGTACATCAGTATTTCCTGACTTGATAGCGTAGTTACACCAAGTTTGCCCACATTATGGTTCATGATAGAGTTGCCCTTACCTGTGTCATGACTGAGTTGTACCATGTCACTACTTGTATCTTGACTGAGTCGTGTCTGCAAGTATGTGTGATTAAACTTCTATTCCTATATAGTTCCCACAACCTGCGAGTCCACACACGGGGCGAGGGTTGTCCGTTTGCACCTGTGAGTCCACACACGAGGCGAGGGTGACTTGTCTTGAAACTGACCTGCGAGTCCACAATGGTATTCCATTAATCTCTTGTTCTTCCAGCAGTTCATTTATGCATAGTTGATCCCGTATCCGTGTTCATAGTTGCCTGTCAGTAGCCACATGTCACTCTCATGTCTAGTTCCTATTTATACCCTGTTTATATTATTGCATGATTAAACTGTTAGATAGGCATATTTTTATGTATCTTGCTATGTTCCCTGAGGACCTGATGATCTCTTCAGGTAGGTGATTGCATGGAGTTAGTTTGTGGCTCATGATGGTAGTGATTACACTTGCAGGGATACAGGTATTTGCTTGTGATATTTCTTTATTATCCTCTCGTGCTTTATATTCTATGCCATGATATATTCTGCTTATTTTATAGACTCATATCATTCTTGGATTCTAATCGGACAATATGCTAATGGGCTGCAGATAATGACCCATAATTGTTCATTCTTATCTTATATATTCTTGTGGATTGAGATACACCGTAGATTACCATGATACCATGATCTTGACAGCTTATATGTACCCGAGTCGGGCTGGAGTCCGCTCGATACATAGCTGGCTTGTTCACGCTATCGTACCCGAAAAGCGGGTGCGGGTCGTGACAGTTCCGGACAATGATCCCCTCAATGAGTATATCAATACTCAAAATAATGTACCTTTAGTGGATGATGTTATGCCTGAAAAAGAACTTGCATATTTTCTTAGTAAAGGTTTATATTTGAATTACTCCGATGTCTACCAATCTGTAAACCAGTACATAGATACGATATACGCCCTAGAGCATGGCATAGGACCACATCTCCGCATGCCGGTCACGACGCCTCGTCTGCGGGAAAAAGTCTGGCCAGAAGATATCCACTACTTCATCGTTCCAGCTAGAAAGAAGGGTGAAGAATTGATCATCTTCGGTCGAATAATTGGCGAAAGAAAGTTTGTTATGGACTTTACTACTCCTAATCACAACACTGAAGCTGACTATGATTCTGGAAAAATACAACTTTACCGATATAGTTGGCAAGACAAGAATATCATCCAGAACATGGGATATGATATAATAACGACTAGGGACTAAACTACGGTCAAGGGCAACGATTGCCAATACGTCACTTTGCTCCTCTCGGCAAACGCGAGAACTATTATCAACAGAACGGTATTGCTTTGGGTTATGTTACTCCTCCAACAACTCCTTAAGGATCAGACGTCGAAGCGGATCATTGTTCTCATTCTTCTAATTCCTGCCTCTGGAATTCAGACTCCAATATTGAAGACATGTTCAAAGCAACTTTGTCCGTCAACATGGTATCAGTTGACCAAATTGCAGATGATATCCAATCAATCAAGCTTGAACAATGGGCTCAAAAGATGGATACTAGGTGGGAGTTACGTTTCGAACTACGCGAACCACCTACTGAAGACGAAGTCGTCCAAGTTAATTTAGGAGATGAATCATCTCTTAAACCAATCTTCATCAGCAAAAGTCTGTCTGGCGAAGAACGACAATCTCTTATACAGCTTATAAAGAATACATTGACGTCTTTGCATAGAGCTATGAAGACATGCCAGGCTTGGACCCTAAAGTTGCTATGCACCGCCTAAATATCTCGTCTAAAGCTAAGGAAGTGAAGCAGCAACAATGACGGTTCCAACCAGATATCATGGAGGCCATCGAGAATGAAGTCAATAAGCTTATTTCAAGTGGGTTCATTTGCGAAGAACAACACCCTGGCTGGGTCGCTAACATTGTTCCAATTATGAAAAAGAATGGTAAAGTTCGAATCTGTATCGATTATCGTGATTTAAACTCTGCATGCCCGAAAGATGAGTTTCCTCTACCGATCACCGACGTAATGATCGACAATACTTGCGGCTTCGAGCGGATGTCCTTCATGGATGGGTTCTCAGGATACAACCAGATCAAGATGTTCTTCGACGATGAGAAATACACATCTTTTCGAACACCGTTGGGGGTATACTGCTATACGGTGATGCCCTTCGGAATAAAAAATGCTGGGGTGACATACCAGCGTGCTATGAACACAATTTTTTGTGATCATTTATGCAAAACAGTAGAATGCTATTGTAAAACCCCTAAAATTTCTACTATTTTTTTATATTAAATTTGGTACTGATTTAAAATTTTGTATTGTACGTCGCGTAGTCGTATTATACGTCACACACGAAGTTTTATTTTTCGTAATCGCTCGACGAGTGCGAATGTGTGCGTGCGTACATATTTTAGAAAAATATTTTTCTCCTAATTTTATAGTTTCAAAATAATTGATATAATAATTATTTTAGTTATCGTACCAAAATTTCCAATTTTATTATTTTATTTATTTTACAAAGCCTTTCGTTTATAACAAATTATTGATAATATTCTTGTGCATACGCATATATATTTCCTAAATATTTTACTAGTTTATTTTTAAATAAAAATGTAATTTTTGAGATTTATTAATATTAATATTTTATTATTCAAAAAGATATTTAAAAATATTTATTATTTTGAAATTATTATTATTGATATTTTGAAAAATATATTGGAAGTTATTGTGGCCATTTTAAATTTCGATTTGATGTTATGTATTTAATTTAAATAGTTTAAAGGTAGAATTTATATTTAAATGGAGTCTAGATTATCTTGATTTAAAATTAGAATTTAATTTGAATTTGGATTTGATTATCGATTTAAATTAAATTGGGTTTAAATATCCTAATCCTTATCTTAATGGGAATTCCCACATCCTATAAATAGGCAGGTACTCCTCCATTATTTTTCTCCACAAAAATTCCTCCACAAAATTTCCACAAACGTCAGTGCATCGTGTCCATGACCGTGTCCGTGTCCCATCCACTATGTGTTTCATTGTACAAATACATTTCTCCACCCTGGGTCCGACAGATCCGAACCTCCGTCTCCGTCGTGTCGGACACACCCGACACGACTCATCCAAACTCAAACCCCAAATCCTAACCGCTACCCCGACCCGTCGGCCCCTACTGCTCGCCTTGCCGAACCTCGGCCACAACCAACCCTCACCTCCATCTTTGTCACCATGGCATCCGACCACCACCGTGGTTATCGCCTCCTCCACCGAACTCCCTCCCAAAACCAAACTGTCGTGGTTGCCGACCTCCATCTCCACCATCAGCCACAACCACCACTAACACAACCAATCCATAATTTTGTGTCCAAGTGCCCGTGTCTACCACCATCCTCGGGTTCGACCCCAAGTTTACAGTTACAACCCACACACATGGACACCAGCCCTTGTGTCGGATACAATCAATACAAACTAGAAATAAGGAATCCTAACCGAAAACTTCAACGAGCCCAACCGTGCCATCCGCCTCCCTAGATGCCATCTTCCGCGGCTAGCAACACTAAAATAGAGCCCCTATCCGGCTACGCCTCTGCCCACCATCTTCGGAGTGCTGTCCCCGCACTGCTGTCGAACCTCGCCGGACAACGAGTGGCACCCGGTGGCCTCCCCCGGCCCTAGCGCTGTAGCCGAGAGCAAACAGAACCCAAGCCTCGCCCTGGCTAAAGCCCCTTCTCTTCGATGCATGGTCGTGCTTCCAACGGATCCAGATGGTGCGCCAGCCGTCCTCCGCCTCCGCTCGCCACCACCAGTGGCCAGAGCCGAGCTCGATCCTCTCCGCGAGCGGCGACTGTGCGTCGTACGACCCATTCGAGACAGACCTCCACCGTCGGGGTCGAGACTTCCTCCGCCCGTTCTCTTGCGCCCCGGCCACCGCACGCAGCCATTGCCGGTCACCCTCCTCCGCTGCGCCGTAGCCAGGAAACCTCTGACCATCTCCTCTCTACTCCCTTCGTCGAACCCCCTTCACCGCGTTCCGCCGCCTCACGCCGCCTTCGGCTTGCCGCCCGCCGCCGGCGACTTCGCCCCCAATTCCTCCGCCGAACGGTGCCGCCCCAAATCCCACAGCTCCGCTCGCCTCCGCCCCTGTCCGCCGAGACCGCTACCCCTCCGATTTGCGCCCCCTTTTTTTTCTCCGGCGGAACAGTGCCCCGCCGCAAACGCCGCCGGCCGAGCATCCCCACTCTTCCTAAACCCTCTCTCTCTCTCCTTTTCCTTCAATTCGACAGCAGCAGCTTAGGTTACATTATATTATTATTATTATTATTATTATTATTATTTTGGCTTTTGGCTTTTGTGTTCCTTTTTATTGTGTTGTTGTTATTATTATTATTATTATTATTATTATCATTATTACTATTATTATTTAATTATTGATTTATTATATTTTGTTTTGCTGTTACTTATTATTATTATTAGTTTATCATCATCATCATTATTATTATTATTATTATCTGTTTTTATAAAATAACATAACAACAACTGTAACTGTTGTTGTTTCGGTTTCCTTAAATTTTGTTATTTATTTTATGATTTTCTTTATTCTATTTAAATTGTGTTAATATTTTTTTAATTTTATCTAAAGATCAATGTATACCAGTACATGTATATGGTTATCCTATAATTGGTATTTTAACTTTACTAGTATTAATTTTTGCTATTAGTATATATACAGTAAAATATCTCTAAACACCATTAAGCAAAGTTGT
This sequence comes from Iris pallida, assembly GCA_029216955.1. Lineage (NCBI taxonomy): Eukaryota > Viridiplantae > Streptophyta > Magnoliopsida > Asparagales > Iridaceae > Iris > Iris pallida. The sequence goes on along the minus strand of JANAVB010021599.1, from coordinate 10,075,076 downwards.
TTTCACTGTAGAAATAATTTCTCTATATTTTTAAGTATTTAGCCGAAAAATACCGTCATCAAATCAAAAGCAGTTTCTAAATTTCATATCTACTTTCAAGAATATTTTTACTAAGGTAAGTTGCAGTTTTGACCTAAAATGATTTACTACTTACTAAATATTTTGGGATATAGTTTTACAAGGATTATAAATGGTTTTCTAAAAAACGTATATATTTTAATTTTCTAAAAAAATTCGACTATCCTTTCGTCCATGACTAAATCCTATTATTCATGTTTCCTTGCCAATTCAAGCCTACCTTATGTCCACCCTAACCAATTTGACCATTCTGGACCCAATGGAACTGTCCGTGCCACCATCAGAGATCACCTTGTGTAATTGTTATCCGAAGTCGTAGATCGTGCCACATTGTTCATTGCAGCACACCAGGCGTACTACCAGGCAAGACACCTTGCCATTTGCTGTTTATTTATTTTAGCTCATATTTCATGCATTGTTCATTATTTTCTTTATGCAAAATAAACTGTAATACATGGCATAACCTGTTAGAACTTACTGTTCATTTATATTCTTGCTATGTATTATTTTTCTTACACATTAAACCTAGATTTAAGGGACCACCTTTGTGTGTTGCATTCATGGCCTTGACACGTTGTACCACGAAGTTGTGTGTCGCATGTAGAACACGAAAGTGCGTGATTGGCTGGCCACCAGTACGTACAAGCGTACAATAGGAATAACCGCTAATAGAGGTTGTATGTTAGTTTGACTTAGCGGTTATAGAGGTTTTCTGTTGTGGATACAACATAGTAGGCATTAGGCGGGGAGGCAATTCCTTAGCGTATGGGCTTCGATGCACTTTCCTTGTGACCCGGACTCTCCGCTGGAGATACGGGGTTGATGACCCATGATTACTGACGGCCACTGACGATTCTGCGGAACATCATGCTCTTATTGATGGGGCCTTTGGTGCCCAAGGGGGACTATGCCGATCCTATTCTGCCAGGGCCCATGCGTAGGAAGGATTGTTCTTAACTACATTTCACTTAGAACGGTTAGGCACCTTTATCCGTTAGGTACGAGTACTTTTGGTTTGGGTACTTGTATCTGACCGTGGCTTGGAACAATAACTTGTCGCGGACTAGTTTGTCACATCTTGTCCTTGTTTGGTTGTAGGTGTGACTTACTACTTCGATGAGAAGGTATTGAACCTTGTTGGGGTCCGGATACCATATTGGATTCATGGCATGGAAAGATACGTCACCGTGAATTAGTTTACCATCTCCTGTCCTTGTTTGGTTGGGGGGATGGTACGCTCGTTCAATAGGTGCGTATTGGACTATGTTATAATCCAATTGACTTATTTATTTGAGCAATATTTATTCAGTTTATATGGCATGATATTATGTGTCTTGTTACGTCCCTCTGAGGACCTGGTTATCTCTCCAGGTGTGTGTGCTATTGTCTTTCGCAGGTGTTCTAGCTCTAGCTGTGATCTTCGCTATTTATTCGAGGATGATTGCACTTGGATCGTCTTCGCTTCGCTCGCCACTCATTTCATTTTCTATGTACTTTTCCTTATTTTGTTGGTAGTAGATTTGTCTCCGCCCAACATATGTATCAAGACAATTCATTATCTTTATATGATATCTTTTATTCATTTATTTTGTGTGGATGAGATTAGTTATGGTTCTACTGTATTTTACAGCTTATGTATTCATACGAGGTTTCCATATATTGGAGTGTACTTCATATGAGTACAGCTGGCATGTCTACGTTTCTAGTCCTACGTATTTTAGGACTGGGGCGTTACAGCTATGTAGACAATATCGCAGTTAAAAATCGTCTCAAGGGCAACCACCTCCAAGATTTAAGAATGGTAATGCGTGTACACCAACTTAAGATGAATCCAACCAAGTCTTTTCTGGGAGTTTTCAGCGATAAGTTCCTTGGTTTTGTTATCACTTCAAAGGGTATACATCTTGATCCGGAGAAAATGAAAGCTATCCTCGATATGCGTCCTCCAAGAAATCTTAAAAAGCTACGCGGACTTCAAGAAAGGCTAGCCTACATCAGATGATTTATTTCAAATCTTTCTGGAAGGTGTCAACCGTTTACTCAGCTCATAAAGAAAGGAGTATCTTTCGTTTGAACTGAATAATGTCAACGCGCATTTGATGACATCAAGAAGTATCTCACAAGCGCCCAGTGTTGGTGGCTCCAATAATGGAAAAGCCTTTCTTGTTATATGTCTGCGCTATGGATCATTCCCTTGGTGCCCTATTAGCTCAGAAGAATGAAGGCAGCCATGAACATGCAATCTACTACCTCAGCCGCATGATGGTGGGTACCGAGCACAGATACACACTTGTGGAAAAGGAATGTCTCGCACAAGTATTTGCTATCCAGAAGACACGTCACTATGTGTCTGGGCAGACTATCCACATCATAGCTAAAGTCAATCCTCTCAGAATACTCATGACTAAATCGGGTTCTCTTAATTCCCGTTTAGCTACATGGGCAATACTGTTGACTCCATACGATATGTTGTTCGTCCCTCAGAAGGCAGTAAAAGGCTAAGCATTAGCTGATTTCTTAGCAGCTCATCCGGTGCCAGAATCTTCCAAACTCTACGATGAAATCTTGGATGAAGTAGTGGAGTCTAACACTGTATCTGAGGAAATCCCTATTTGGCGAATGTTCTTTGACTGTGCATCAAGAACAGGACCTAAAAGAAATATCGTGGCCGGAATAGGAATCGTGCTTGTGTCACCCGACCATCTGGTTATATACCGTGCATATTCTCTCAAGGAACCTTGTACTAACAACATGTCCGAATATAATACCCGACTGATCAGCCTTCAACTGGCAAAACAACTGGGAGTTGACTATCTAGAAGCTTACATCGATTCTAAGCTAATAATTAGTCAGGTCCGAGAGGATTATGAAGTTCGTCATGAAGATCTCATCCTATATCACAAAGTGACAATCGAATTGGCTTCTACCTTCGCTAGATTCTTCGTCGAGCACGTGCCTCGATTATAGAATTTAGAAGTAGATGCTTTAGTCGGTCTTGCTGCATCCTTGACCGTCCCTACCAATACTCAGCATTCAATCACAGTGTCTGGTCGAGAGCTATTTTTTGTGAAAGATGTCTTGCATATTCATCACAGTTATGCAACAGAAACAAACATCGACGTTAAGGACTGGAGATTTTCTTTCATAGACTATGCCGTCTACGGAGTCCTCCCTGACGACCCAAAGGAAGCAGTGTCTGTCCAAAGGCGATCCCTCAGATTTTACTATGATACAGCTACCAAAATGTTGTACCGACGCTCTTACGACAGACTACTGTTATGATGTTTATCAGACACAAAAGTCAAACATGCACTCCGTGAGGCTCACGACAGAATTTGTTGTGCACATCAACCAGGCCCCAAATTACAAGATCGCCTCAGACGAATGGATTATTATTGGCCCACGATGATAGTAGATGTTATCGAATATGCAAAGAAGTGTAGGGCTTGTCAGTTCCACATCGACTTTATTCATCGACCTTCGGAGTTTCTATACCCGACAGCGGCATCTTGGCCTTTTGAAGCCTGGGGTATGGACGTCATCGGCCCAATCAGCCCACCATCCTCCAGAGGACATTGGTTTATCCTGACTATAATCGATTACTTCTTCAAGTGGGCAGAAGCTATACCGTTCATCAACGTAAAGACGTCAAACGTGATCAGTTTTATCAAACATCACCTTATCTATCGCTTCGGCCTACCTCGTAGGATCATCCATGATAATGGTCCACAATTCGCGAGCCATGCATTCTATCGATTCTGCAATAAGAATCAAAATCAGAATATAGCCTCTACTGCTTACAATCCAGCGACTAATGGGTTAGCAGAAGCCTTCAATAAGACTATCATCAAACTTCTCAAGAAGTTCGTGTCTTCAAACAAGCATGATTGGAATGAGAAGCTCAGCGAATGTCTATGGGCCAATCGTACAATGGTCCGGACTCCAACTGGCAGTACACCATTCTCTCTGGTTTATGGGAGTGACACATTTCTTCCCTTAGAAATCCAGATTCTCTCTTTTCGAGTAGCCTTAGCCAGTGAGTTGACTGCCGAAGAAAGTAACTGTCTGCGACTACAAGAGCTGGAAGCGCTAGACAAAAAATGCTTATTAGCTCAACAATGTATTGAGCTATACCAAGCACGTCTTTCCAGAGCCTTTAATAAAAACGTGAAGGAACGAATCTTTCAAGTTGGTGATCTGGTCTAAGCAGTAAGAAGACCAATGGTCATGACGCACAAGACAAAAGGAAAATTCCTGTCTAAATGGAAAGGTCCTTTCGTTATAGAATTAGTGTATTCCAACGGTGTGTATCGACTAACCAAGCCTGATGGTGACTTGCTCATGATGCCGATCAACGGCAAGTTCCTGAAGAAATATTATGTGTAACCTTCATGAACAGCGTTTATATATACCATGTTTCAGTCATGTAAATGTACAGTACAATGTTTACGTGATTCGAAAAAAATCATCTAACTATTATCCGTATTTCAAGAGTCTTGAATACGCCATGGATAATAGGTCCTTTAAAAAGATTCCCTAGTAGAATTATCTCCATTTTTGACTCTGCCCAAAATTGGTCTGACGAAAACAAGTCACGTCCATATTACCTTCCGATAATTATTTTCCCAGTAGGATAATTAAGAAACGTTTTGCCATGTCCATATAACCTCTGAGCAAAGCATTTATCAAAGATAATTGCGTCTATATTACCTCTGAATTATCCACTCCTACCTAACGTTATATATCCGTCCATGTCCATATTACCTCTGGTCAGATATAGAACATTCTCTGCTATTACGTCTATATTACCTCTATTAGCAGCTTCTTTTAACTTACTATCTATATTCAAGAACCTTGAATATAAAACGGATAATAAGTCCACATCAAATTTCCCAGCTGAATATCCATCAGAAACATCCTTACTACATCCACAATACCTCTAGTTCTGATATTTCACAAACTTCATTCATGAACTTTGAAAGCCAAAAGATTCTTTATTAAAAACGTCTATCAAAAGACGAAAAAAAAGAAATACAAGAGTCTCGACGGCTAAAACAGACAGTCACAAACAAAAGACTTAAGGGATACACAATCGATTGATGTTATCCCTCAGAGTCTTGATTTCAGCTTGAGATTTGACAGTGGCACGACGACGTGCTTCTTCCTGCTGAGCAGCTTCATCCTCGAAAGGAATCAGTTTTATATGCTCATCTTCCAACTTCACCAGCTGACCCTTCAATTGGACTATAGTTGTGGCAGTCACAGCAGTCTGACCACATAGTCTTCCTACTCAGACGTGACTGTTCGCAAGTCAGCCTCAAGCTTAGCAATCTCTTTGCAAAGCTGCACAATCTGATTGTACCTTTCAGCGATCTGTATGGCCAGCTTATTCATTGAGGCAATACGAGCCCTACCTGCAGCATCAAACTGTTCATACTGATCAACCAGCTCACTGATCTCTTAAGCTAGCGCCTCCTTCCTCGCCTTAAAAGTAGCTTTCTTCTCCTCAATAGCCGCAATCAGAGCCACGTCCTCCTCAAGAAACAATGATGTTAGGCTTCGCTGACTGTCCTCTCGGAGTTTGGCCACTTGATTTTCCAGGTCAGCCATGACCTTCCTTAAAGCATTAGCTCGCTCTTCATAGCCAGCAATGCTTTTAAGAGCTGTCACCTGGCATTCAGCGATAGCCTTTACAGGCCCGAAGGCGGCGTTTCGGTTCAAAACTCTAGATAGCTTTACTTTCAAAATGGAGTAGAAAGACTTTATGATTCCCTGAGCCATCTTATCATCTTCAGAAGATGTCATTGGAGATAAAGCTTGATGGGGATCTTCTGTCCCAGGGAGAGCTACTTGGGAGGAAGCTGAACCTGACAAATAAAACAATATACATATCAGTAACAAAAAAAACTTACTTAAAGAAGGAGTTGTAAGTTTATACCTCTTGCCGGCTCAGCATCAACTGGAACTGGGAAAATGAGAGCAGACCCAGGTCGCTCACTGTCAACATCAGCCAAAGCAGCATCAGGCTTCTTGCCTTCCACGGTCCCAGCTAGACCCGAAGCAGATTTAATAATGGCCGCCTCAACGGGCCGATCAAGAACTTCTTCAGTAACCGATGTCGATTTACTAGAAGAACCAAGGGCAGCTTCCTGTCTAGTCCAGGTATCTGGAGCAACCTCCGTGCTTTGTTCCCTCTTCTTGTCTACAAGAGAATATACGACGGAAGTCAGCCTCACAAGTTGCACGCAAAATTGAAGTCGAAAAATCTTATCCGAAAAAAGTGCAAGAATGACATACCCAGAAGGTGAGCTGATTGGACTTGATTTTCATCCAAATCTTTTATCATAGCTCCTATCGTAGACATATCCTCCAAAGAAATGTCATAGGAGGGACCGGCTTTCTGATCGCCATCATGGTCTGGGCCTTCGTCCTGATCATCCCTTTGCTCAAGCCTTATAACTGAAGAAGACCCACCATCATCAATCAGTTGAGGACGAGCATGGGACACTATTGTTATGTCCACCTCTACAAACGAAAAAGCACCTGCCGCGATCGTGACTTCAACGCCTACTCAAAGAAAAAATACAATGGTGAGAAAACTTCTAACGGTTTGACCAAAACGGCTATGGAGTCTAGGAAGGGATCTACCTTCCGAATGGTAACGGCCCGCGACATCGTTCCACCTCTCCCGGCCGGCCAGGAAGATCTTCTGGGAGGAGGCGAGCCGGTGCTCACATCCGTGACCTTCTTTCTTCCTCTGGATATAACAACCTTCTTCCTTTTGGACCGTTGAACCAGCTTAGTGGAAGCTTTCCTCTTGTGAGGAATATCAGGAAGAGGTTCTTCAGTATCCTCTATCTGAGGTGCTGTAACAACCGGCTCCTCAAGAGAGACTCTCTGCTGTGGCGCTGCAGCCGGCTCAGCTGAGGGTGCGGCACCTTTCCTTCTATGACCCCCCATTGCGCGCACTCGTCCTATATCGGTAAGAGTGGGGACAAGCCTAGTCCCCGATATTAAACTCTGCTTACGGTCATACCGAGAATGAAGGGTATTGACCTGAATATAGAACTTGGCAGCAGCAAAGAGCATGTGGGTTTCAGGATTATCTTCTGGCAAGGTAAAAATTGTCCTCGTACATCCAGCGTTATAGTAGCCCCATGCACGTGCCCCATCGATCAGGCTTCCTATCGACTGTAGATGAGGGCTGGGGTTGTCCAAAAGAAGTTGGCTGTAGCCGAACTTTCGTTCAAAGCGACTCAGCAGATAAGGTTCCAGGAAAGTGTGGTTCCTATTCCTGAGCACCGGATGGAAAGGCCTGATGGACTGGAACCAACGGAACGCCCCAATAGGAAGGCTAGTAGTGAGTGCTCCCTCATCTACTAAAGTGTCTCCTGTACGGCCACTACCAGACGGAGGCGACACTCTGAAGAATTCATAATTCTGCAAGAAACTCAAAGCCTTCCAGCCAACAAGCACCCCTGCGATGGTCCAGTCTGCATCTTTGAATCTCCGAAGAAAAGCATCTCCCGCCAAAGAGTCTGCCATCAGCCCGACATTCATTAGTCTGGGACAGTACAGCACCAGCCATCCCATCAGGTAGTGAAAAGAAATTCAGTCCTAACAAAATCATTTCTACCATCGGGTGTCACCGCGTTAACAACAAAGTGTCACAAGCCTCGTTTGATGGCACAGACCATCGCAGGAAGCAGGGCAAGCTGGTATCGAAACACCAGCTTTACAGCCGAAAGTATCATACCCCGGCTTATCCTTTCAATAGACCATGAACCACCAGGGACTACACAATCGTGGAGCCATGTCATCAGAAAGACGGCTAATACAGCCTTTTTCGACCGCTTAAACTCGACCTGCCTGAAGAAATATAAAACGGAAAGTTCCCCTCGGGATCATCACTATCTTCAGTATCTACTGCCCCGTGATCTATCAACAATTGCTCTATGTCAGATTTTGTCGAGCGCTTACGAGTCGAGAAAGAGACTGGGTTGTCTCCTTCTTCTCTAATAAAGATGTAGTTGGTCCAGGCTCTCGTATGGGGAAGGGACCCCTCAGTCTCACCCTTCTTGGTGACCTGGTGACAAACGAAGAGGTGACAGAGTAACTCTTTGTACACCTCCATCATCTCAGAGTTCTCTCTCTTCAAATCCAAGAGCTCCTCATCACAGGGGTCGTATTCCTCATATGGCTCGATCCCCCAGAAAAGTTTTTATATCGCCTGCATCTCGTGAAGAGCCAGACCCATCTCCCCATCTAGAGTGACGAAGGTACATGTGTGATAGTTGTACAGCTCCACCAACGAGATAAACATAGGCCAATTAACCTTTATGCCATATTGGGTGGCTCTAATGGCATAAAAAAGGCCAGTAGCTTTTAGGGTGTGTCACGACCCGCTCCCGAATAATCGGATACGAGTCGGACACGCCCAGCCTTCATCATTAGACACGACGAAGTAAGCTGTACCAAACTAGGAAAATCTAACAGATAAACATGAAAGTATACAATCACAGCATCTAAAACGTATTCCAGATTGATCATCATAATCCACAATTCTATGTATATAAATGTACGAGTCATCAAGAATGAAATGTACTATGAATTCTAAAACAATATCTAATAGTAAAGCTAACAGTCTAAACCTGAAATCTTAAGCTAAGTCATGACCCATCCTGCTCAGCTAAGATCCCGGGCTCTGGCTCATAAGGTAGAATGATATCCTACAAGTATACCTGCAACTTATCCAGTCAAGAGCGGAGCAAAGTACAGTTCTAGGTAATGAACAAGAACATCATGATATGGAAATGAGTACAGGAGAACATGAACTATAAAGTACAGGAAAGAACATGAAGGTACATGAATATAAGTACAGAAAATAAAGTACAAGAATGTAAAGTACAAGAATGTAACTATGAACCTGAAGTACAAAACATGACAAGTGCACCATGTTTGAAATACAACTAGCTCATGTGACCGGCTGGGGGTAAGCACATGAAAGCACATGAAAGTACATGAATGGTACAACTTAGGACCCGCGTGCACGATGCGAGGCCTAAGCTAGGCACATGAGTATAATAACCGGGATTGGTCATATGGCTAGTGTATTTCCCTACCCGACACAAGTAAGTACAAGAACAAGAGTACAGGAGTAAAGGGTATCGTGTCATGACGTGTCACAGGAAAAGTACAAGAAATGTAAATGCACAAAACCATAGAAAAATACTTGCCTTGCTCCAGGAAAGTACGGTAGTGAATGGAGCTGGATGTCCTCATGTTTAATAATTTCAAGTTGGTTAAGATCTAGAAAATAACAACTGGCTATTCTCTTCTCTTAACCAAAACTGATTACGAATTATTTGCTAGTCCTATAAATTCCAAATAAAATATTTACTTACTACTTTATGGTATATACAAGATTGCTTACCTATTATCCTGTTAATTCTAAATGATACTATTTTAATTAATTTAGTGATTAATAAACACATTTAATAACCCAGTTACTAGTATTCAAATTTTTTTAACAATAATTGCTATCAGTCCAACAGAGCCAACCCAAAGACTGTACTAGTTAAACTAGAGCCACACAAGATGAGTAATATCAATAACTCAGTCTTCTGCCATTTAGAGGTCGGCCACATGCTTGCTTGGCCCACTCATTTCAACCCCATCAATAAGCCAGTATAGTCCAATACATTACTTATATATGGACTTAACCAGCCAACCTTCAATTTAGAAAATAAAACTCAGTACCAACTTAATCCAAATACCTATGGTCAACCTGAACAAAACCAAACATACCAAGAAAAACTCACTGATATATACTCAATTGTCCAACCATCCCAAACCCAGGACCTACCATTACAAGTGATACATGGCCACCTCTAAATACAACCTTGCTATAGCACATCAAGACTCTAAAAGAAAAATTGCAAGAAAAGTCAGAAAACAAACTCTTCGACCAATTCCAGCTTCAAAACACACAAAAAATTTCCAACCCTAACTTTAGTTTAAAATTAACGGCTAAGCCTCCTTCAAAAACGGAAATGTTGAGAAAAGAATTCAAATACAGAACACTTAAATCTGGAAGAAATTTTAATTACATCTAGCGTAGGGGAACAACCAAAGTTGTTTAAGTGTCTCACACTTCTTGGAACTTACAATTGCCATACTTTATTTATGTTATAAGGAAGCTATGTACTTGAGAATCAGAAGAACAGCAGCTTAGTTAGAAATAGTAGTTAACCAAGGCAATGCTACCCATAGTAATTATATAAAGGCTGACAACGGATACCTTATCTCAATAAAATTAAAAGAGTAAGATATCTCAGTAGAAAATGAAGCTGGTGCTGCTCAAGATCATTATTTAGATGATTGTTTGGATCACAGTCCACTGATAGCAGAAAAGTATGGTTATTGTGAAGTGTCACATATTTTCAAAATGTTGCCAACTTCAGAATGAATATTATAGATTACTACAATTGAATTGAACTACAAGAAGTTGTTTTAACCCTGTGGGAATTGAGCGTAGATTGCACAGGTGCTATTTGAGATCGTCTTGGTACTGTCTAAAATAAGAGGCTATGTGTTATTGTGCCATATTGATTTCACTGATGCAAGTCTACTGGGACAAAGATCGACACTGGACACTGTTTACTTCACCATGCACTCGACACCATAGAGCAATAGGATTGGTGTAACGCTCCAGTCCCAAAATACGTAGGACTAGAACGTAATCATGCCAGCTGTATACATACGAAGTATATAGACCATCATATGTATACATAAGCTGTAAAATATAGTATTCCAAGACAAACTAAATTTCATCCACAATGAAAAGAATAATAATAGAAAAATTCAACTTGAACATTTATGATTCAATCGTTGGACGGAGACAAAGTCCACTACCAACTATCTCAATGATATAAATGTACAAGAAAGCGATCGACAAAGTGATAAAACGAACCAAGCGCAACTGTCTTCGAAGGAATGAAGAAGACCACGTCCTTGGCTAGAACACCTGCAGGAAACATGAACACACACCTGGGGAAAAACCAGGTCCTCAGAGGGACGTAACAAGACACATAATATCATGTCATAACTGAATAGTAAGAGCTCAATAGAAAATAGACATGCATAAAGGTTCCTAACCATTCTATGTGATATACACTTTGAGAAGACAACGTTCTACGCAGGAGCTTAGGTGTTCAGCATAGATGGAGAGAGAGCGGTAGTAGGTAGCGCTCATAAGAGACACTATCGACCATGGACAGAAAGTAGCTCTCATACGAGAACTATCGGCCCCGGGCCAGTAAGTAGCGCTCATCCGAGACACTATCGGCCCAAATCTATGTGTGTACTGAACATGTAGCCCCTACGCTAATAACTGTCTCCCCCCTCCCCATGATACTATACATGTGTCGACTCTACGATACTGTTTAATCCTTAATAACTGCCAAGTCTTCTACATAATCTATTGGCAGTTATATCCTAACGCACGGCCTGTACGCACCGATGTACGGTCGGTACGCAAGTCCGTATCTATATGCGACTCACAACTCACACACAACCCGTGGCACATCGTGACAGTTTATGAGATGCACTAAACATACGGTGGTCTCTTAACTCTAAGCCAATTGTACAAAATATAATAATTTTTATATATATATATAATTTTGAAAGAACAACATAAAGAAAAAGCATGCATGATATTGAGCAAGAAATTAAACAGTAAAGGAAAGGTGTCTTGCCTGGTGTGTCGCCTGATGTGACGTCGGGTGTGGTACAATGACTCGACAAGTCCGAGTAGTCCATTAGCCAAGTTTGATGTATAAGGTCCGAAATTCACAAGAAAATAGGAATGTAGGATCAGTCATGATTAATGGTGATAATCGTGGAAAATTTGTAGGGAAGAAATATATATATACTAGTCTTAAAAATTATTTATAACCTTTTTTGAAAACTAGCTTTTATTAGTCCACAATACTTAGGAAAATATTTTCCAAATACTAGAAACCATATCTTTGTTCTACTTTATAGCGAGATATAATAACATATTCGAGAATAAATTAATATATATATATATATATATAATATATATATATATATATATATATATATATATATATATATATATATATATATATATATATATATATATATTATAGAAAACTAAATTTAACTTGGAAAGACCCTTTTTCAAATAATATATTTTTAATTTAAGCCAAATCTATACTTGTTATGAAAACATATAAAATTTCTTGAATAATTTATTTATTACTAGCCATACAACCTAATATAATACAACTAAATTTTTATATACTATTTATTGCATATGTGTTTAAGAAAGAATTAATTAAATAAATAAAAGCTAAGATAAAAATAAATGAATATAGAAATAGAGGGAGAGAGAGGGAAGTCGTAATAATAATAATAATAATAATAATAATAATAATAATAATAATAATAATAATAAAAATAATAATACTAATACTCTTTATAACCTTATTCCTAACCAAAATATTAATTAATTACATATATTCAGTTACACAGTACTAATATTAATTAAATATAATAATAATAATAATATATTACTTATATTTACATAACCGTAACTATTCTCTTCATTTAGTACAGAGAGAGAAAAGTGAGAGGGAGAAGTGGAAAATGGGGGTTTTACCGGCGGGGATCGACGGCGACTCTGGCGCGGATCGGCGACGGGCTGAGGCCGTGCGGTGGCGCCGCATGGCGGTGGTCCTGCGCACGGTGGCGGATCGGAACTGGAGGAAGGAGAGAGGTCGACGGCGCTACGCGGAAGGGGCGGTCGTGCGCTGGGTTACGGCGGAGGGCGCGGTGGCGATGGGGTTTTCCGACGGGAAGAAGGCGGCGGCCGGGCGGAGGTCGGCGTTCGGAGGAAGCTCGGCGGCGAGGATCGGAGGGCTTGGGTGGGTTCAGCGGAGGCAAGACCCCACGGCGGCTGCGCGGCGGATGCTCAACGACGGCGCCGAGGAGAGGCGCGGCGGATCGAGGGGTTCGGTGGCGGAGAACGCGGCGGTCGGTGCTCGCGGTCGCCGCGGCGCAACGCCTGGCCCGGCGGCGCTGTACTCGCTCGGTCGTGGAGAACGGGAAATCGAGCGGACGGCGAGGTGATTCCGGTGGCGACGGACTCGAGGCGAGCGGCGACTCAGGTTAGGGTCTTTCCCCTCCTCCAAATTTTATGGCGATGCTGGTGGTGATGGATGGGCTTGTGGTCGTGACAGGGTGGCCGCGGTGGCGGCAATGGTGGTGGTTATTTGGTCCTGGTGGTTCGGAATGAGGGATTCGTGGTGTTGGCTGTGTCGGAATGACGATGCCGGAGTGGTGATTGGGTTACTGGAGACGACAGGGAGGAGTAGGAGATCGGTTGTATTGTCGGGTGTGTCCGACACGGTAGAGGTGGTTTATTTTGTAATAACTGGAATGAGATTCTGGATGGACATAGACACGATGCACGGTTCATGGTAGAAATTTTTGGAGGAGTACCTCTACTTTTATAGGAGGTGGGAATTCCCAGATGGATAGGACTATAATTGGTTTAAAACCGCAATAGATAGTATTATATTATATTTAGATAGTTTAAAAAAATAATTGGAACGAATCCAAATCAAATATGGATATCTCCTATATTTAAAAGTATATTTAAAACAAAACCTTTTCCAATTTAAATTATCCAAATTAATAAACTATTAAATTAAACAAGATTAAAAATATCTTTTTCACATCTATTAAAATATGCTATTAATTAATTTCGAAAATTACATATATAGACTGATAAATAATTTTAAAATATAAAACTTGCTTTTCTAATATACCATTTTATAATAATAATATTTATTATTATACTGCAAACATGTAAGGCTTTTTATAAATAAATAATAAACTCGAAATTCTATATATATACTTTGAAACTATTTTCGATAAATAAATCCAAACTAATTTTTTTTCTAAAAATATGTACCTCGCACATATTCGCACTCGACGAGTAAGTACGAAAAACAAATTTTGCACGCGACGTAAAGTACGACATCGAGACGTACAAATACAAAGTAAAATTTAAATATCAATAAATAACCATAAAAATTTAAAATTGTAGTAGAAATTTAGGGGCTTTACATCTTACCCAACTTAAAAGAATTTCGTCCTCGAAATTAAGAATTTACAGGGGGGTGAGAAGACATAAGGGGGTATCGGTGGGGAACAATCAATTATAAGGCTCAACAAAAACATGTCGCAAGAAGTTGCGATTTAGATCATAGAAAAATAATACGAGTATGGTCGTGGGTAGTGAATGAGGGTCATAGTAGGGCCGAGAAGAAGGACGAGTAGTTTAGGACGAAGGTATAGCAACCTTGAGTGGTAATGGTCCTATTCGGTAGGGAGGCTAGAGGAAGTTCCAGTATACCGCCTTCGTTATTCTAAAAATGGGTGAAGGCGAAAACAATAGAGAGTTCAAAAGACGATATTATCGAATACGAAAACGTGGTTCAAAGACGACCGAATAATTTTAAAAGAATTTTTAAGGCAGTCGTGGATGAAATTCTAAGGAGAAAGTTCAACTACATCCATCCACGTAGATTGATATATGAAAAAAAAAGCGAACCAAAGTGCAATAGGTTGATCAGACCATCATGCACCGGTTCTGATTTGACAGTATGTTAGTGGGAGCGACCCAATAAGATACGTCATGATCAAGCTTGATAAGAAAGTAAGCTTGCAAAATTTATGCTAAGTTAGCATTAAAAATAGTCAAAGTATAAGTAAGGAACCATGATAAAGGAGAATTAAATAGTCCTAGATTCTTTAAAATCAAGTCTTGTCCAAGGTTTAGGCTTATACAGCCGGCTTGGTTGACAAGATAAGTTAGGGTCCACTGAATTCTAGGGTCCAAGTGAACCTATCAATGTGGTCCACAAAAGGTTGGTTAGGTCGGGAGGTATTCTACCCAACTTACAAGAGTTAAACTAGTAGTGTAAAGGGGTCAATGGGTCAAGCACTCAAGGTAAAGCGCAAGTCAAGCATTACACATCGGGTGGAAAGAATTGAGTCGAGGTCGAGTCTCATCTATAGTTAAAAAGTATATTGGTTTCACGGTAGGGATTAGAGTCCAGTCTTTTTGACCCGAAAGTCACAATACAAAATTAGAGTACAAGGAGACGTGTTTTAGTGGCACGTGATATACCTACATGAAGGTGGACTCGTGTAGGTCTTGCTTGTGAAATTTGTAGGAAGAAAACGTCTAGTATTGTGCTTCAAATATCCAAGTCACGGTAAAGGACAAAAAAGAATTAAAATAGAAAGTGGGAATTCATGAGATAATGATTAACGCACAAAATAATTGATCAAGTTAAAGCACGAAAATAAGAAAATTCAGATTCGAGTAAATCAAGGTAAAATAAGTTAGAATACAGTTTCTAGAGATATGATAGTGTCACGACCCGCTACCCAAATTGTTGGGCCAGGCCGAGTCATGCCCAGCCTACGTTGAGATAAAACGTAGTAAGCTGTTCTAAAGACAACAGGATAAGACTAAATGTGCTAACAGTTCTATAAGTGAAGAAGAATCATAAATGCTCCAAACACAAAAGTCGTCGTATAGAGTAAAATGTCCAAGTACAAGTGAACTGAAATGTAAAACTGGATACATGTCCAGTTACAAAATATATAGTCTAATACATGTCTACTCTCAAAAGTCTAAGTAAACAAAAGACAACTAGGCGAGGTTCCCCGCAGGAACATCCTCGTAAAGCAGAGCCGGGTCCTCGATAGTAACTCCATAATAGGTGTCGTAGAGTAACTCCTCCTCAGTTAGGATACCTACAACGTTATCCTGTCAGGACGGGAGCAAGTACTGAATCTAGCAAACTAGCATATGAAACATGTAAATGAACATAAGAGGAAATAACTGGAAACATGGCATCACACAATCTATCATGGCAAGAATACATATGTCGTAGAGACAGATGTACATGTAGTGTTTAAAACTGTAGCAAGTACGTGATCGGTCAATAGATGTACAATGTACTATGGTACATGTAAATAAAATGTACATACGTACAAGTCAACAGGCATAGGTGTACATCCGTACAGAAATGCGGGATAATGGCCTACGGCAAGGTATACATATAAAATACGACCTCGCTCGCTACTATAGGGGGGTCATGATCACGTACTCTACCATTAGTTTCCCCATAACCCATATCCTAATCATGTGAGAGATACATAAAGACTGTTCTAAGCATGGTAGAAATAAAAAGTACAACATGTGATATTTTAACTTGCTACCCCAAGGATCAGCAGTTAACATAGTTGGTAAATCGCAGTTCATTATGTAACAGTATGTAAAGTTTGTAGAAAGTACTTGCCTCTAGCAAAGCGAAACATAACAAGCTGCGATAACAGTGCTATGGATGTCCGGTAACTCGTCACTGTAGAAGTAAATACAATAACTTAGTTTTTACACTAAGCTAAAACACTAGGACACTAATTGGTGAAACAAGACTTGTGACTGGGCACCTAACCAAAATGATAACTTTGGTATAGGAGACCAATGTGGGGTGACACACTACTTTAACTAACTTTCTAGGGTCTTTACACTAGTGAGGGGTGGGGTTCAATACGGCTAAAACTCAAAATAACACAAAAAGCTACAAGTCGTAATTAGTCAATAAATAAATCAAAAGACCATTGTGTTCTAACAATTTTAGAGATAGACAAAAAGCCTAGTTTTACTCAAAGTAAAGTACCAAAGTGATCTTTGTTAATCGTAGAAATTTATTATAATTTTTCTGGAATTTATTAACCAGTACAAATATTTTATAAAAATCAGTTTTCCTAAGTATACAGAAAATGAGTTTTGGTTTCATATGCCAAACTAGTGGCAAAACAGTAAATTAAATACTATAAAAATTATACTAAATTAGCTAACTTAACATAGTATCTAAATACTATTTTTCCAGAATTTAACAATAATTTAAGTATTTTTAGAAATCCAAAAACAACATTACACACTATTGAAATTAAATAATTAATTATCTGCGTATTTTGTCCATGTATATAATTTGAACCAAAGTTCAAATACAGGACCCAAGGCCATGAATCAAGTCCAATATGACTTGTACAGGTCTTGAATGTGTGAAAACACATTTGGGCCCAAAAACCCATGCTAGGCCTGACACCAAATGGTTGCAGTAATTTAAATACACTAAAAATACAATTTGGTAATAGTGCAAAATAAATATTATTATTTTAATATGGTAAAATTTATGCATAGTGAAAATATACATACATATGTTTTAAAAGTACATATATATGTGAGAAAAAATACTTAATTTATAAAGTATATATATATATAATAATATATATATACACAAGAAAATATATACATATATACATATGTGTACATAATACATATATATATATATATATATATATATATATATATATATATATATATATATATATATATATATATATATATTTTATATATATATATATATATATATATATATATATATATATATATATATATATATATATACATCCATAATATAATAAAGTACTAAAAATGAAGTATATATATATATATATATATATATATATATATATATATATATATATATATAAACAGCATATATATATATATACATAATATAGTATATATAATAATACATATACATATACAAATACATGTATACATATATATAAATATATATATTAAAACAAAAAGAAAAGAAAAGAAAAAGAAACAGAAACAGAAAGGGGGGCTCGAACCCGAGCTGCGCAGGGGAGGGGGGGTTTAGTTAGATCGGGCTGGCCAAGGGGTCAGCCCGTGGCTTGTGTTAGGGATAGACTTAGGTTAATTTTATTAGGTTTTGTTTAACATAAACATTAAAAAAATAATAAACACGAGCCTGTGTCCGGACAGTTAGGGACACAGGTATTTACGTGTCTGGGCTAGCATGACATGCACGAGTTCAGTCTCGTGTGTCCAGTTTCACCATCATGTTCGTCAGGACACGGCGAACAATAGAGACTCAACACGAGACACCAAAAGACACGAAAACAACTGACACGTACGTGTCCAACTTCACAGGGGGGATTCGAGAGCTGCGGACGGCGGAGGAGGCGTCGGCGAGGCGGCGCTTGGGCGGCGATCGTCGCGTCTCAGCGTAGCGAGTTCGTCGGCGGTGGTTAGGGGTGGTGGCACTCGGCGTGGGGGCTGGACGAGGAGTTCGTCGGGGTTAGGGTTAGGTCTAGGGTTTTCGTCGGAGACGAAGGGCTGCGGTGGTTGTGGTGGGGTGTAGAGCTAGGGTTTGGGTCAGGGGAGAGAGAGGGTTTATTTATAGGGGTTTAGGGCGGTGGATTGGCCGAGGAAGGTGGGGAAAAGTAGGTCGGTCGGTCGCCGACGACGTGGCTGGTCGTCGGGGGCAGTTAGGGTTAGGAATTTGCACTTAGGTCCTTAGATTTTAGGATATTTACAAATAAGTCCTAACAGAGGATAGTTGCAAATAGAAATTTGCATCCACAATTTAAAACATTTGAGCAATTACAAACTGATATCGAAATAATTTAATAAATTACAAAACCATATTAAAACAATTCTAAAAATTACAAAATGATATTAAAACTTTTTAGAAAATTACAAATTAATATTTTTTGTATTTAAAACTTATTTAAAATCATTTAAAAATTCTAGAAAAATTCCTAAAAATCCTAATAATTATTTTAAGGCTAAAATTAACATTAAAAATTAATTAGCACTAATTAAAATGAAATTTGAAAAATAGGGGCTTACAAGTCTTCCCTCCTTGAAAAATTTCGTCCTCGAAATTCACAAGGATTGAAGACCCTACAACATTCTAACATGGCAAGCAGTGCAACAAAATGACTAAGGCTGCGATCGAAACTAACCTCTAAGGTATCAAGCGGGAACGGATGGTTCCCTCGCAGCGGTTGGATCGAACAAGTAAGGGTATCTCTCCCTCATGTCCGACTCCCTCTCCCAAGTAGATTCACCTGGGGAGTGACGGCTCCAAGCTACTCGTACTAGGGGTATAACCTTGTTCCTCAGCCTCTTCTCTCTCCTGTCTAATATCTCCACTGGCTGCTCAGAAACTGTAAGGCTCGGTCCGACCTCCAACTCTGAATGATCTAGCACATGACTGGGGTCTGGAACATATCTCCTCAGCTGAGATACGTGAAAGACATCATGAACTCCTACTAGGTTGGGTGGAAGTACAACCCTGTAAGCTACCTCTCCGATCCTGCCAAGTATCTTGAATGGCCCGATGTATCTGGGGCTCAGCTTCCCTCCTCGTCCGAACCGGATCGTCCCTCTAGTAGGTGATATCTTCACCAGCACCATATCACCGTCTGCGAACTCCATCGGACTGCGACTAGCATCAGTCCAGTATTTCTGCCTGTCCTGAGCTACTCTGAGCCTGTCTCTGATCATCCCGACTTTCTCTGCTGCATCCGTGATCATCTCTGGCCCAAGCATAACTCTGTCTCCAATATCATCCCAAAAGAGCGGTGTGCGGCATCGTCGCCCATAAAGCGCCTCGAAAGGAGACATACCAATACTGGCCAGGTAGCTGTTGTTGTATGAAAACTCTACCAAGTGCATATGGCTCTCCCATGATCCTCCAAAGTCCAGCACGCAGGTCCTCAGCATATCCTCCAGTGTCTGTATCGTCCTCTCGGACTGCCCATCTGTCTGCGGGTGGTACACCATACTGAACTTGAGCCTGCTGCCCAACTCCTCCTGCAAGCTCCTCCAGTAGTGGGATATAAATATGCTGTCTCTGTCTGACACGATGCTCACCGGCACTCCGTGTAGGCGAACTATATGTTGCATGTATAGCTCCGCCAACTTCTCGGTGGAAAGCCCCACCTTGAAGGGTATAAAGTGCGCACACTTCGTCAGCCTGTCTACGATGACCCAGATGGCATCCTTCCCTCCTTGGGAACGAGGAAGCCCTGAGACGAAGTCCATCGTAATATGTTCCCACTTCCACTCGAGAATAGGTAACGGCTGCAACAAACCAGCTGGCCTCTGGCGCTCCGCCTTGACCTGCTGGCAAACTAGGCATCTCGAGATAAAATGCGATACATCCCTCTTCATCCCATGCCACCAAAGATGTTCCCGCAAGTCACGGTACATCTTGTTAGCACCAGGGTGAATAGAATATCTCGATCGGTGCGCCTTCTGCAAGACTGCCTCTACTAGCTCTCCCTTCGGCATGCACAATCGGCTGCCATGCCTCAAGGATCCATCCTCTGCTATAGTGAAGTCATCCAGCAATCCCACTAAAGCCTGGGGTCGAAGTCTGCGAAGGCTCTCATCTGTAGACTGTGCCTCCCGGATCTGCTCCATCAAACCTGACTGAATGTCAAGTGCCATCATCTGTACCACTGATCCAGGCCGAACTAGCTCGATACCGAGCTTCTCCAGATCCTTCCGCAAATGCCGATCTATCATCAGGTACCATGCCATCGGATGCCTGCTCAGCGCCACCATATTTGCCTTTCCGGGGTGATACTGTAAATTGATGTCGAAGTCCTTCATCAACTCCAACCATCGTCTTTGCCTCATGTTCAGCTCTTTCTGCGTGAACACATACTTCAAGCTTTTGTGGTCAGTAAAGATCTCCACACGCTCTCCGTATAAGTAATGTTTCCATAACTTGAGTGCAAAGATCACCGCAGCTAACTCTAGGTCATGGATAGGATAATTCCGCTCATGAGTCCGCAATTGCCTAGATGCATAAGCAATCACTTTCCCATGCTGCTGTAGGACACATCCTAGCCCCTTCCCAGAAGCATCACTGTATATGGTGAAACCTCCAGAACCTGAAGGTAAAGTCAGAACTGGAGCGGTCGTCAGCCTCCTCTTCAGCTCCTCAAACGTTGTCTGGCAGCCCTCTGACCAAATGTACTCTGCGTCCTTTCGCGTCAGCTTCGTCATGGGTTCAGCTATCCTAGCAAAGTTTTGGACGAACTTTCTATAATAGTCTGCTAAACCCAGAAAGCTCCTGATCTCTGAAACTGACGTCGGAGCCTTCCACGTCTCAACTGCAGCAATCTTCTTGGGATCCACCGAGATTCCATCTCCAGTGACTACATGGCCGAGAAACTACACTCGGTCCAAAAAGAACTCGCACTTCGACAATTTGGCAAACAATCTCTTCTGCCTCAGAATCCCCAAAACTATCCGCAAGTGCTCTGCATGCTCCTCTGGCGTCTTCGAGTATATCAGGATGTCGTCGATAAATACTACGACGAACTTATCCAGATACTGGTGAAATATCTTATTCATCAAGTTCATAAAGATAGCTGGCACATTTGTGAGATCAAATGGCATCACCAGAAACTCGTACTGCCCGTACTTCGTGTTGAACGCCGTCTTCTGGATGTCTGCTGGCCTAACCTTCACCTGGTGGTACTCGGATCTCAAGTCTATCCTGGAAAACACCTTCGCCCCGCTCAACTGGTCGAACAAATCATCTATCCTGGGCAGAGAATATTTGTTCTTGATGGTGATAGCATTCAAGGCCCGGTAGTAAATACACAACCGGACTGTACCATCCTTCTTAGGCACAAAGAGCACTGGCGCTCCCCATGGAGAAGCACTGGATCGAATGAAACCCTTTTTCAACAGGTCATCAATCTGCTCTTTCATCTCTATGGCCTCCTTGGGATTCACTCTATAGCAAGCCCGGGATACTGGTGATGAACCCGGCACTAGATCTATAGTGAACTCCACATCTCTGTCTGGCGGAAGTCCTGGAAGATCCTCTGGGAATACCTCCATAAACTCCCTAATGATAGGGTATGGCGGTGCTGCATCCCCGACTGTCGCACAACAGTTCGGCTCTAGGCTGATCTCCGGCCCTGTCCTTCTGACACTGAATGGTGCTGTATCTGGGGGACTGAACAAAATACTACCCTCATGGCAATCTATAGATGCATGGGCATAGCTAAGCCAGTCCATCCCCAATATGATATCATAACCGGGGAGTGGCATCACAAAGAATCGTCCCTCAAACTCTCTCCCGGCTATCATAATAGAGCATCTATAGCTAGCTCTAATAGGCACTGGTCCTCCCCCCGTCATTACTCTACTAATCTCCGCAGTAGGTGTAGATACTAAGTGATGTTCATGCATAAACTCTAATGACAGGAAGCTATGAGATACACCAGAATCAAACAAGCATAGAGCTAGAAAAGTATTCAAATAAACATGACCTGTGATGACGTCAGCTAAGTAATCCAGCTCCGAAACCTGCTCCGGCTCCGGCTCAAGGGCTAGGCTATAAACCTTCTCCTGAGGTCCCTTCTGCTGCTGCAGATGCTGTCCAAACCTCTGCTGCTGAGTAGGAAGCGGTCCTCTAGGTACCTTGGCTGCTGGACAGTTCCGTAGCTGATGGGTGGCAGACCCACAAACTAAACACTGACCCAACCTCTTCCTGCAAATGGACCTGTCGTGCCCTGGTCTTCCGCAGAAAGAATATATAGCTCCCTGCTGCTGCTGCTGCTGGTGTCCCGGGGCTCTAACTGGCAGGGTCGGGTGATGTGGTGTAGGGGAACGGTAAGTCTGCTGGGGTGGCGTCGGTGCTCTCTGCTGGAAAGCCTGACGCTTGGACGGTCCCTCATGGTGTACAGAAGCCGGCCTCTTGCTAGACAGAAGACGCTTCTCAATGCTCCGGGCCAACTCTAGGCTCTGGTAGTAGTCAGTCGTACCGTTCGCCACTATAAGAATGCCAATGTCTGGAACTAGACCATGGCAAAACCTACGGGTCATCTCCTCTGGATCTGCAACCAGACTAGGAGCGAAACGGCTCAGGCGACTAAACTCTGCCTCATAGTCATCAACAGAACGGTTCCCCTGTTGGATGTTCTGGAATCGTAGCCCCATGGCTACTCTAGCAGTGGTCGAGAAGAATTTCTTCTTGAACTGGGTCTTGAACTGATCCCAAGTGGCTCTCCCTCTCGCAAACAACGGCTCATTCCGGAACCAGACTCCTGCTAAGTCTATCAGCAGAAATCTCGCTGCCTCGACCTGGAGGTCATCTGACATCCTAACTCCCAGAAGTTTTCTCTCTACCGAATCTAGCCAGTCATCTGCTACTACTATGCCCTCAGTCCCTGAGAACTCCTTGGGATTCAGACCCATGAAGTCCTTGATCGTCCCCGCTCTCTGCCGTGGCTCTTCATGTGGTGGGACCACGGGATGTCCCTCAGAACGCTCCATGCTCTGGCGGAGTAGGGTAGTCTACTCCTGATGGGTTGTTAGGAACCCCTGAATCAGTGTAAGCAGCAGGTTCCCGTCGAGTGTGACGGAAGCCTGGGTGGGTATAGTGATACGGGGTGGTGGAAGTATCGGGTCCTGTTGGGCCTGTGATGTGGAAGGTGGTTGTGGTATCTGGGTTTGTGGATTTGTGGAGTGGGGGAATGTGGTAGGTGGAGGTGTATCAGTCGACTGGTCAGCTGACTGGATAAGGAGGGCCCCATTCTCGGGGGTAACATACTGGGATGAACGAGTAAGCACCATCTAAATTAAAATAAAAAGGACTTATAAGGACTTATTTAAAGTAAGTAATCATATGCAAGGAAATCTAATTATAATAGCAAACATGTGATGTATTTTCTATGTTGCAATCCTAGCATTCCTCTAGGTGTTCTAAGCGTTATTCCTAATATTGTCTAATTACCTTAAGTTCCTAGTTGCAGGCATGCTTGGTACAATAACGTAACCAAACAGTTTAGTCAGGACCTGCATGGGCCACCACTAAAAACATGTCACGACCCGCTACCCAAATTGTTGGGCTAGGCCGAGTCATGCCCAGCCTACGTTGAGATAAAATATAGTAAGCTGTTCTAAAGACAACTGGATAAGACTAAATGTGCTAACAGTTCTATAAGTGAAGAAGAATCATAAATGCTCCAAACACAAAAGTCATCGTATATAGTAAAATGTCCAAGTACAAGTGAACTGAAATGTAAAACTGGATACATGTCCAGTTACAAAATATATAGTCTAATACATGTCTACTCTCAAAAGTCTAAGTAAACAAAAGATAACTAGGCGAGGTTCCCCGCAGGAACATCCTCGTAAAGCAGAGCCGGGTCCTCGACAGTAACTCCATAATAGGTGTTGCAGAGTAACTCCTCCTCAGTAAGGATACCTACAACGTTATCCTGTCAGGACGGGAGCAAGTACTGAATCTAGCAAACTAGCATATGAAATATGTAAATGAACATAAGAGGAAATAACTGGAAACATGGCATCACACAATCTATCATGGCAAGGATACATATGTCATAGAGACAGATGTACATGTAGTGTTTAAAACTGTAGCAAGTACGTGATCGGTCAATAGATGTACAATGTACTGTGGTACATATAAATAAAATGTACATACGTACAAGTCAACAGGCATAGGTGTACATCCGTACAGAAATGCGGGATAATGGCCTACGGTAAGGTATGCATATAAAATACGACCTCGCTCGCTACTATAGGGGAGTCATGATCACGTACTCTACCATTAGTTTCCCCATAACCCATATCCTAATCATGTGAGAGATACATAAAGACTGTTCTAAGCATGGTAGAAATGGAAAGTACAATATGTGATATTTTAACTTGCTACCCCAAGGATCAGTAGTTAACATGGTTGGTAAATCGTAGTTCATTATGTAACAGTATGTAAAGTTTGTAGAAAGTACTTGCCTCTAGCAAAGCAAAACAAAATAAGCTGCGATAACAGTGCTATGGATGTCCGGTAACTCGTCACTGTAGAAGTAAATATAATAACTTAGTTTTTACACTAAGCTAAAACACTAGGACACTAATTGGTGAAACACGACTTGTGACTGGGCACCTAGCCAAAATGATGACTTTGGCATAGGAGACCAATGTGGGGTGACACACTACTTTAACTAACTTTTTAGGGTCTTTACACTAGTGAGGGGTGGGGTTCAATACGGCTAAAACTCAAAATAACACAAAAAGCTACAAGTCGTAATTAGTCAATAAATAAATCAAAAGACCATTGTGTTCTAACAATTTTAGAGATAGACAAAAAGCCTAGTTTTACTCAAAGTAAAGTACCAAAGTGATCTTTGTTAATCGTAAAAATTTATTATAATTTTTTTGGAATTATTAACCAGTACAAATATTTTATAAAAATCAGTTTTCCTAAGTATACAGAAAATGAGTTTTGGTTTCATATGCCAAACTTGTGGCAAAACAGTAAATTAAATACTATAAAAATTATACTAAATTAGCTAAATTAACATATTATCTAAATACTATTTTTCCAGAATTTTAACAATACTTTAAGTATTTCTAGAAATCCAAAAACAGCATTACACACTATTGAAATTAAATAATTAATTATCTGCGTATTTTGTCCATGTATATAATTTGAACCAAAGTTCAAATACAGGACCCAAGGCCATGAATCAAGTCCAATATGACTTGTACAGGTCTTGAATGTGTGAAAACATATTTGGACCCAAAAACTCTTGCTAGGCCTGGACACCAAATGGTTGCAGTAATTTAAATACACTAAAAATACAATTTGGTAATAGTGCAAAATAAATATTATTATTTTAATATGGTAAAATTTATGCATAGTGAAAATATACATACATATGTTTTAAAAGTACATATATATATATATATATATGTGAGGAAAAATACTTAATTTATAAAGTATATATATATATAATATATATATATATATACACAAGAAAATATATACATATATACATATGTGTACATAATACATATATATATATATATATATATATATATATATATATATATATATATTTATATATATATTTATATATATATATATATATATATATATATATATATATATATATAAATTTTTTTTAGTACTTTATTATATATATATATATACATATATATATATATATATATATATATATATCAAAAAAAAAATATATATATATATATATATACATCCATAATATAATAAAAAAAATATATATATATATATATATATATACATCCATAATATAATAAAGTACTAAAAATGAAGTATATATATATATATAAAAACTGCATATATATACATAATATAATACATATAATAATACATATACATATACAAATACATGTATACATATATATAAATATATATATTAAAACAAAAAGAAAAGAAAAGAAAAAGAAACAGAAAAAGAAAAAGAAAAAGAAACAGAAAGGGGGGCTCGAACCCGAGCTGCGTAGGGGGGTTTAGTTAGATCGGGCTGGCCAGGGGGTCAGCCCGTGGCTTGTGTTAGGGATAGGACTTAGGTTAATTTTATTAGGTTTTGTTTAACATAAACATTAAAAAAATAATAAACACGAGCCTGTGTCCGGACAGTTAGGGACACAGGTATTTACGTGTCTGGGCTAGCATGACACGCACGAGTTCTGTCTCGCGTGTCCAAGTTTCACCATCATGTTCGTCAGGACACGGCGAACAATAGAGACTCAACACGAGACACCAAAAGACACGAAAACAACTGACACGTACGTGTCTTACTTCACAGGGGGGGATTCGAGAGCTGCGGACGGCGGAGGAGGCGTCGGCGAGGCGGCGCTTGGGCGGCGATCGTCGCGTCTCAGCGTGGAGAGTTCGTCAGCGGTGGTTAGGGGTGGTGGCACTCGGCGTGGGGGCTGGACGAGGAGTTCATCGGGGTTAGGGTTAGGTCTAGGGTTTTCGTCGGAGACGAAGGGCTGCGGTGGTTGTGGTGGGGTGTAGAGCTAGGGTTTGGGTCAGGGGAGAGAGAGGGTTTATTTATAGGGGTTTAGGGCGGTGGATTGGCCGAAAAAGGTGGGGAAAAGTAGGTCGGTCGGTCGCCGGCGACGTGGCTGGTCGTCGGGGGCAGTTAGGGTTAGGAATTTGCACTTAGGTCCTTAGATTTTAGGATATTTACAAATAAGTCCTAACAGAGGATAGTTGCAAATAGAAATTTGTATCCATAATTTAAAACATTTGAGTAATTACAAACTGATATCGAAATAATTTAATAAATTACAAAACCATATTAAAACAATTCTAAAAATTACAAAATGATATTAAAACTTTTTAGAAAATTACAAATTGATATTTTTTGTATTTAAAACTTATTTAAAATCATTTAAAAATTCTAGAAAAATTCCTAAAAATCCTAATAATTATTTTAAGGCTAAAATTAACATTAAAAAATAATTAGCACTAATTAAAATAAAATTTGAAAAACAGGGGCTTACAGATAGCCACTTAGATGGAGTACGAGAAAGTCACGATAAATCTAGGTTTGAGTGAGTGTCGAGTGAGTCAAATTGGGATATCTTCACATAGTCTGGCAGATGACTTAACTACACTTGAGTACATACAACTATCATGGCAAATGAGGAATACTTGCATTCTATTAGGGTGACCTGCTTGCTTCTTGGTCCTCTACCAATATATGATCAAATTTTAAATTTCCAGTTCCCCACAGTTTCGAAATAAAATCTCAAGATACTCCATCAAGTACTTAATCATAACTTAAAGTTTAATTTCCTTTAAATAAATTCCAAAAATCCTTCATCATATCTAATGCGACACAACTAAATTTTCATAATAAGCCATAACTTTTAAAATTTCCAATTCTCAAATGTACCTTAAGATAAACTCTTGGCCTATTTCATTATTCGCAAATCGTGTAACCCAAATTAAATCTTTTTTTACCAAAATTTAAATATCCATAATCAAGGCTTTTAAACTTAAAAGCTAAATAACTTCTTAAATCATAGATCATATGTCACAATTTAATTTTAAATTTTTCCTACAAAGTCGCTTTCACATCCTCCAAATATTTAAACAAAATTTTACCATCATTTCTTCAACTCAAAATTAAATAAACTTATAAATCGTACGACTCAATTTTAAACCTCAAGCTCTCTCAAACTAAACTTTCGTCTTCTCTAATTGTCTAAAAATCATAATTAAAACTCCTTGAATAATCTCGAGATAAACTTTATAATATTACAATCCAACTTTTAAAGTTAACCGTAAATCATGTGTCACAATATAAAAACTCAAGATATTTCTCAAATTGATTTCATATCCCTAATAAATCATAACTATTTCACAATTTCAAAATTCATAAAAATTTTGTTTTCTCGATCTAGCTATCCTCTTGTGTATACCACCTTGTAAATTTAAAATAAAATTTAAACTATCCTTTTGATGGCGGCAATATACTACTACCCAACTTGGAATAAACTAATCCTTAAGATCAAATTTCTAGGAAACATAAATGCTTTTATACACAAATAAGACCTTAATGCATACTAATTGTCAAGGCAATCCTTTTAGCCATGTGTTTGACCTATGAGCATATACGAGTGTAGTCATCTTTTTAATTGTCACTAAGCACGAAACTAAGAATTTATGGTAGAAGGAGTCAAGCAAGATGCAAATTAAGGAGGGCGAACGAGAGTTCAAAATTTAAAGTCAAGAAAGGATGTCAAGTAGGTGGATGAGATTCCTAGATTCTAATCCTATATTGCAGGCCCGCTCGGTACAGTCATGTAACCGAAACGGCAAACTTGACCTGCATGGGCCACCACAAAAATATGTAACGCCCCAGTCCCAAAATACGTAGGACTAGAACGTAATCATGCCAGCTGTATACATACGAAGTATATAGACCATCGTATGTATACATAAGCTGTAAAATATAGTATTCTAAGACAAACTAAATCTCATCCACAATGAAAAGAATAATAATAAAAAAATCAACTTGAACATTTATGATTCAATCGTTGGGCGGAGACAAAGTCCACTACCAACTATCTCAATGATATAAATATACAAGAAAGCGATCGACAAAGTGATAAAATGAACCAAGCGCAACTGTCTTCGAAGGAATGGAGAAGACCACGGCCTTGGCTAGAACACCTGCAGGAAACATGAACACACACCTGGGGAAAAACCAGGTCCTCAGAAGGACGTAACAAGACACATAATATCATGCCATAACTGAATAGTAAGAGCTCAATAGAAAATAGACATGCATAAAGGTTCCTAACCATTCTATGTGATATACACTTTGAGAAGACAACGTTCTACACAGGAGCTTAGGTGTCCAGCATAGATGGAGAGAGAGTGGTAGTAGGTAGCACTCATAAGAGACACTATCGACCATGGGCAGAAAGTAGCTCTCATACGAGAACTATCGGCCCCGGAGCAGTAAGTAGCGCTCATCCGAGACACTATCGAGTGTGTACTGAACATGTAGCCCCTACGCTAATAACTGTCTCCCCCCTCCCCCTGATACTATACATGTGTCGACTCCACGACACTGTTTAATCCTTAATAACTGCCAAGTCTTCTACATAATCTATTGGCAGTTATATCCTAATACACGGCCTGTACGCACCGATGTACGGTCGGTACGCAAGTCCGTATCTATATGCGACTCACAACTCACACACAACTCGCGGCACATCGTGACAGTTTATGAGATGCACTAAACATACGGTGGTCTCTTAACTCTAAGCCAATTGCACAAAATATAATAATTTACATATATATAATTTTGAAAGAACAATATAAAGAAAAAGCATGCATGATATTGAGCAAGAATTTAAACAGTAAAGGCAAGGTGTCTTGCCTGGTGTGTCGCCTGGTGTGACGTCGGGTGTGGTGCAATGACTCGACAAGTCCGAGTAGTACATTAGCCAAGATTGATGTACAAGGTCCAAAATTCACAAGAAAATAGTAATGTGGGATCAGTCATGATTAATGGTGATAATCGTGGAAAATTTGTGGGGGAGAAATATATATATACTAGTCTTAAAAATTATTTATAACCTTTTTTTGAAAACTAGCTTTTATTAGTCCACAATACTTAGGAAAATATTTTCTAAATACTAGAAAACATATCTTTGTTCTACTTTATAGCGAGATATAATAACATATTCGAGAATAAATTTATATATATATATATATATATATATATATATATATAAATATATATATATATATATATATATATATATATATATATATATATATTATAGAAAACTAAATTTAACTTGGAAAGACCCTTTTTCAAATAATATATTTTTAATTTAAGCCAAATCTATACTTGTTATGAAAACATATAAAATTTCTTGAATAATTTATTTATTACTAGCCATACAACCTAATATAATACAACTAAATTCTTATATACTATTTAATGCATATGTGTTTAAGAAAGAATTAATTAAATAAATAAAAGCTAAGATAAAAATAAATGAATATAGAAATAGAGGGAGAGAGAGGGAAGTAGTAATAATAATAATAATAATAATAATAATAATAATAAAAATAATACTAATACTCTTTATAACCTTATTCCTAACCAAAATATAAATTAATTACATATATTCAGTTACACAGTGCTAATATTAATTAAATATAATAATAATAATATATTACTTATATTTACATAACCGTAACTATTCTCTTCATTCAGTACAGAGAGAGGAAAGTGAGAGGGAGAAGTGGAAAATGGGGGTTTTACCGGCGGGGATCGGCGGCGACTCCGACGCGGATCGGCGGCGGGCTGAGGCCGTTCGGTGGCGCCACGTGGCGATGGTCCTACGCGCGGTGGCGGATCGGAACTGGAGGAAGGAGAGAGGTCGACGGCGCTGCGCAGAAGGGGCGGTCGCGCGTGGGGTTACGGCGGAGGGCGCGGTGGCGATGGGGTTTTCCGACGGGAAGAAGACGGCGGCCGGGCGGAGGCCGACGTTCGGAGGAAGCTCGGCGGTGAGGATCGGAGGGCTTGGGTGGGTTCAGCGGAGGCAAGACCCTACGGCGGCTGCGCGGCGGATGCTCAACGACGGTGCCGAGGAGAGGCGCGGCGGATCGAGGGGTTCGGTGGCGGAGAACGCGGCGGTCGGTGCTCGCGGTCGCCGCGGCGCAGCGCCTGGCCCGGCGGCGCTGTACTCGCTCGGTCGTGGAGAACGGGAAATCGAGCGGACGGCGAGGTGATTCCGGTGGCGACGGACTCGAGGCGAACGGCGACTCAGGTTAGGGTCTTTCCCCTCCTCCAAATTTTATGGCGATGCTGGTGGTGATGGATGGGCTTGTGGTCGTGACAGGGTAGCCGTGGTGGCGGCAATGGTGGTGGTTGTTTGGTCCTGGTGGTTCAGAATGAGGGAGTCGTGGTGTTGGCTGTGTCGGAATGACGATGCTGGAGTGGTGGTTGGGTTGCTGGATACGACAGGGAGGAGTAGGAGATCGGTTGTATTGTCGGGTGTGTCCGACACGGTGGAGGTGGCATATTTTGTAATAACTGGAATAAGATTCTGGATGGACGTAGACACAATGCACGGTTCATGGTAGAAATTTTTGGAGGAGTACCTCTTCTTTTATAGGAGGTGGGAATTCCCAGATGGATAGGACTATAATTGGTTTAAAACCCCAATAGATAGTATTATAATATATTTAGATAGTTTAAAAAAATAATTGGAACGAATCCAAATCAAATATGGATATCTCCTATATTTAAAAGTATATTTAAAACAAAACCTTTTCCAATTTAAATTATTCAAATTAATAAACTATTAAATTAAACAAGATTAAAAATATCTTTTTCACATCTATTAAAATATGCTATTAATTAATTTCGAAAATTACATATATATACTGATAAATAATTTTAAAGTATGAAACTTGCTTTTCTAATATACCATTTTATAATAATAATATTTATTATTTTACTGCAAACATGTAAGGCTTTTTATAAATAAATAATAAACTCGAAATTCTATATATATACTTTGAAACTATTTTCGATAAATAAATCCAAACTATTTTTTTTTTCTAAAAATATGTACCTCGCACATATTCGTACTCGACGAGTAAGTACGAAAAACAAATTTTGTGCGCGACGTACAGTACGACATCGAGACGTACAAATACAAAGTAAAATTTAAATATCAATAAATAACCATAAAAATTTAAAATTGTAGTAGAAATTTAGGGGCTTTACAATTGGATACGTACACGAACACAACGACACGCACACACACGAACACGACACCAGTCTCCTGCATCCAAATACCAAAATCGACCAAACTATAAATTCTAGTTATGGATTTATGAGAAATCTTGAGGAGAACGAATTAGTACCTAAAGGCGACACGACCAACCTGGACTGGAACTCACTCTCTGATCGAATACGAGCCTTACGTGTCCGAATTGAATATCACAGCTCTGATATGGCAATTCATCGAACAGATCCCGTGCAGCACAAGAGAATAGGTCTGTTAGCTAAATTTGAATTTCTTGACTTAGGAAAAATCAAATTATCAAGAATCAATAAGATCCAAATACTCATACTCAAATCTAGTCCCAACACTTGCAATTAACACCATCAACCGATCCAATTTCTCTATAATTCTGACTGATCCCAAACTAAAATAGAGGAGTCCGTACTCATAAGAATATCTTATCAAAGTAGCAAGGAACAGTTGATACTCACCGGAATGATGATCGACGAAGCAAAGCCTACGCTTCGATAGATCGACTGATACTCCGCGAGAAAATTGATCGATCAATCTCTCCTATCTCAATCTCGACACAAGGATCCTATTATCAAGGAAATGGAACGATCCAAGTTGTTCTTGACGAAGAAGAGGAATTTAAACTTACTCGCTTCGATTGACGTCGATGAAGTGGTGATGATTTCCCGTCAGTGAAGGAGACCCGCCTACGGTGACCGAAAAGATCCCCGGAGTGTTATCGAAACTGGAAGGAATGAGAAGAAGAGGCGTGATCGATTGAGGAGTTCGACGAGAAATCACCAGAGAGGAATCGTCGTGGGACGGAGATGCGCCGTAGGAAGAGTCGCGTGCTGCGCCGGAGAATGCCGCGCATGCTGATGCCAAGGAGGAGAGCGCCTAGCTGCTACCACCGCCGACTGCGGGTCGCCATCGGCCATGGCCGGCTCTGCCGCTGCCATGGCTCGACCACAAAAAATTAGGGAGAAGATGAAAAGAGGAGTTCAATTTTTTTTTCGAGTGAAAATAAGAATGACAGCTACAGCTCATTCTCTCTCCTCTCAGCTAAAAACATACGGAGGCATTTACAAATAAGCCCTCCCCACTATTGGCCTTTATGCAAGAAAACCCTCCTCCTTTTCGTATATTAGAGAAATGAAATAAAATTTAGTTAGAAGGAATTGTTAAGTGGTTACAAGTCGTGGGGTCTACAATTGTTTGTTACAACTTACTTGAATTTGAAAATCCTGCTATTAAATTGATTTTCCTCCACAAATAAATCAAAATATTTAATCAAAAATATTTAATGAAACTTTATCAATATTCAACATTACTTAAATTAAACTTATTATTATTATTAGAAAATTTAAAAATTCTCTAAAAATGGTAAGGTGGAGTTACAGGATGGCCATATAAGTCGAGAGCACCCATTCAGTAAGGTCACTCCAGAATGGGATAGAGTATCTCCAACCTTCCATCTGCAGCTTCCCTCCCGGATATGACTCTTTCTTTAACAGTATTAGGTTGGAGAGAGTCTCAGCAGCATAAGGGTGAAGATCAGTCGGGACATCGTTTATTATGGCCCCAGGATACATCCGCCTCATGGAGTAGGACGTGGAGCCCTTGACACACTTGAAGGTGTCCTTCTTTCGGTCACCAGAGTTCAATTGGAACCTGCCAAAAATGACCCCATGCGATTCAGGGGTCAGGTCCTATTTCATTTGCCTCCGTACATCTAGATCAGTAAACGCTGATAGAGGGTATTGGCGCTTCATCGATGGTAACCATATCCTTTGGTTATTTAAACTGGCCACCAGAGGGTCTTCTAGACATATCGTCTCTTCGTCCTCAAATCCCAGGCTGTCACCAAATAAGAAGTACGGTCTCTTAAAGCTCTGCACCCCTCCGAGTGTGAACTCTCATCATTCATCATCTGCTTTAAGAAAACTTTATCCTGTTCAAGCATAGCGATCACCCGCACCGAAGGCTAGTCATAGCTGATCTTCACCTGAGCATTTTTGACCATTGCGGTGACGAGGCTTGAATCCGGAGCATGGCGGATAGAGCCAAGAGGAATCCTACCAAGAACAAGGACAACCATGTCAACTGCAAAGACATAAGAAAAAGTCAGACTTAGAATCTACAGAAAAAAGAGCTAAGTACTGAAAAATTCTATGTGCCCTAATGTCATGCGCCCAAAGGGCCTGTGGGCGCATAAGCACATGTTATGTGTGTGCGCATAAGCACATATTCTGTGTGGCGCATAAACACAAACAAAGTGTGTAGGCGCATGACACAACCAAGTGCATAGGCGTATAACACAACAAAATATGTAGGCGCATGTATCTGTGAGCGCATACGACTGCTCAAAAAAGAAGTGTTTGCTTTGAGCGCATATCGATGGATATGCTCCCAGCAGAGAAAAGTTTGAGCATTACAAATTAACGCTCGAGACTTCATTTTTTGAGACATCGCCTCACCCAGGACGGGGTCTTGAACCAGATGAGACGCTACCAAAGGAGAAGAACTAGCTACTGTAGCCTTTCTGTCCTTCGCAGACTTCTTGGGATTCGAAGCAGCCTTGGGAGACATGATTGCTCGAAAGAGAGTAAAAGAAAAAACTCTTTGAAAATTTTGAGGAAAAATAAGAGAGAATGAACTTTCTGTCTCTTCAAGGCCTATTTATAGGCACGAACGGGGAGTTATGGCCCACATGGCCTATACGCCCACATGTTCTATACGCCCACACGACCTATGCGCCTACGTAGAGACAGTCCTTTGCAGATTATGCGCCTGCTATTTGCTGATGCAGACTACGTGTAAAACATCGCATAAAGAGCTGACATTTTCAAATTTCGCTCCAAAACGAGTCTATCACTTCAGATTTCCAAGGAAGATCTCAAAAGCCACATTTCGACAGCCTGAAAAACACCTATGTACCCAAAAGGGTCATTCCTATCATGCACCCATAAAGCTGGTAATGACAATTTTTCTCATGCTTCTTTCAAAGTATTTCGACACTCGTTCGAGTCTCAAAAACTTTGAAAGGGGTCTTGTAGAAGCATGAAAAATACAAGACTATGTATCCCACATGAAGAAGATAAAAGAAGCTATGCGCCCACATAACCAAAAGGGGGCTATGCGCCCACAGAACCAAAGGGAGTCTATGCGCCCACATGATCGAAGAGGGGCTATGCACCCACATGATCGAAGAGGAGCTATGCACCCACATGATCGAAGATGAGCTATACGTCCATATTGTTTTTATGCAGATCAAATATGCACCGAAGTGTAGGCGCATAAACTTACTCCCATACTATGCGCCCAAGGCAGCAGATCCCTACGACTCAGTCAACATCCACGATCAATCGTGCACCGAAGCATGCGGCCACGTCAGTCTCTACGAGCAATCGTGCACCGAAGCATGCGGCCATGTCAACCCACGATCTATCCACGATCATCCAGTGTCCATGCGCCTACACCCTATGCGCCCAAAGGGGTGTTATACGCCCACAGTAAAATCAGTATATTTTCCACCTGTGGGCACATAACAGTCATTTCAGTGCACAACGACTATAAATAGGGGTCTCATACCTCTTCAAAAACAGACAGAACAGAGAGCATTTCAAGAGCCAAATTGCTGCCCTTCCGGCCTGTGAGCTGAGACTTAGCAATTTTCTTAGATTTTTTCCCCACTTTTCTAATCGGAGTGTCAACGGAGTAAAGGAACAACTGTCGCTCGATCTCCATCGTCCCATTCCCTAAAATTTATTTTGTACTCGGGGATCTTCAGTACAAGATCTCTCAGGCGTACTCGATTTGTGGTGCCTTGCGCCAATAAGAAAAACATCTTTTTTTGTATCCATAAATAAGACTCACAGACATGTTCCATTGACCTATTACACTACTAGTTTAACCCTTGTAAGTTGGGTAGAATGCTTCATGACCTGACAATCCTTTTATCCTTCTGACACATAATAATAAGTTTACTTAGACTGAAGAATTTAGAGGACCCTAACCCATCTAGCCAACCAAGCCATAGACAAGGAGACACTAAACGACTGTATAGGCCCAAACTTCGGGCGAGACTTAGATTTTAAGAAAACTTGAACTAGTTATATATTCTTGCAATCATTTAGACTAATTTGACTAATGCTGCTAATTTAGCCTAGTTTTGCAAGCTTATTTCTTTATCGTGCTTAATCCCGACATATGTTTATTGGAGAGTTCCACTAACATATTGTCTAATCAAAACCGGTACGTGACGGTCTGATCAACCAAGTGCACTTTGTTCGCCTTTCTTATGATTACTCTACGTGGATTAAGATATAGTTAACAAATATAGTATCCCTTTAGGATCTCATCTACGTTTTCCTTTACAATTCCTTTTGAAACTATTCAATCGCCTTTGAAAACCGCAATCGTATTTGATCGTATCTTCTTGAACCCTTTATTGCTTTCGACTTTCACCTATTTTAGATGGACGAAATCGCTCATACAGAGTATCCGCTTTGATTGCCCTATCACCTATGGCCACGGGTAGTTAGCCATTTCCAACCTGTAGCTATATCCTCGTCTTAAACTACTCATCCTTTCCTTCGACCCTATATCCACTATTGCGACTTTCTAATCATTTGGAAACCTAAGAATGATTAGAAGTGTTTCCTTAATCGTACCTAAACCTAGATGACTATCATACAATTTACTCTCAATAAATAATATATCCAAGTCTTTAATTATGTTATCTTAATCTACTCAATTACTTATTAATCTTCAATTAAGTTTTATCTTGATCTACGTAAACCCCTAATCTTTTCTTTCTTGCGTTAATTAACCATGTCCATGATTTATTAGCTAAATCAAGATTTTCTAATTGCGTGTTTTGATTAAACGTTGTTCTTTCACATCGACCAATCATTCGATCGTGTTTCCATATGGATAAACTCTTTTTAACACCTCAACCCTACCTACTTAATTATTTCTTAATTTTAAGGATGAAATTCTTGTAAGTTGGGTAGGATGTAAACCCCCTAAAATTTTCTATGATTTTTTTTATTTTGATAATTATTTTATGTTGTTATTCATATGTCTAGCGCGAATCTTTTATACGAAGTATTTAAAATTCTTTCTACAAAAGTTTTAATTACAAATATTTTTATAGAAAATAATTATTGTGGATCAATATCGTAGCAGGTAAATATTTTTATATGCCATAGATTCTTCAAACTTTATTTTATTTTGCTACTACGTAAAAACTATTTTTACTTGCTATACAAGTATTTATGATAAGTTAGAAAATAATATTTTTGTAAATAATATGTTCTATTCGCATGCGAGGTACATGAAGTTAAATTTATGTATATTTTGATTTTTAAAAACTAATTGTAATTTATTTTATTTGTTTTCAAAGAGATCTTTCAACTATTTAAGTATTTATTATCATGAATTTCGAAATTAATTATTATTGTATTTTTACTATTTATAAAAAGATAATTAAAAATTTGTTAGATTTAATTATTTAATTATCATGATAATTTAAATTGGAAAATTAATTTTTCTAATTTTGATTTAAATAGTTTAAATAAAGATAAAGAATATCAATTTTTTTTATGGATTGGTTGAATTGGATTTAAAAACGGTTAAATTAATTATGAATTATCTAGCGGGTTTAAACAATCAAAATCCTTATCTAACCAAGATTTTCACCTTATTTATATGTTAGCTTGCCATTATTTTCTCCACACAAATTTTTCTCCAAATTTTCTCCACCTACAAATCGTGTCATTGCACACCAAGCCGTATCCATTCACTTCTTCTATTTCCACCCAAATTGACTAATGTTCTTATTAAAGAAATTCTTTTTTCCCTTCCGTCTATTTTCTCTTATCACAAATTCTTACTATCCTTTTACCGATCAACCAAGTCCGTCTATCCTAGTAGTCCTTAAATTTTTAGGACAAATTTTTCTAAGGTGAGTAGATTTATAACTCCACTTCCCGATTTTTTTTAAAAAAAGTATTTCTATATATTTTAATTATTGTATTTAAAAGTAATTTTCTTCAAAATTTTGTAAAAGATATTTTGTGACTATTTTTGTTATCAAAAACTAGTTTTAAATTAATGGTTTGAGATAATGTTTCTAAAAAAATTGCTCTCAAATTTTGTTATTTGAAATATAAAATATGTTGTTATTATTTTTGGTCTTCTAAAAATTGGTCTTAAAAGAAATTTGAGCGATAAAAGGTTTTTGTCCATTTATCTTTAAATAAAGATTTGGTTTTATAAAAGTAAGTTTTATAATATTTGATGACATCGGGTATTATTTTGATATGATAATCCGTTATTTAATTATATTTGAATTTATTTAAATTACCTTGATGGTTATCAACTATAATTTAAATTATGTTGATAATTTAAATATTTTTTAAAATACTTATGATGACTAATTGTGGCATTACGATTTGTCTAATCTAGATTTAAAGTGTTATTTGATTTAAAGATTTATCTATTATATGATTTAAATTGTTTTGGTAAATATTAAATTTTATTTTAAAGTTATTAAGTTGAGTTTGATTTGGATTTGGATTCATATGATTTGAATTATCCGATAATATAATAATACTTAAAATTATTATGGTGATCATTTAAAAAATTGCAACCAAATTGATTTATTTTTAAATAATTTATTTGATTTAAATTTATGAAAAGATTTATCCATTAGAAATTATTATCCTCTTGGAATCATATCTAGCATTAATTAGATCATTTCTTATTTAAACCAATCCTATTCCTATCCAAATTAGTTGGTAATCCTAATCATCCATATTGATTTCATTCTAATCCTATCATAATTAGCTAATTGCTAGTCATTATATATATCTGTCGAATCTATGAATAAAATTATCTCTCAAATCACCACTGTCAAGATTTCTCTCTTGTGTTGTCATAACTAAGCCCAAAATTTGTCATAAATTTAGCCTCAATTTTCAAAGATTATAGCAACTTTGAATGACCATAACTCCCAACTCCGGACTCCATTTGACCTCTAATTTTTTTGTTGGAATCGTATTGAGGTATATTTTCTGAATATAAATTTTTTTTCTTAAATTATAAACTTAATTTTTGGAAAATTTGTGGAGTGCCAGTTGTCTGAAATCTGATACGTTTTAGTGTTTTTGAGATTTCTGGGAGAACCAGGAATCAGAATCACGAACCATTTGAAGTTTCGAAATGCTGACGGAAAAATACATATCATATATTTTTCCCATAAATTTTCTAAAATATTTTATTTTTTGTTTTTATTTTAGAAGTTTGTCCCATCGTCTGAGTTCATCTTGTGTAGCCCTGTGACTATTTTGTACCCAACAGGATTATCGGTTTCACTAGCAAGGACCTCAGGCAAGATACCTTGCCATCTACTGTTATGTACTTTAGCTTATGTATTGCATTCATTTATTTCCTATTTATTTTCTACAAGATAAACTGTGCTAAATAGTTTTATCTTTATGCAATTCTACTACTTATTTATATTTTCTGTTGCTTGCACTTTTTTATGCCCATTAAACCTAGATTAGAGAGACTACCTGCAATCATTGGCCTTGACACATATTTTCCACGAGCCATGAGTCGCATATAGGTCTCGTACTTGCATGGCCGGCTGGCCACCGATACGTAAGGACGTTCATTAGGCTATAACTACTATTAGGATTGTATGATAGAAGACTAGTAGTTATTAGAGTTAGAGCATTGGGCGGAAAGAATACAAGTGGACGTTGACCTCCTCACTATCTATCGTAGACTCGCTTGACACTGAGGAACGATAGGTAGACTATATACTATAGACTCGCTCGATACTGAGGAATGGTATATAGTGTTTAGACTCGCTACTGACTATTGTATTGTATTGCTTTATCTTAACTTGACTTGGATGTTATGCAACCATGCACTATTCTCGATTGTATTACACTTCGAGTGGCTAGGAGACCCTTATCCGTTATATATAGGTACCTTCAGTTTGGGTGCTTATATCTGATCACGGCTTGGAACAGTAACTTGTCGCGGACTAGTTTGCCATATTTTGATCTTGTTTGGTTGTACGTGTGATTCACTGCTCCGATGAGAAGGTACTGAACCTTATTGTGGTCCGGATACTATATTGGATGCATAGCATGGAAAGATACTTTGTCATGGATTAGGGTGCCATATTTTGTACTTATTTGGTTGGGAGGATGGTACGCTAGTTCAAGGGTGGAGTATTGGACCATATTATGATTCGATTTGACATATTATTTAGCAGTTTATATTTAGTTTTATGACATGATATTATGTGTCTTGTTACGTCCCTCTGAGGACCTGGTGATCTCTCCAGGCATGTGCTCTTGTCTTTTCGCAGGTGTTTTTGCCAAGGTCGTGATCATCTCTATTCCTTCGAAGATGATTGCTCTTGGATCGTCCCTTACTTCGCTCGCCAAACTCTTTCTTTTGTTATGTATTTCTTTTCATAGTTGGTAGTGGATTCGTCTTCGCCCAACTACATGTACCAATGACAATTCATAGTTGATTATATGATATCTTTTATTTTTTCATTTTATGGATGAGATTAGTTAGCCTTGGTTTTACTGCATTTATACCTTACGTATATTTATTATACGGTTGGCATATCTACGTTCCTAGTCCTACGTATTTTGGGACTGGAGTGTTACACCTATTTTTGATCGAATTCCAATCCGATCCTTACAGAAATTTGCTCATGTTCTAGGAGATTTGAAAGGGGATTAGATTGGTATGCGCACAGCCGACGTGGGCGTATGGGTTCAAAGTCACAAGATTTGCCCCCACTCCACTTGGTTCTATACGCAGAAGATGCGCCCAAGCGAGAAGGGGACTTAGAGAGTCGACTCGTGGCTGGTGCGAAGGCACCGGAGCCAATCCTGTACAGCTTACCGTCGGTTGCGTGCATCCCTGGTTTACTGTTGGCATAGCACATTTGGGGCACATGGCCCGTGCTGTCTTGGACTTCTTCGTACTAGGCCACGAAGGTACATAGTACTTAAAATCTAATACATCCTCGCCATGACAGTGAGTGATTCTGTCAAAGATAGAAGTCCTCTCCTGCAACGCCAGAGATCATGCGCGGGAGGCTGGATGCGCCCTTGTTCCGTCGGCGCATCTTCTTCTACTGGAAAGAAAAAGGTTGGGAGTTGCAGTCAATACTGCATTTCCTTGGCAGATGTGCTGCACCAGTGGGTGAATCCTGTTTGTTGAGAATGTCAGAAGGAAGGGTAGGCCGCAGTAGTGCATCCCCTTCAGTGGTGGTGTTCGACGCATCGCCTTTGTACAACCAGACTTGACGAGTCTTCTTCGGCTTTGGCAGCCGCTTCAAAGGACTCGCGTTGCCTTTAGAGATGAACTCCTCATACGCCTGTTGATTGAGGCGCACCACGAGTGTTTTGTGGGAGGAGTCGAGCTTGTCGTCGTCAGATTGCAACATAACTTTTTCGTTGGAAGAGAAAGTAGGCACCAGCAGAGTCGCCAGCTTTTGCCATTAAAATGAGAACAACAGGCTTGTATTGAACTTTGTGTTCAACTACAAACAGAACAGAGTACAATGTAGGATTTTGATGTAGTCCTAGGAGTATACTTTTGTTTTTGTATGGAACTGTGTCGATGGAGCGAGTGATTATACGTTGACTCCATTGATGATCTGACGACGATCTCGAACTCTTTGAAGGTCTGCGTTGCTCTAGATGCTTTTGCGTTTGACGAATGCTCGACAAGTAGAAGCTCTGGGCCTTTTACTTATAGGATTGGACCTTTGTGTCTCCGTCTTGGATGAAGGAATGATCCTTCTATTTATGGGCAGCAGAATGATCTGCTTATGCATGCATATGTGATATGCGCCTGGAGAGCTTGTACGTAGGTTCGCCATATGGCTGATGCTGTAGGGTGCATGGATGATGCGTCCCGAAGTTGGTGTTGAATCTGTTTGAGCTGAATTGCTGGCTTGCAGTGGAGCTGACATGTGGCAGTTGGAGATTCAACTGTTGTCGAGATCTTAGGTAGTTAGCACCCATTCGTAGGCAGAACTGAGTCAAAATGACACGTGGCATGTGTCTATGGCTCAAAGATCTCGGATTTGGTGGAGAGTGATCTGTCAGGATGTGCCTAGGATCTGGCGCATGGAAAGACTTTGTCTATGACTTTTAGAAGTCACAAGCAAGTCTGGGTGCATGACTTTTAAGACGCATGCAGAGCTTCGGGCTCATGGCGGTGGAGGTGCATGCAGGGACTTGACTTATGTCTTTTGGGATCAGGAATAAGTCGAGGCGCATGACTTTTGAGACGCATGGAAAACTTTGGGCGCATGGCTGTGGAGGTGCATGCGAGTGATTAGTTGGCCACGTGGCAGAGCACAGCTGTAACTGAAAAAAGGAATGATGATTATGTCCCTTTGTCTTCTGCAAAAGCTGACTTTTCTGACATCGAGGCGTAGGCTGTTGTCGTTTCAGTCACTCCCGCATCAAATGCTTTGACCGGTGGCAAGCTTTAAGTGGGCACATCGACCTGTGCTCCACAGGGCACATGGGTCTGTGCTCCATTAAGCGCATCAGTATAGAGCGCATGGTGCTGATGGACACATTTGCTACATGGTGTATCCTCATTGGTCCGTCTATTGAGTTCTTCGAGGCATTGATGGCTCTCCGACTTGGTTGAATTTGAAGGGGCAGATTCATTAGCATTAATGCAAATTCATCGCACTAAATTCGGAGAGACTGCCACTTGGTGTATGGGTTCGAGTTGTCCCAGCCTATAAATAGCTTTGTGAGGAGTTTGTTTCTCATTTCACTTAGCTTTTCCCATGGAGACGAATTCGATCGGCCCCCCTGCTTGGCGAGACGTCGCACTATAGGTTGGTGATCTCCTCATTTGAAGAAACTTTGATGAAGAACTCCTTTAGAAGATTGAGTCGAGTTGGTTGTTCATGTACGTGCTCTACCTTGACTGTGTGCCACGATGTTGATTACTGGGTTTAGGTTTTGTCGATGTCCAGTTTTTGTTATGCTTGAAGCGCCACAGGCAAGGTGTCTGTTGTATCCAAAGATCGACGTTGTAGATACCCCGTTCTGCTCTATAACTGCTTCATTAGTCGAAGCACTCTTATGTTGATGAGGAAGTGATTCGCTCTGATGAGGCAAGTTGATGCGCCTACGCTGAGATGCTGAAATGATGCGCCTAGCTGAAACACCTGAGTGATGCGCCTAGCTAAGACACCAGAGTGATGCGCTTGGTTGTAGCTTTCAGGCTTCTGTAGTTGTCTTTTTATTGTAACAAAGAGTTTTAGGTCATGTAATAGACTTTCTTCATGCACCTACTGCTCTTTGTTGTCTTATTGTGCCAAGTGTTCTGTTAAGTTTCCTCGGTGTATGTCATTTTAGGGCGCATAGTGCATAAGGATTCTGGCTTTAAGATGCACCTAAAATTCCATGCTTCTATAACCATGTTAGCGGTGACCATTTTGTCCTCGTAGTCAAGCGAGAGGACCTTTGCATCAATGAGCCTTTGAATCTACTTTTTCAGTATGTAGCAGTCACATATTGAGTGGTGGATGTACTGGTACTTAGGATTGTCCACTTTTCCCACTTTGTTGGAATACTTGGGAGATGGAAGTTGTAGCTTCTCACCCTTCATCAGTACGTTGAAGAGCTCCAACACATCTTCATCATTGAAGGAATAATTTTCCTTCGTTTCGGTTCTTCTATCGGCTTCTAGTTTGCAAATGCTGAACCCTTGGAAATGTTGACGGTCAGGGCTTATTTCTCTTTTTTGTCCTTGTTGGTATTGACAGGGTTGTTGCCAGACGGACGCTTCCCTTTGTCTTCAAATGCAGGAAAGTTCAACCCCAGCAAGCGTGCATACATAGTGTTCCTTTCAGTACTATCAGCCTGTGTAATGAACGACATTTATTCTATAC
Source organism: Iris pallida (assembly GCA_029216955.1). Taxonomy (NCBI): domain Eukaryota; kingdom Viridiplantae; phylum Streptophyta; class Magnoliopsida; order Asparagales; family Iridaceae; genus Iris; species Iris pallida. Next base: position 10,030,935 of record JANAVB010021599.1, on the reverse strand, counting down.
ATGGAGCATTGTGCCAGAGCATGATTGCTAGAAGCATATTCTTGCGGCACGAATCCATAAGCACGGGCTCGGGCACACTAGGTGGAACCCTCAGGCCCACCAGGTGGAAGCCTCAGGCCCACTTGCCGAAAGTGCTCGATGTAAGCGCGCACATGCTCTTTTTCTTTTTGGAAAATATCCATGAGAGAGGACATCGTCATGTCCATTCCACGCTCATACAACCGAGAGAGGAAGAGACGCTTCAGATCGTTAAAAGACGAGATGTAGTTGTTGGAAAGACTGCAGAACCACTCAAATGCTACCCCATATAATGTCCTAACGAGTAGATGCCCCATCACAGAGGCGAAGTACCTCAGATATCAAAGGAGAGACTCTTTCCTATTGAATGGGGTGGGAGTCTGTGGTTTGTACTTAGGAGGATACACCACGTTGTCCTACTCAGGGGAATATGGTTTCTAAATCCCCAGCTTTTGAAGTGATTCTCGCTTGTCTTTAGCCTCGAAGCGAGTGTACAACTCTCTGAGAGCCTGTTGTATGTCGTCTGACATTGGCGGGCCGAATATCGACAGGCTAGATGATCGTAGAATTGCATGGTTCTCAGTCGGGGGAGGCACTTGCAAAGGTGCATTAGATTCCATATTTGTCCTCGGATCTGGATTTGCTGGAGCAAGGGCACGGGGTGGCATTCTATCCTTGAGTTCGAAGACCACCTGAGTTAAGGCCTGCATGGACTCCGCCAAAGAACGCAGGCCTATCTCCAGGCCCTCTATAAGTTATTGGTGGTTAGAACCCTCGCTGCTTCCCACATTGTCACTCTCTGTCATATATACCGACATCAGATGGTGAAAAGTAGAAGGCATAGTGGATCCTTCGCTTTCGGGCTCAAACCCTTACATTTCACCATCTTGAAGGAAGACGGGCAAGTTGAGATCATCTTCTGATTCGAAGTAGTTGCTACCCCCAGCTTGTTGATAACTTGTACCCCCGGAGGCGTCCGCAGAAGTCCCGTACACACCCTAGCCTGGTCGGAACGACAGGTTGTCGTAGATCGTATAGAGTTGGCTACCCCCAGCCTATATTGTCGATGAAGCGATAGTCCCCTGCGGTGAGGACTTAGTTTGAGAGCGAGTATGTTAAAACACACCCATGCTAGGCACCGCCAACTTGCTACCTCCAGGTCGGTCTTTTGACTTGGATGCACTAGCCAAAATAGGAGGATTCTTGGAGGTCTTCTTGTGGGAAGGTGTGCTACATACAATATTGCAGGAGGTGACCAAGAGTTCATCCTCTTCTTCTATTAACACCCTCTTGCCGAGTCATTGTTGAATAGGTGTCGCTGGTCATAGTCGTTAAAAAATCTATCGCCTTCTTGGTGGAGAAGTTTTTGTTTGGTTACAGCAGCAGTTGATGGTTATATTAGCACAAGTGTGCATTAAGACGGGGTTATTATGAGTAATAGAGACCTCCCCTTCCTTACGTTTGTGAGAAATCATGTTATGCAAATCACAGGGAGAGGTATTCACATCTACACTCACTTCGCACGCGCATCCACTCTGCGCACATAAGTGAAGATGTGAAGAATGAGCTCCTCAACTCAATTCCTATGCATGACACATGCTTAGGCCATAAGAAGTAGATTGCTTGTGATACTGACCCACTTTACGTTCATAGCCATAATGCTCACATGAGTCTGTCATAACAATGTTTGCCCCTGGCTTGGTTCAAACGCGTGAGCGCCCAAGTGATAGGGGGACTTTAAAAACTGTATCGATCGTGGCATCGTAGCACTCGAACCAGTTATGTACAATTTGTCGTCAATTGTGCGCATTACTGTCAGCACATGCTTTCGGCTAACTGTTGGCGTAGCACGTTGGTCAGTCTAGGCGCGTGATGGCTTGGATTTCTTTATACTATCCCTAGAAGGTGCATAGTACTCAAAGTCCAACATGGCCCTACCCACGTGGTAGGCAAGTCTGTCGAAGACAGAGGTTTCAGCCTACACAACTACCTTTATGTGCGGGTGGGGTGCTGCACCTTTCTTTTTCAGCTTCGCCCTCGTCTGGCGCGTAACCTGAGAGTGGCAGCCGTCGCTACACTTTCTAGCAACTGGGGTTGATTGAGAAATTACAGTAATAGCAGATGAAGGCGTGTTGAGTACGCCAGATTTAATAGGAGCTTAGAGCGCATCCCCTTCAGTCTTGCCGTTCGACACAGCAGCCTTGGGCACCCAGGTGCGTCGAGTCTTTTTCGGCTTTACTAGCCACTTCGAAGGACTCGAGTTGCCTTCAGAGAGAAGATCTTTAAAAGGTTGCTGATCGAAACATAAACCAGCATCTTTTGAGAAGACCCCAGCAGGTTGTTGTCAGATTGTGTCACTACCTTCTTGTCGGAGGAGAAGGAAGTCCCTAGCAGAGTCGCCATTTTGTTTGCCATAAACAAAAGCTATACGAACTTTTTGTATTTCAAACAAGAGAAGTACAAGAGATTCCTAAACAGAAAATCTAAGTACAGTTTTGATTCTAGAAAAGTATGACGAGGGAGATCGAGCACTGTAGTGGCTCTTTTACTCCGTTAACGATCTGACGACAAAAAGAACTTGCTCTGACTCTCTGAATGCCTGTGAGTGGTAATCTGGGTTTGCCAATCAAGAAGCAGTTGAAGGATCCCGAATGAAGGAAGACTTTTTCTATTTATAGGCAGGCACATATACGATGTGCGCAGGGGTTCTTGGCACGCAGGAGTGCTGCACGCACGAGAAAATAGCCGAATCTGTTGTAACTGCACCGTTGGAGCTGTTTCTGTGCTGACCCGTGGAAGTTGTTGTGATTTTTCTGTTGCTGAGATCTTGGGTGATTAGCAGTCTTTCATAAACATGACTGAGTCAATGCCACATGCTATGTGTATATCACTCAAAGATCTATTTCAGTTTAAACAAACAGGATTTGATATTATCTAAAGAGATACGGTTGCCATACTGGCCATGTGGTCTTCTTTTGACAAATGCCACGCTGTGAAGAAGCTGTGCTCCGTTAGGGGCTGCACTTCTAGATGTATCTAAGGCTGAGCTTCTGGACATCTCTGAGGCTACGCTTTTTGGAGTCATGTTGGAAGATGTGCCTTTGACTAACAGCTGCCAACTGCTATCTGACAACTAACAATTCGATAACTGCCAATAGTTGTTTTCTGATACTTCGTTTGGTGTGCCATTAATGCTGGAGTAATGGCACAGTGTATGTGCATCGTTCTGAGCATAGCACTTCTAGGTCTCCAGGGCGCTACGTTTTTGGGGGCGATAAAGGCACTGCGCTTTCGGGTCGTGAAAACACTACGCTTTTGGGGCATTAAGTCACTGCACTTTTGGGGCGACAAGTCACTACGCTTTTGGGGTGATGAGTCACTGTCTCCTTAATTGCCGCCACTTTGAGGGGCTCGAAAAGTGGTGTCTAAAAGACTTAGTCAATGGCTTCAATAAATGAGATTCATTGTGATGAATTCTAGGTTCATTCAATTAACTAGGAGCCTTTGACTTGCTGCCACATGGCGTGCGGGTTGGACCACACACAGCCTATAAAGGTGAGCTTTTGAGGAATCTATTGTTCATTGCTTCTTGGCACTCCTCTGTCATGCTCGATCCTGACTTAGCTTCGGATGGCCGTAGGACTCGCATAAGTCGACTAGTGGTTGTAGATCTCTTCGTTTAAAGAAGTTGTAGTCTTGGTGAGAATAACTTTAAAAGATGTACTGGAGCGTTCAGCATGATGGGTTTGAACTTGAACAACATCTTGACTATGTTCTGCTTCGAAACATCGAGTTTGGGTTGATTGTCGACCCTTCATTATGCTGGAAGAGCCATAGGTTGGTTAAGATTAGGATGACACTCGTTCATTGACAAGAAAGTGACTCGCTCTGACGAAGAAGTGATTCACTTTTGCACCTATGTGTGCTACACGTTTGGTGTCCTGCGCTTTTGTATGCTGCGCATTCTAATCACTGCGCTTTTGTATGTTGTATTGTGGTTTTGTATGCAAAGTAGATAACTTTATATGTAATCATGAAGAATCTGTAATAGACTCATGATAAAATAAAAAAATTTCTTTATGCATTTGTGTCTTCTGTGCTTTCTATTTTTGAAGTCTTGAGGTGTAATGTCCCGTCCTGCTCAGTTCTACCAGAGGAATCGAAACGCAATGGCGTTTGGACTTAGCCATGCAATGGCTTACTCGAAGCCCCGCTCGATCGAGGCAACTTCTCGCTCAGGTGGGTAGCTTCGGTGAACTTGCCTCAGCTTGGCCTTCACACTAATAAAACGAAAGTTTTCATTGCACTGAATAGGCTTGATAATAAAAGAGACGAACCCACATAGCTAAGGGAATAATCCCGCTCTAAGTTATATTGAGTTAGAACATGGAAAGGTTCCACGGTTGGCTTAGAAATGTACGCGGCGTGCTTTCAAACTTGATACTCGGTCCTTCGTCCCGTGGCTTGGGAGAAAGAAAAGTATATGTTGCCACAAGACTATGAACTTTGCATAGTCATAAGTGTCGCACGTTATAATGCTTAATAAAGCATGCACTGTCCCATCGTCCAATGCTTGGCATAGCATAATTGTCCACAAGTCTTAATACATGTTTCCACGGTGCAAGGCTTGAAATAGCCTTCGTTCGTCCCACGGGTTATGTTGTATCGCACGGTTTATGGCATAAGTCAAGGCACCCAAAGAACTTGGTTGTTCAAGTCGAACACGTGCACGATCCCATGGTCTTGAGGCTCCTCATATAGAATATGACTTGGACGACAGTGTTGCATGAAGCATAGTTGGGTTAAGGCATGATACACGATTGATTCAAGTGATATGTCCCACGATTCCATAATTTGTTATATAGAGTATGCCACGGTCAATGGCACGTATGGAACACGTCTTGTTTAAGTCAAGTAAGAAGGCTACGAAGTAGCTATTTTCTGGGTTTCAAGGAATGGAAAAGTTCACACGAGCCGAGGCGGTCCCTCGTTTGGGAGTCTCCAATGAAGTATGGAAAGCATGGTTATAAATAAAGAAGATATTGGTTCGAGTCATATGGTAAGTTAGGTAGCACCATTGTATGGTCATTTACAACTTGTGCATAAGGCATAGTCTTCCTCGAATGAATCGTATGGGCACCGGGATCATATCAGCCTAGGAGGAAGCATGTTGGGAAAGCAGGATGCTAAATATATCGCATAGGAGATTTAGGGCTTCTATGGGCTAATTACCCTGGATGATCGTCGTCTATCCAAGCATACGCATAGGAGATTCGGGGCTTCCATGGGCTAGCTACCCGTGTTGGATGATCACCGTCTATCCTAAGCCAAGTGTAAGATAGCTTGATATTGCTAGTGACCCTTCATATAGATGACTCGGCATAATAGCAATAATTCACGTACATGCCTTAGATTGAGTAAAGAAGTGTATGCACGGTGTCGGTTAAGTCGAAAGGAGTGTAAGCATGGCACGAATGAGCCAAAGAAATGTGTGCACGGTTGTAACACAAATATGAAACTTAAGATTTGGCTATAGCAAAGGCATGTGCTTTGGTACGAGGTGTGGCGCTGTTTGTTGAGTCAATAACACAAGTTTATGAGTATGGTTTGAGTCGGTTTCATATTGAAATGGGAAAGACCGTAAGGCAAGTATGAATGGGTTACACAGTGTTGTGAGGCACGGCCTATATGTTTCTCCTACAAATGGGTCTTATAGTACGACTATGTTACGAGTCAAGACGTTGATGTTGTTGGAACGAGAGTGGTCTAAAGACACAAAATAGTCTAGGAGTTTATGTCCAAAAATTAATCCTAAGGCAAGATTAGAAAGACATTCAAAAGGTATGTTGCACAAACTAAAATGAACGTGTTGGTTTTGTATGGGTGTGTGAGTAGCTCACACCACTAGTAAGGATGTGGACTGACACCCACATAGTTTTCATGCGCAGGTCATAGGTACTTACTCAACGAGTTGGAGCTCGCTTGGACATGCTGAGGCATGGAGTTCCTTGGCATTTCGAGGCATGTAGCCGCATTGAAGTTTTCACCTATACGAGACATAATATATGGACATCGCCTTCCAAAGCACCTTTAAGTTGCAAGCTGAAGGGGTACCTATGTTTCATTGTATTGAGAGATGAGAGACTGCAGAGTGATTGTAATCAGAGGATTGTGAGCCTGAGTGATTGTAATCTTGGCTTCGTGCCTTTGTAATCTTATTTTTCAGTATCAATAAAAGACTCTGATTTTGTTTCAATACTTGTGATAGCTTGTTTATTCAATATTTCTGCTTTGGACTTCTGTACGATGACCCCGTCATAAGCTGTTGAAATCGACCGTTATGGAACCTGCCTTACACAAGCGCAACCTAGGCTCGTACGGCATAATGCCTTAGCAAGGACGAACGGTCCTACGGGATCGGGGCGTGACAAAATGATATCAGAGCACGGCTTTACGTCCTTGAACTTTCGATTGAATTCTTTAACTCTGATATTGTTTTCGCAAACTTTGATGTTGTTTCCATGATTGATATTGTCGTTGCACTCTCTTTCAGTGCGCTCTCTCTCGATGTTCTGCGGAATGTCCATACAATAAGTCTATATAGTTTGCAAATCTCACGAAGGAAAGAATTAGTTGAATAAAAGACGGTTTAACTTAAGCACGGTTGGCTAAGTCGGGCTGGGCACATACACCAAGAATTCTGTCGATGTTAGCAAAGTTTTGCCTGAAAATTGAATCGTTTCAAAATGGAAACGAGTTTGACTTGATTCATAAAATATAGGATGACTATCTATAGGGGTGCCATCGGACGATGTTATCTTCAACGCACTTGGAAATTGAGGAATGGTCCGAACGGAGATTCAAAGTGAACAATTACAATTCGAATAATAGTTTCGAGGATTTATCGAGTGACTTCATCCCTGAGTGGTATATGGGGTAGCCTTGGAGATGTCGATCGATTGAAGATGTGCGGTACCAACGAGTCTATTAGCAAGCACTATGCTAAACGCAAAGCCTTAGAAAGAGTGTTTCAAAATTAGTCGTAACTCGATAGCTAAGTATGAGTTTGATTCGAGTGAACGAGGAAGACGACGCACATCGGGTTAAGATGCAGAGTATAAAATACAAAATAATTGAATAGGTAGATTTAATTGAAGAAAAGTTAAGGTATACCGAACGGATGACTCATTCGAAGAATCGATACAAATCGTATACGAAAAGTTAGCACAATTGGTAGTTGGCATGCATAGAAATATCGATTGGAAGGTATGTGAATTACGCTAGGGATCAAATAAGAAATTGCTCGATGACTAAGATAGACGATAACAAATATGATTTGGGCTTGAACGAATTGATCATATGACTTGTTCGAAAGATAACTATAACAAAATTGATCTTTGATTTGTAATAGTTGATCATATATCCAATTAGACGATAGTATTAGTTGCATAACTAGGAGTTCGTTGCAAAGAAAGATAGCCAGGTTATGTATATCATCGATGGCATTGAGGCGTATCAAAGATCGATATATGATAACTCTGGCGTACTCTGATTCGAGGAATGATGATCGTGTAAAATGTTATTAACCAGATAGATGCAACATTTGGGACTTTGATAGTGATGAATGTTTGGATTACTTGATAAGATGAACTTGAAGTTTGCGTGAATGGATACCACTCGGACTATGCGAAACAAAAATGTTAACAGATTTGATCATAAATGAAATGAGGAAATGTCTGAGAATGGATTGATATATTACTTGGATGAAAACGAAAGTGTCTTGATTATTTTGTTGATAACCACAACGTTAAAGTTCTTGTCTTGTGCGATGCAACTCCAGTCTCGCACATGCATCACGTCAGATTAGGATAATCATTATATGGGAGCGTTAGCATGGTTATTCATGTCCAGCAGGGATGATCGAACCTGCGGGCAATCAGGGCATGGCAATTGGACTATTTTGACTTGTGGTTTGATGTGAAGGTGAATTCGATGATTGTTTGGAGTTGTGATTGACGATAAAGTAAGTTTGAGGATTGAGTAGATCCAATGTGTATATCGAAAATAAATTAGTCTAGACTCAAAGCAAGAATTACACCCCGATGAGGATGCCTATCCTGCAGTAGCATTGGCATGGTGATTTCACGTCCAACGTAGATAATTGGACTTGCTGGAGATTGGGGTGTGACATATTGTTATGCTAAATGACCTTATGATCGAATAGATGAATTATGTTAAACGACTTAGGGAATACGGTATGAGAATTATGGTTTAGTAACATATCATGTCATGGTGTACTTGACTTGAATAGAATGGATAGGTCAATTATATCAAACATGTTTGAAGAGATAGACTATACAAATTTTTAGTTTGGACATACGATATTAATATGTCGAGGACTTGGTTGAACAGAACTTACCAAAGGATGGCTTTGTTGAACGACTCGGATCCTTGGACTAAGTGTTGCAAGTGCGAATAGGAGAATATCTGCTCGAAGTTTAGAAATCGAAGTGATACGAGCTTGGAAAAAAAAACTCTGTACCATCAACTGTGGTTTGACCTTAGGATTGGGGTCAGTATTAATATTATTGTTTGGGAACGGTGATTCTAATACTGACATTGACTTTAGCCTGGAGAGATGGCATAGAGGTTAGGCAAGACGTCCCTGTTTTGAGAGGTAACACCGGTACGATTGATCTTGAGGATTGATAGGACTTGATAATAGTATCGGTGGATAGAATGATTCATTTATGTGGAGACACCACTCACGAGACTTGGCTGAAATATATATATATTTTGGGGACATCCAAATATGTGTACGATCCGAGTCGAGTGGTAATGGCAGATTCTCTATCATGAGGCTTGGTTGAAATGCATATATTTTGGGGACGCCTTAAATATGTGCACGATCCAACTAAGTGATATGTTGAATTCAAGTGAGACTAAAGGAACGGAAAGGTATCGAGGATTTATGAAGTCGTGTGTTTCAAAAAAATATTAATGGTAGTGTGATCATTAGATTTAAAATAAACTTGAATGTTGACTGATCGGGTGATCTGCCTTAGAACTAAGTTGTCCGTGTACGCGACGAATATAAGAGATATAGTTGTTCGATGTGAAAAATAACTAAGCACGAGCGTGGCTCGGATTGAAGAAATGCGTAGGAGTGTGTGCGAGAATCATTGAATGTTGAATCAAGTGACAAGTCGATGAGTGTATACTCAGTGAGTTTCGAAGATAAAAATTTTTCTGAATGGTGTATAATGTAATGTCCCGTCCCATACAGTTCAACCGGAGGAATCGAAATACAACAACGTTTGGACTCAGCCATGCAACTGCTTGCTCAAAGTCCCGCTCAGTCGAGGCAACTCCTCGCTCAGGTGGGTGGCTTCGGTGAACTTGTCTCAGCTTGGCCTTCACACTAATAAAAAAATTCATTGCACTGAATAGGCTTGATAATAAAAGAGACAAACCCACATAGCTAAGGGAATAATCCTGCTCTAAGTCGGATTGAGTTAGAACATAGAAAGGTCCCACGGTTGGCATAGAAATGTGCACGGTGTGCTTTCAAAATTGATACTCGATCCTTCGTCCTGTGGCTTGGAAGAAGGAAAAGTATATGTTGCCATAAGACTATGAACATAGTGTTTGCCATTAAAACGAGAACAACAGGCTTGTATTGAACTTTATGTTTAATTACAAACAGAACAGAGTATAATATAGCATTTTGACGTAGACCTAGGAGTACACTTTTGTTTTTGTCTGGAAATTGTGTCGATGGAACGAGTGGTAATACATTGACTCCGTTGACAATCTGACGACGATCTCGAACTCTTTGAAGGTCTGGGTTGCTCTGAAAGTTGGAGCGTTTGACGAATGCTCGACAAGTAGAAGCTCTGGGCCTTTTTACTTGTAGGATTGGACCTTTGTGTCTTTGTTGGATGAAGGAATGATCCTTCTATTTATAGTGAGCAGAATGATCTGCTTATGCGTGCATAAGCGATATGCGGCTGGAGAGCTTGCACGTAGGAATGCCATGTGGCTGATGCTGTAGGGCGCATGGATGATGTGCCCCAAAGTTCATGCTAAATCTGTTTGAGCTGCACTGTTGGCCTGCGGCAGAGCTGACACGTAGCAGTTGGAGATTCGGCGGTTGCTGAGATCTTGGGTAGTTAGCACCCATTCGTAGGTAGAACTGATTCAGAATGACATGTAGCATGTGTCTATGGCTCAAAGATCTCGGATTGGTGGAAAGTGATCTGTCAGGATACGACTAGGATCTGGCACTTGGGGAGACTTGGTTTATGACTTTTAGGAGTCACATGCAAGTCTGGACGCATGATTTTTGAAATACATACAGAGCTTCGGGCGTATGGCAGTGGAGGCGCATGCAGGGATTTGACATCTGTCAATTGGGATCAGAAATAAGTCGGGTCGCATGGCTTTTGAGGCGCATGTAGAACTTTGGGGCGTATGGCTGTGGAGACGCATACGAGTGATCAGTCGGCCACGTGGCGGGGCACAGCTATAACAGACAAAAGGAATGATGATTACGACCCTTCGTCTTATGCAAAAGCTGACTTTTCTAACCTCGAGGCGTGGGCTGCTATCGTTTCAGTCACTCCAGCATTAAATATTTGACGGGTGGCAAGCTTTAAGTGGGCGCATCGATCTGTGCTCCACTGGACGCATGGGTCTGTGCTCAATTGGGCGCATGGGTCTGTGCTAAATTGGACGAATCAGTACGAAGAGCATGGTACTGACGGGTGCATTTGCTGCTTGACGTATCCTTATTGGTCTGTCAGTTGAGTTCTTCGATGTAACTGCCTGTTTTCAAATTTTAGGGTAAATTTGTCATTTTCCAAATTTTTATATTTTTAGTGATTTTATTTATATTATATTTTGGGGTTTGATTTAGCGGGTTTGAGTTTCGTCTAGTTTTGACATGTGTTAGTAGCCCGGGGTAGTTTAGACTCTAGACGGGACGAAAGATTTGATAGCCATGGCCCACCAACCCCATTTATTAAGTTAGTATAATTAGACTAATCCCACTTGATTAGAATGGTTAAGTTAGAGACTTAAACTTGACCTTTTTGACACGTTTTTAGTGGTGGCCCATGCAGGTCAGAAGTCATAATTAGTGCGATGTCGTAGTAGCTCTCGACTTAGAGTGCTGCTACTAGCCTGCTATAGATTTAGAAGATATAGGCTATAGGCTAAGGATACTCAATCATAATTAGGAAAACTTCCAATTTGCTTCTATACAACTGTCCTTTCTTGATGCTGATTATTTGTACTCTAATGGTCCTCCTTTGATATGATCTATCTTGTGTCATATTGACTTCTTTCTTTCAATCTGTCTTCAGGATGGTGATGACTCACTCTCAGAATTTGGAGCCTGTGGATACTGAGAGGTTCGCCACATCTCGCGAAACCTGAGCCAGTCACTTCTCCTGCAGTCGGTACATCTGCAGCAGCATTCGGAGACGCTCCTCCACCAGTTACAAGGACTATCCCGGAGGTCGCTGCGGCAGTAGCAGTCATGGGTGTTCTTCCTCTTGCACATCGGACTCCTCCGTCTGTAGCCGAGGATCTGCCTCTTCCGCCTCCACCACCTACCAATATGGGGAAGATATTTGCCTTCCTTCGGTAGATGAGGGAGGCCCAGCGAGTCCAGGCTGAGGCTCAGCAGAGCCAGACAGACGCGATGTGTCAGGAAATGGAAGATGCGCACTAGCTTGCTCTAGTAACCATGGAGCGGGGGGCTCCAGCACAGGGAGCGCAGCCGAGGCCGGGCAACATCCAGGACTTTAAGAAGTTGGGGCCTCGGGACTTTCGCGGAACTGAGGGCTTCGTTTATGTTGATGACTGGCTCGAGAATATCGACCGTCAGATGAGGGCTTCCCATCTCGCAGATGACCTGAAGGTCAAGGCGGTTGGACTGCACCTGTTATATATCGCCCGTACTTGGTTCAGGAACGAGTCGGCTCTTGCTGGAGAGGGACATACCTGGGCCGAGTTCAAGGACCTCTTCAAGGAGAAGTACTTTTCACCTACAGACAAGATTGACCTAGCGAGACAGTTTCAGAACCTTCAGCAGAGTAACATGTCTGTGGAAGAATACGTTACAGAGTTCGGCCGGCTGGGCCGATATACGGAGTATATGGTTCGTGACCCGGAGATCAAGATGAGTCGTTTCCGAGAGGGATTGATCTAGGATATCAAGATCGTTATCCCCTCTTTCTACTCGACTTACGTGGAGATCCTTGCAGAGGCTCGCAAGGTGGAGAGAGAGTGGGGCTTGAAGCCAAAGAGGGTTCGTGATCTACTTTCGGGGGTTACTAGCAACACGGGGGCTACTAAGATTCCTCAACTCCAGCATCGTTCTTTTCCGTAACACCCGCAGCAGATTCATGCTCCGGCTAGGGCACCAGTGCAACAGGTGCCCCAGCAGCAGCCGGGACCGGCACAGCAGGCTCCTCTTTGCCACTATAACAGGTAGCCCGGTCACCTCTGGGAAGTTTGCAGGAGGCGATTGGGAGTATGACTATACTGTGGCGTTGAGGGGCATCAGTTGAGGGATTGTGCATCGAACCATCGTCGTGCAGTGCAGGGAGCACAGGCTAGGCCACTTGTGGCACCGTATCACGTCCCGCACCAGCAGCGGGATATACCCCGCTAGGGCAATGCTTTTGCGACGGCGGTCGAGGAGACCCACACCGTAGGCAAGTGACTATGAGGTTAGGTCTTTTTCTTTTATTTTTCTTGTTTCTTTCCACCCATTGATTGTTGATTGCTTTCTTAGTACCTTTAGCTTGCATATGTGATGTTAATGTTAGATCAATAGAAAACCCTAATGGAGACTGCAATAACATGTTAGTGTAAAGACTAAAACCATGCATGCTTGTTCCTATTTCCTAGAATTGCATGTTGTATAACATTGGATAGAATTTAGTAGACTTTGTTTGTTGGGGGCTTGACCTAGAGAAGAGTACAACCAATTTGAATTTCGAGAACGAAATTTTTCTAAGGGGGTAGGATTGTAACTGCATGTTTTCAAAATTTAGGGTAAATTTATCATTTTCTAAATTTCCATATATTTTAGTGATTTTTATTTATTTATATTATATTTTGGGGTTTGGTTTAGCCGGGTTTGAGTTTCGTCTAGTTTTGACTTGTGTTAGTAGCCCGGGGTAGTTTAGACTCTAGACGGGACCAAAGATTACTTAGCCATGGCCCACCAACCCTACTAATTAATTTAGTATAATTAGACTAATCCAACTTGATTAGAATGGTTAAGTTAGAGACTTAAACTTGACCTTTTTGACCCAAACCTTTTGTATTTGATTCATTAGACAAAGGGCATACAAAGAGGGGCAAATTGGACATTTCAACTTGGCTCAACCTAGCTAGACATGGCCGGCCACATTAGGAGGTCTTTTCCATTTCATTTCATTCTCACATAGCCTCTTTTTCCTCTCAAGTGTTCTTCCCCAAATTAGAGAGCTTCCCTCTTTGATTTGATCTCCAAATCCTTTCATTTTCCACCAAATCTTCCATCAATCCTCTTCATACTACCAAGGAAGGGTACTAGCAAGGATTGGAAGAAAAGTGCAAGGAGGAGTGTCCATTTTAGAAGGATCTTCGTATCGAAGCTATGTCTTCGAGAGTTTCATTTGGATTTCACTCCCAATAGGTATAACCATCTCTCTATTTCAATTTCTCTTCCATTTTAGTTAGATTTGCATTCATTAGGACCACCCACATGCATGTATTACCATTAGGAACCATTTAAAGGCTCATTTGAGTCCTCTCTAAGAAGTAGTAGTAGTTTTGGTATCCCCATGGCCAGAGCCCGGGATCATAGCTGAGCAGGATGGAGACATGACTTAGCTAGAGGCTTCAGGTTTAGACTATTTAGCTTTACTCCTAGATATTATTTTTTTAGAGTTCATAGCATACTTCATTCCTGTTGACTCTGGTACCTTTACATTATATGGACTTGTGGATTATGGTGATCTTTCTGGGATCGTTTATAGATGCTGTGATTGTATACTTTCATATTGCCTTGTAGTTTCCCTAGAGATTGGTCCAGCTTACTTCATCGTGTCTAACAACGAAGGCTGGGTGTGTCCGACTCATGTCCGATTATTCGGGAGCGGGTCGTGACATGTTTTTAGGTGGATGGATGAATGATTGAATGAATGAATATTGGAATGGATGAGTGAATAGATGAGAAGAGAGGGAGAGGCACAGCAGCAAGAAGAAGAAGGGACTGTTGCCCCCCCTTCCCTACCAACTGAGAGCAACAGCAGCAACAGGAATACCCATTGGCAGCAACAGCACCAGTAGCAGGGAGCTGCCCCACCATCTTTTAATGCAGCAGCTGATGCCATGCCAACAGCAGCCAACAGCAACAGTAGCTGATGTCATTTATAGCAGTAGGGGCAGCAACAGCAGTTGGGGGCTGCAGGGCAGCCCCCATGGCATCCATTCACACCCCCTTTAGCCCCAACTTCATCCCCATTGCCACCCCATTTCAAGTTACCCTTTTGCCCTATTTTCTATAGCCTTTGCAACCAAATCCTTTTTCCCATTGCATTGTGTGTATGAGTGTGAGTAAATGGTTAGAGTTAGAGAGTTTGATATTGAATGTTGGTTTGTGTTAGATATGTTAGAGGTTAGATTTAGTATCTATATATAGTTAGATATCTAGATATCTTAGTATCTAGATATGTTAGTATCCTAGAAGTTAAGATATTAAATATATGATAAGTTAGTTGTAGATGTTAGTATCTTAGGAGTTAAGGGAATTAGGATATGTTAGATGTTAGATTGTGTCATGAGATAAGTTAATATATATAGACATATGTTAGTATGGTAGATATGGTATGTTAGATATTAGAATACCTTAGAGTTAGTTAGCTAGATATATTAGATGTTAGAGTGGTGTGGTATCTTAGGATACCAATGTTGATATCGTAGGATGTTAGCTTTACCTTATCACAAGGTAAATGAGTTTACCTTGCCACAAGGTAGGGCATTAAGGTTTACATTATAGCAAGGTATTGGTAGTGAGATACCTTGGTAAGGTAATGGGGTAAGAGTTAAGGTAATACCTTAGAACTAAGATATGAGTTAACATGATTAAGATATGGTTAGAATTAGGATAGCTTGGTTGGTAATTGTTAGGAATAGGGTAAATGACTTAGGGTTGACCCCGTTTGACCATGGTTGACTGTTTTGACTAAAAGTCAACCAAAAGTAAACATTAGCCTAAATTTGACCAAAACTTGACCAGAGTTGACTAGTTGACCAAAAGTCAACTGTAAGTCAGCCATTGACCTAGTTGACCTAGAGTGGCCTAGGAGTTGACCAGGGTTGACTATAGTTGATCGGTTGACCAAATGTCAATTGTATGTCAACCTTTGACTTAAAATCGACCTAGTTTGACTTTATTAGGCCTAGTATGACTTAGATTGACTTTGTATAATCTAGTTTGACCTAGTATGACCTATTGTGACTTAGTTTGACCTTGTTTGACCTTGTTTGTCTTAGATTGGCTTAGTTTGATCAAGTTTGACCTAGTGTGACCTATTGTGACTTAGTTTGACCTTGTTTGACTTAGATTGGCTTAGTTTGACCTAGTTTGACTTGGTGTGACTTAGTGTGACTGAGTTTGACCCAGATTTGCAGAGTCTGTACAAGAAATCATGTGTTAACACTGTTAAACCCTATTTAACTCATGTGTATCTCATCTTTAGGTCTGTGACTTCACTCTGAGCCAGATTATACTGTTGTCATATTTCCATCGGATCTCAGGCGAGTACATTCTCTGATAATATTTTTGTTTTATGATATCGTCTATGTTTCTTGTATTTAATGTAGATATCCTTGTTTTGTTGACACATTATTCATACGGATTGGTATTTGTCTGGATTCCATCATGAAATGTTATTCCTTGTACTCCATGGTATACCTTGTGTAAGACTCCTTGTTTCTCGTGCATTGTATAGACACGATTACTGTGAAGGCGCGCGACCTTCTCAGAAAGTACGTGTCATGGTTGGATCCACTATACTAGTCAGGGGCGGGGGTATTAGCATAGATGTGTGATCAATACCCACCTTGTATTAAGCCTTGAACCTTGAATAGTGTTAATCATCCACCGTACGTATGATTAACCAGGCCAAATCGTGTATCATATTCCTAAGCCGATCATATGTTGAAACTAGTGCTAAACTCACATAGATAGTAGTTCCTGATTATTGTACATCATATACACTATTTTCCTGCTCTTATATTCATTTACAGTCTTGATATGCCTCACCATGATTCATGTACTCATTACTTTACCTTGTATATTATCTCTATTTACTGCTACATTTTTAATATCATCTAACTAGAACTGTTATTGGAGATTTGTGCTCGTTCCATACTGACTGGATATGTTGACAACTACCACTAAAAACATGTCACGACCCGCTTCCGAATAATCGAACACGCCCAGCCTTCATCATTAGACACGATGAAGTAAGCTGTACCAATCTCTAGGGAACTACAAGTCCAGATATGAATGAATATAAACCACAGCATCTATATAATCGAATCCAGGAATCAAAGTATAGACTATGAATTATTATATTTATCCAGCAATGTAAAAGTATCTGATGTCTCTAATACAATGAAGATATGAAAAAAACTAAAAAGGAAAGGTACTAGGCCTCTTCGGCCTCTAGGTCTAGAGCAACACCAGCTTGCTCAAAGTTACCTTCGAGCTCCTGCCCATAGTAGGTATCACAAATAGTCTCCATCTCACCTGCAATATATCCAGTCAGGAGTGGAGCTAAGTATATCCAAGGAAAGGAACAAGAACAACATGAAAATGAAATATGAACAAGCAATGAATCCCTAAACAGGAAACTAGAACAAGCATGCTGAAATGAGTTTAATGAAATGAACTTGAACTGTAACCTGGTACCTGGACATGAATATACAAGGAACCTGACATGTGTGATATATTTGAAACACTTCCAGAGTATGTGATCGGCTTGGGTAGAACATAGAACATGGCACAGGCATGATGGTACGGCTTAGGGCCCACGTGCACAGTACGAGACCTAAGCTATTAACATGAATTGTAACTCGGGTGTGATCACACATCTGTAGTATTTTCCCTCCCAGACACAAGCAAACTCATGGAACAAGACATAAGACAAGACCGTGTAATATTGTGTCCAACAGGAAGGTACAAGCATGAAATAGATGCACAAGAAATGAAGTAAGTGAACAAATCCGAGGAGTATACTTTCCTTGCTCAGGGTGATCGAGGGTAGGTAGTAAAGCTAGATATCCTCATGTTATAAAGGGTACAATTTAATTAAGTTAAGATTCTAATTAAAGTCAAATCTTATAGTTGAACTAACTACTAACTGTTAACTTAAAATACCAAGGTTAAGTTCCTACCATACCCTATCTAAAAGGAAAATTGGTACTAGAAGAAACAGTAAAATCCAGGAACCAATAACTCAGAAGTTGAAACCAATCTATCAACCCTAAGTAACCAATTAACTGAGGTAAACTCTAAGATTCCTTTTAATGTAAATTTGAAGAAACATTTAGACAAGTGATAACCTAAACAACATTGAACTGCTCCTTGTCACAGAGGATTCTCTCTATTCTCAGATTCAATCTTCCTATCTTGAAATGGTCCTGAACCTAAGTCTTCCTATCAACCAACCAATTTCTGATTAAGTTTACTGTCAGCTACAGTAAGTATGCCCTGCTATTTACCTTAGGTTCAAGTAAAAACCTAGTAGTATCAAAATAAGCCATGCTACAATCCCTTACTAACTTACTACAATCACCCAAACATTTAAAAAAGAGAGCTGAACCTACAGTACTATCCAACTAGCTGACATCACTCTAGAAACCCTCTGTTACAGATTAGGGTCAAATCAGTTTGTTCAGGTCAGCATTAAACCCAAAACATTCACTGCAAACTCATTTATCCCAAAAATCAACTGAAGAGGATGAGCTAACTGAAATGAACAGGTTAACTCAACAACTGGATTCCTCCAAGCTAACTGGATGACTGATACAATTTCGAATAGATCAAAAACTGCATCAATTGGTAGGCCTAAAACTGAGCAATACCTTATCGAATTTTAACATCAAAACCCAAGAGTGGTTCAACCTATACTCACAGTATCTATGGATAACTTAGAAATGTCTGATAAAGTTATCACTAGTTGCAATCTGTAACAATTCTAAGATACTACTGCATCATAGTTACTGATACTCGAGTCAGTGGTTAAAGAAACTATCAAAGACTAAACTCAGGGTAATTGGTATCAACCAGGTCAGTCCACAGCTAAAAACAAAAGAGACTTTAACCAACAACAATGAATTGAAACTATATCAAGTATTAAGTTGTGCTGAAATTAGATACTTAAGTATCAAATTGGACTGAACCTAATTATCCCTGGATGAAATCATACTGAGATTATATTACTATCATTCAGCCTAAACATCAAAATACTCAGTGTCAAACATCAGAGATTACGTATCAGTTAATTCTAAGATTGAACCTAAAGTTATTGATTCCTACAAACCACCACTGATACAAACCACAGGATACGACACTAAACTCCTAACGTTAATAAATTATCATTCTAACTCTACTATGGATACATTCCTCAAGATAATCCCAAAAATTGATACTTTGATACTCAAAATAAAGACTGAAACTAAACACAGACCACACAGGAAGGATTTACCAAACTTAACAAGGATAGATTTGTGGTTACCTTATCTGTACTTCTCTTAAGATCGAGCCAATGTTAGATGGAGAATTAACTCGTCGTGACCTTGTATCTTAGTTCCTCAACCACCTCCTGACACAGTTGCAAATCCTGATCTGAATGTACTGCTCGAGATCCGTACCAGGAACAATTCAAATAATTTGTTAGGAATTCGAATTAAGGGACAATAAACAACCAGGTTCAGATGTCTGATCCTTACCTTACCGATTGATAGAATTTAGCAATGAATAGATCAGATCAACATCCCAAAGGAGACCTCAAGATAGAATTATCTGTCCTTCAATCTCAAAAGATACTAAAACTTAGATCAAGAGAAAATAATTGAATGTATATAATTGAATAATTCAATGATCCTCACCCGAAAGATTACTTGATTTCATCAATTGATCCAAAGAGTTATCGATCTGAAACTTCATATCTGATCAAATTTAAGAAGAGAATCGATAGAAACAATCATCCCAACTGAGTAAAATCAAAGAATGGTAGGTTTGTTATTACCAAGATTTACTCGATTTGGAAGAACTGACAGTAAATCATCATTCGACGAATAATCGAATATTCCTACTCATGAATCGTTGAGAACTTGTCCCCATTCCAAAACCTTGTTTGAATCTCGTTTCTATTCGAGACTCGTTTGAAGATTTCGTTTTCTATTTTGAGATTTTGACTCGTTCCCTATAAGATTATTCGTGACTCGCTCCTATTCAAGAATTTGTTTTGTTCACGACCTTGTTTGACCCCGTTTTCTATTTGAGATTTTGCTTGTTTCATATTCACCATTCGATGCATTGTTTCTTATTCTCTACTTGATACTCTATCTCTACTCACTAGTCATAGCCTTGCTTCTTGTTCGAGGTTTTTTTCTATTCGAGAGTTACCTTCTATCTGCGATTTTGTGATATTTTAGTTCTATTAAGACTTTACATTCCATTGAAGATTTCGTTTTCCATTTGAGATATGTTTGAGATTTTGTTGTTACTTGAGATTTTGTTGAACTTCGTTTCCAATGCGAGATTTTATTTCTTATTTTGTGACCTTGTCTTTTATCTGATGCCTTACTTCTGTTCATCCTTCGAGACTCTGATATCCCTTCGGGATAACGTTCCAAATACGGAATCTTGTTACCATCCCAGGTTTTATTTGGGATTTCTATTACCGTTTGAAACTTTATTCCCTGTTGAGGTTAAAATCTTCTTGTTGTCCTTTTAGTACCGCTACTTCTTAATTGAATCCCTTGTTGCTTCTTAGTATCTACTAAACCCTAGTATTCTAACAGACAGATAACCTCACCATTTTTATGACTCGGACTATTGAAACTCATTTTGGATTCCTTGGAACCCTTTTTAAATCCCTATGGATAAGGTTGAGAGACTATTCGATGATCTACTGGGGCGTGGCAATTGTGCGCTGCAGCCATTTTCTGGACTACGGACACTGAGGATTCACTGCAGCCAGCAGCGCACTGGCGAGGCAGGAACTCTAAGTTGAAGTGATTTCAGACATTCATAGGTTTTCGAGTATTATTGAGACTTGTCATATTCTTCATATCTTGATCTCTTGGTGTAACGCCGTAGGTTATATTACATATTTTTGGTATACGTGTACGTATTTTGACTCATATTGCGTGTCTCATTGCATGGTTATTTTGGCATTTCATTTTCTTGGTTCGGGTTCGGTCTGGATGGGTTTGGTTTGGGTTAGTATGCAAACCCCTACCTACCACCATCCCCCATTTATTAACCCAATAACCCTTCTCTCTCCTCATTCATTTCCTATTACTACTCTTCTTCTTCTTCATTTCTCCACCGACCATCCGTAGTAGGCAAGTGCAACTTGCTTAATGGAGGAACTCAAATTTTGTTGTTCCATTGTCTTCCTAACGAGATTCTAAGACACTTTATTACTTGGCATTTTTAATTTCCATGGCTCATTTCATATAGATCTGAGTTTTAGTATTATTGATCTTCATGGTTTTGATCTACTGAACTTGGTGGTTTTCAAAATGGGAAGTTCCATGTGGTGGGAATTTTGATTTTACGCATGTTTGGCTTTTGAATGGCTGGATTTCACCAAGTCTTGACCGAGATGGGACTTTCTTGAGCTCTTGAGCTTTTACGCCTGCTTGTTCCGGCCTTGGGGAGAAGATGCAGTTTTACGCACACGTTCTTACGTGCTAGCGTAGTATTTAGTTTTTGCGCACACGTTTTACGTGCCCGCGTATTAATTACCCTTTACGCACACGCATTTGCGTGCCAGCGTAATCGCATCTACGCCGAGTTCTTTCGAACTCTACCCAGGGGCTACTCCGCTTGGATGGAGTGCTTGCTCGCGTAGAGCTCCGCTCGCGTAGAGCGTTTGCTAGCGTAGAGTCTCGCTCGCATGCGGCTTTGCTAGCGTAAAGCGCTTGCTCGCATAGAATCCCACCCACCTGCTCTCTTGCTCGCGTAGAGCTGCCTATCCTTAGGTCTTACCCGCGTAGAGCTATTTTACGCTCGGGGTCTCTTAGGCCTAGCGTAGTCTTGCTCGCATAGAGACTTTGAGTCACTATGGCGTACACTATTACCCTTTTATATCCTTACGCCTTTTGTCATGAACTTGATAATCACTAATTTATTTAATATGACTGGAATGATAATTGTACATGGCATGGTATGGCAAGTAACTGGCATGATGTGGCATGACGAGACATAACAAGTAAGCCTGATGGGAACTATTGAATGCTGTTACGACGGCTAGCATGACATGACAAGAATGAATGGCCTGGACACCATGGACGATTGTGTTTATACAAGTGAACCAGTATCGTCTTGCATCATGTCAAGGGCTGGGACCCCTGAGTACCACGGTCAGGGGTACCTACTTAAACTGACTAAGGCTAATAACTAGAATAATTCATTAGTCATGAAGAGATTTCCCAGCTACAGGCAATCCCGTTATCAGGGTACCCCATCGTGGGATCTGTAGCCTGCCGTCGAGTAGGGCACATTTCCATCACACTGTCATGTGTTGCACCTGTCAAGCTACCTAAGGGTACATGTATTCTTTGGATAATGTACCCACATGAATTCAACCCCTAAATTGCATTCGGATAGCCTGGATGGTCTGCAGGGCTTGTGGCTGTGGAACAATCTCATTGCATCTTGCTAGTAATTAGGCCTGTGATAACCCTAGTTAGTTAAAGTATCAAGCCGTACTCATTGCATGGCCATGATTGATTGGATGGAGTCTAACCCAGTCTAGTCTTGTCCTGATCGTGTATAAGATCGTTAGCATGACCTAAATGCTTGTGCTTACTTTATTGATAAATAGTGGGAAACCAAGTTCCGTCGAGATGAAGGATTACAACCCCGATCCTTGTTTGGTTTACGGGTTGTAACTTGGTTATCTGAATATTCCAATGGTTATCTTATCGTATATCATCATGATTTTTCATATTTCCAGTCTTTTATTATATAATTATGTTTTGTGCCAATTGTTGGTTTTAGTTCTTAAGTGAAGCCTCCTTTGTGGCACTTGCTCTTTCTGGGATCTGACCCAGCTAGTTTTGTATGGCCAGATACCGGAGTAGCTCCAGAGGATCTCCCCACCTTCCAGCCAGATGGTGACCACCAGGCGTAACCCTGGCAATGAGTAGATTTTATTTTGCTCTCCCACTCTATTGTAAAAATATTCTTTTGAGGTGTTTAGCCGACGAGCACATGTTAGCTCGATTGCACTTTACTTACTGTCTGCCTACGGGTTGTAGCATGATGAACAAATCCTAGGGTTGATCATGTATGACTGAAACTCTTGCTAGTCTTCACATTGTGGATGACTAGCTTTATGATCATCCAAATATGTAATGTATAGGACGCATTACTATTATATATTTGATGCTCTGATATCTTGTAACCATTATTACTTGCTTAAGATTGAGACAATAGGCTTGTTTATGACCATAAGAGACTGATGGCTTGTAGTTAAACCCTCATGTATCTAGACAGCCGTGACCGTATAGCGAGGTGGGTTGCACTTCAATATACGTAGCTGGCTATGTCCGCCCCTGCTCTCCAGTATTCTGGTTCTGGGGCGTTATATGGTTTAAGTGGTGGCCCATGCAGGTCTTGTGAATCAAAATATGTGAGGGTTTACCGAATAGATATCTCAATCAGCACTCGTCCTTGATCTCTGCTCGTATCCTCTAAATCCCTAAAATCTTGACCTGATCACATGCTTGTATCTTTGATCTGCCTTGGTCCTTTCTTATTGTTCCCTGTGTCGTCTTCTTCAGCAGTACTATTCCTGGTCCTGCCAATCAGCCGGAAGGAGCTCAACGAGTACTCCCGCAATAAGAGGATCAAGCTCAACACTCAGGAGCAGCTTCCCGAGTCATGCTTCCCGGAGATCCAGAACCCCCAGTACAGCCAGCCCAGCCTATGAGGCAGGATAAAGGAGTCTTGGTTGGACTCATCAGGGAGTTGCTTGCATCACAGGATCATCGAGGTGATGCATTGCAGCAGACAGTACAAGATGTCTTGAACAGAGGTGGTCATTAAGGTAACAGTGCGGCCAACAGCTTCAAGCGCTTGAACCGTCCCTTCTTTGATGGTAGCGAAGATGCTATTGCTGCAGATGCTTGGCTGCAGGATACAGAGGTTATTCAAGAAGCAGCCAGGACCCCAGAAGACGAGAAGTGATGGAACTGGGGATTCCTAGGACCCTTTCTTTGGTGTGCGTATTGATCGATAGAAAGTTAAAAAGATCTAATACGTGTTCTAACCCTTCATAGGCGAAAACTAGGGTTCATGAATTATACCTGCGACGGAAAGGAGACAAGTAATTCCTGGCAATCTCGAGCGGACGACCCTAAGATCTTCTCTACGTATTTCTTCCTCGAGTTGGACGTCGTGTGGGCGACGATCTCCCAACCTTTTCTTCTCCTTGGCAGCCCTCTCTTTCTCTCCTTACGTGAATCACAAATTTAGAGAAAATATTTTATTTCTAATCAGTAATCTGGCGGCCAGAGAATAGAGGATATATAGGCTACGGCAGGGACCATGAGGAGAAATTAGGGTTAGGTCTCCTAACGGATCTGGATATCCCGTATTCAGCCCGAACACACAATCCAGGCCCATTAACAATAGCTCGGTCCACTAATGAGCTATTGTTGTACTACCTCCCTAATCCTAAATTATGTTTGTGGGCTCCTTTTATTATATGCTCGTTTGGCTTCCCATGTTAAGATATCGTATGTCCGTCGATCAAATTAAGTTACTGACAACTATATTGATTCGACATCTTTTATCCGTAAGTAGTACCGCTCATCTTTATTTGTCATGTCGGATATAATCCACCTGCAGGGTTTACATGACAATCCTTATGAGCTCCTTAAGGGGACATCATCAACCCGATGTATCGGGACATGGATTCCATTTATAATCAACAGCCCATCATACATACAATGTTATTACCCAATTCATAGAGGTTGTTGATCCATAATGAATCTTACTCTTTTATGAGTCAAAGTAATGCACATTGCATATACATGTCTGTTATTATATCTGGATTAAGAGTACAAGCATCCATAATAACAGAGGTGTTTGTTCTCTTATGTAGTCAGTACAAAGAGAACAACCTCAAGTGGTCCTGTTCAATACACACAAAGTGTACTAGTATAAACCTATAGTCAAGATAGACTAATACCAGATTACACTACAACCTTTCCAATAGATTGTCCAAGTCCATCTAGGTTGTGAACTATTTATATACTCCATAGGGAACTGATAATATGATCTTCTGTGTGACACCACACACCATATTATCTACAATATAGAATATCAGACATTTGCATTAACACTTGCAACAAATACAATATGCAAACATTTGCCCATATGATTCTCATTCAAAATTTAAGGAAATAAGGTTGCTACAAAAGTGATGCTTTTAGTATATAACCCTAACAATCTCCCACTTATACTCAAAGCATTGCTTTTCAGTATTCTATTACAAATCTCCCACTTATACTTAAAGCCATGCTGCTACACATCTGACTCCCATTCCCTCAACATGACTATCAAAAGCCTTAGCTGGTAAGCTCTTTGTAAAGGGATCAGCTAGGTTGTCGGCTGATGCTATCTTGATCACAGCAACTTTTCTTTTTTTTACGAAATCTCGTATTATGTGGTACTTGTGCTCAATGTGTTTGCCTGTCTTATGGGCTCGTGGTTCCTTCGAGTTTGCAACTGCGCCACTATTATCATAATAAAGTATAATAGACTTAGGCAAACTAGGTACCACATCCAAGTCCAACAGAAAGTTTCTGAGCCAAACCGCTTCTTTGGGTGCCTCAGAGGCTGCCACATACTCGGCTTCCATGATGGAATCAGCAATACATTTTTGCTTGATACTCCTCCACACAATGGCTCCACCTCCCAAAGTAAACACATAACCTGAGGTAGATTTCCTGGAATCCCTATCTGACTGAAAATCTGAGTCTGTATACCCCAAGGGAACTAAACTATCTGCCTGGTAAACTAGCATATACTCTTTAGTCCTTTTCAGGTACTTCAAAATATGCTTTACGGCAGTCTAGTGCTCTTGTCCTGGGTTAGACTGATATCTGCTGACCATGCCTACGGCAAAGCAGATGTCTGGTCTCGTACATAGCATTGCATACATTAAGCTTCCTACTACTGAAGCATAAGGAACTACCTTCATGTTCTATAGCTCTTTAGGTGTCCTCGGACACTGCTCCTTTGATAGAGCAATTCCATGTCTAAAAGGTAAGAAACCTTTCTTAGAATTTTGCATACTAAAACGAGTTAGTACAGTATCGATAGACGAAGCTTGGAATAAGCCCAACATCATTTTCTTACGAACTCGTAGAACTTTGATCCCAAGGATGTGACCTACTTCTCCCAAGTCCTTCATATCAAACTGTTTGGATAACCATACCCTTACATCAGATAACACCTTTACATTATTTCCAATAAGCAAGATGTCATCCACATAAAGTACTAGGAACACCACCACGTTTCCGTCACACTTTCTGTATACACATGATTCATCCAGACATTGATCAAATCCATAGGATTTTATCACCTGATCAAAACATATGTTCCAAGATCTGGAAGCTTGCTTAAGTCCATAAATGGACTTCTTGAGCTTACAAACAAGATGCTCTTGGCCCTTTTTAATGAACCCGTCTGGTTGCTTCATATAGATGTCTTCTTCAAGACTTCCATTAAGAAAAGCTGTCTTGACATCCATTTGCCAAATCTCATAATGGAGATGAGCTGCAATAGATAAAAGAATCTGGATAGACTTAAGCATGGCTACAGGAGAAAAGGTTTCCTCATAATCGATACCCTCTCTTTGAGTAAAACCTTTTGCTACAAGCCAAACTTTAAAGGTTTCAACCTTAGCGTCTGATCCTCTCTTTCTCTTATAGACCCACTTGCATCCAATGGCTTTTACACCAACGGGTGGTTCTACAAGCTCCCAGACCTGATTAGAATCCATAGATTCTATTTCAGATATCATTGCTTTTTGCCAAGACTCTGCATCTTTATCATGAAGTGCTTCATTGTAGGAATAGGAATCATAATCTTGTTCCTCAGGGACGAAGTCTGACGACTCTTCCAAGAACATATATCTATCAGGTTGTATCACAACCCTCCCACTACGACGAGGCACTATCGGTTGTGGTGTAACATTTGTGACACGTTGTGCAGTTATTTGTGGTTCATCCTCTTGTACTGTTGGTACTGAAGTACTTGGTGTCTCACGTCTCAGTTCTTCTAGAACAACTCTACTTGTGGGTTTATGGTTCATCACATAGTCTTTCTCTAAGAATCGGGCATTGGTGCTAATAATGACCTTCTGATCCTTAGGACTATAAAATAAACCTCCTTTCATTCCTCTTGGATAGCCTACAAACAAGAATACTTCTGTACGAGATTTCAACTTATCTGCTTTTCCATTCAGCACATGTGCTGGACTACCCCAAATGGGAACATGTTTCAGACTAGGCTTACGCCCAATCCACAGCTCTGTAGGAGTAAGAGGTACTGACTTAGAAGAAAACCAAGTTCAAAATATAAGCTGCAGTCTCTAAGGCATATCCCCAAAATGAATCTGGCAAATCCAAATAACTCATCATTGATCTAACCATCTCCATAAGAGTTCTATTCCTTCTTTTGGCTACACCATTCTGCTGGGACGTTCCAGGTGCAGTCAATTGGGATGCAATCCCAGCCTCTGATAAATAATCCCTAAACTCTCCAAAGAGGTACTCGCCACTACGATCTGATCGTAATGACTTGATACATTTTCTATGACATTTCTCCATTTCAACCTTGTACTCTTTGAATTTCTCAAAGCACTCAGACTTACGGCGCATCAAATAAATGTATCCATACCTTGAATAATCGTCAATAAATATGACAAAATATTCAAAGCCACTTCTAGCTTGGATAGTCATGGGTCCACATAAATTAGAATGAACCAATTTCAATACATCTTTGGCCCTATACCCCTTCGCCGTAAAAGGCCTTTTGGTCATTTTACCTTCCAAGCAGGATTCACAGACTGGTAGTGCCTCCACTTCCAATGAACTCAAAGGTCCATCTTCAACCAGTCTTTGAATCCTTCTTAGGTTAATATGCCCCAATCGCAAGTACCAAAGATATGTTTGGTTCATAAAAGAAGGTTCTTTTCTCTTATTTAAGTTAGATGACATATTATTCATTTCCATAAGTTGCATTGTGGACAAAATAGGATTAATGACATACAGATTATCAACCAATGCACCAGAACAGATAAAATGTTTATTCTTTCTAATAACAATATTGTCATTAAAATAAATTGAATATCCATCCTTAAATAACATAGAAACAGAAACTAAATTCCTTCTAAGTGAAGGTGCATAAAGACAATCTCTCAATGTCAAAGACTTATTTCTACCAAAAGATAAAGTAACATCTCCTAATACAACGACCGATACTTTTGTAGCATCACCCATGAACAAGCATATCTCTCCATCACTGAGCCGTCTGGTTTCCTGGAACCCCTACAATGTATTGCAGACATGATTAGTGGCTCCTGTATCTACACCCCAGGTGTCGGTAGATAACACCGCTAAACATGTTTTAACTACTAGTAAATGAGATATACCTTCTTTGTTCCCTTGTTTGAGAAGTGGACAATCAGTCTTCCAATGTCCTGACCCTTTGCACTTGAAATATTTGCCTTTCGGCTTTTTCACCATGTCTTGAGGTCCCATGCCCTTTTTTGCTGAGTTTGCCTGTTTCTGAATGTTATTCTTCTTCTTACCGCCTTTTGACTTAGAAGTAGAAGCCTTTTCAGAAACAAAAACATGACCACTCTGCCTAAAAAGAGATTCAGCATCCTGTAGCTCTTTTGCTAGTTCTGGCAAACTATACAACCTTTTGTTCATGTTGTAAATAAGGCAAAAATTGTCAAAACTTTTAGGCAGAGTTCCAAGAATAATATCAACCCGGGATTCCCTATCGATTTCAGCTCCAAGGATCTCCATCTCATTCAGATGACCCATCATCTTGAGAACATGATCCCTTATTGGTGTACCCTCAGCCATTTTTGTATTCATCAAACATTTCATAGCAAACTGCCTAGCTGCTCTACTCTGATGTCCGAAGAGTTCCTTGAGGTTATACATCATGTCATAAGCTGTGGCCATGGCCTGATGCTGATGTTGCAGTACATTTGACATAGATGCCAGAATGTAACACCGCGCCATCTCATCTGCCTTTTTTCAATTCTTATAAGCCTCTTTGACCTCTTCATCAGAGTTAGCATCAGGCTTAGGTGGGTATTCCTCAACAAGTACATATTTGTACTCCTCAGCAGTCAGAACAATGTCTAAATTATGTTTCCAGTCAATATAATTTGGTCCAGTAAGTTTGTTTTCTTTAAGAAACACCATAAGTGGACTGAAAGAACCCATTTTTGAAATCCTGAGAATCACATAAATAAAATTATGTAGGGCAAAAAAAAACTTTCTGAATTAACTAAATATTGATTCCCTCAAAATAATAATAAGAAATTCACCAACACCTTGAACACCATAAATTTAGCATGCCACTATAGTGTGGACGTATACAAATTCAACTTTGTTCAAGTAGATTTTTCTTATTAATTTTACTATCATGTCAACATAACTTTATGACAAATAAAATTAATATGCTGGTCTTGCTCTGGTCATACAAATAATAGCAGTGACTCCGATGGGGAAGATACCATTATTTGTATCTAAGTGTATACCATTACTTAATACTAAGTCCATTACCTTGTAAAGAGTTCCTTCAGATGGAGAAGTGAACACATACTAGGTAACTTTCTACAATTATTCCAAAGAAAGTTTGTACTGGTGATCCATAATTATACTCATCCGATATGGAGGAAAGCAATAAAGCCAACGCGCAAGTATAATTACAACACCTACAAACCAGTAATGGAGACCATAGGATTTATACTAAATAAATATCCTATCCCACTTAGTTATTTAACAATGAGGGTTTTTCTACTAGTTGATATATGTCCATGTTGTCCATTATTAATGTAGGCTTAGTTTTTCAAAAAAAAACATCGACACAATAATAAACATGCATAATCAAAAAAAAGCAAAATGACAAAAATAAGAGAAAATATCCAACTATTATGGTCATCGTTGCTGCTCCGTCCTCAACTATCCGAATCTAAAATCTGGCGCTGCGCAGATCTATTCGGGGTTCGACCTGCCCGGTCAGGTCGCGGGGTTCGGGGCAGCGTCCCGAATATTTTTTCTTTTTTTTAGGTTTTGGCTGTCGATTCCTTCATCGAAAATCATCTGTCTGCCTCTGGACTGCTTAAAACCAGCATCTCGTCCGGTGTCAGAAACAGCCACCACCGCCATCAAGATTGATCAAAAATAATTAAAATTACATCAATCCTATGCCTCCCGAAGGAGTTCACACATAATCTAGATTAAAAAATTAAAATAATAAGCACGATCAACCCTCGTGATTTTAATTACATCCACAGCAGCAACAACATCCATGACATGTCTGTGGTTTAAACAACACAATCAAAAACATGCATTGGACCATAATAGTTGGATCTAAGATGCCTGTAAAACCGAGTTAGAACAGATCTACATCTATCGACTATTACACAGCGCAGGTTTTATTGGACAACATGGACGTATCAATCAATACGTAGATCCAAAGTGGCTCTGATACCAATTGATGGAACTGGGGATTCCCAGGACCCTTTCTTTGGTGTGCGTATTGATCGATAGAAAGTTAAAAAGATCTAATACGTGTTCTAACCCTTCATAGGCGGAAACTAGGGTTCACGAATTATACCTGCGGTGAAAAGAAGACAAGTAATTCCTGGCAATCTCGAGCAGACGACCCCAAGATCTTCTGCACGTATTCCTTCCTCAAGTTGGACGTCGTGTGGGCGACGATCTCCCAACCTTTTCTTCTCCTTGGCAGCCCTCTCTTTCTCTCCTTACGTGAATTACGAATTTAGAGATAGTATTTGATTTCTAATTAGTAACCTGGCGGCCAGAGAATAGAGGATATATATAGGCTACGGTAGGGACCATGAGGAGAAATTAGGGTTAGGCCTCCTAACGGATCTGGATATCCCGTGTTCAGCCCGAACATACAATCCAGGCCCATTAACAATAGCTCGGTCCACTAATGAGCTATTATTGTACTACCTCCCTAATTCCAAATTATGTTTGTGGGCTCCTTTTATTATATGTTCGTTTGGCTCCCCATGTTAAGATATTGTATGTTCGTCGATCAAATTAAGTTACTGACAACTATATTGATTCGACATCTTTTATCCTTAAGTAGTACCGCTCAACTTTATTTGTCATGTCAGATATAATCCACCTGCAGGGTTTACATGACAATCCTTATGAGCTCCTTAAGGGAACATCATCAACTCGATGTATCGGAACATGGATTCTATTTATAATCAACAGTCCATCATACATACAATGTTATTACCCAATTCATAGAGGTTGTTGATCCATAATGAATCTCACTCTTTTATGAGTCAAAGTAATGCACATTGCATATACATATCTGTTATTATATCCTGATTAAGAGTACAAGCATCCATAATAACAGAGGTGTTGTTCTCTTATGTAGTCAGTACAAAGAGAACAACCTCAAGTGGTCATGTTCAATGCACACAAAGTATACTAGTGTAAACCTATAGTCAAGATAGACTAATACCAGATTATACTAAAACCTTTCCAATAGATTGTCCAAGTCCATCTAGGTTGTGAACTATTTATATACACCATAGGGAACTGATAATATGATCTTCTCTGTGACACCACACACCATATTATCTACCATATAGAATATCATACATTTGCACTAACACTTGCAACAAATATAATATGCAAACATTTGCCCATATGATTCTCATTCAAAATTTAAGGAAATAAGGTTACTACAAAAGTGATGCTTTTAGTATATAACCCTAACAAGAAGGTGGCCGTGGTGCACCTGGAGTTATTGGATCTAGCCCGCAGCTGGTGGACGGCGTAGGCCGATGGATTAAGGGCACCTATTGCATGGACAGTATTCCGTGAGAGATTCCAGACTAAGTATTTTGATGCTGTAGCTCGGTATGATCTACAAATGAGGTTCACCAATTTGAAGCAGATGGACAGGACGTTCGATGGATATACGACCGAGTTCTCCAGGCTTAGTCGGTTTGCTCCCACCTTGGTGGCGACCGAGTTCGACAAAGCTCAGCGGTTCCAGCAGGGACTCCACTGGAGATTTTGCTAGCAGTGGAGCAGTTCGAGCATCATACCTTCGATGCAGTATTGAGAGCAGCTAGGAGGCATGAGTATACCTCCCAGAGGATTGTGGACCGGATCGGAAGTCGGAAGCGGTCTCACGGCCAGATGAACCAGTCTTCAGCACCAGTCCCGGCAGCCAGGGCTTTAACCATTGGAGCTCCGAGGCGGGCGGCTTTCGTTGCATCGATTCAGCATTCGACCCCGACATATCCCCAACAGCAGCAGAAGCAGTCTTCCGTAATGGGTTGCACTCATTATGGGAAGTCCGGGCATGCAGTGTCAGAATGTCGCAGAGTACAGGATTTATGCTTGGTTTGTAGGGTACCGGACCATAGGGTTGGGAATTGCCCGAATAGGGGGAGTTCATCTTCATCAACCTTTTCTAGTCCCTCGGTTAGGGGGCCAGTCCCAGTACCAGTTCAGCAGAAACAGCAGTACCTATTTCTGAGGCCCTTGCCGCCTCAGGCCCAAGTATTTCAGCAGCAGAACCCCCAGCAGCATGCACAAGTCCAAGCTCAGACCCAGAACCGCCAGAGAGATTTCCAGCATAGGGCACTAGCAGCCAGAGGACACGGTCAAGTGATGGCTTTGACCGTGGATGAGGAGTTAGCATCAGGTGAGGTAGTGGCAGGTACTATTCTCGTCAACTCCTTCCCAGCATCAGCATTGTTTGATTCTGGTGCATCGCATTCATTTATGTCTGCACGATTCGCGACACGGATAGGGATGGAGCCTGAGTCATTATCACTAAGGCTCAATATACTTACTGGTAACGGACTTCTGAGAGTAGATAGAGTATTTTTCTCGTGTCGGATCATAGTTAGCGGTAGAGAGTTCCCCGCTAGGTTGATAGAATTTCTGATGGCCGATTATGATGTGGTCTTAGGGATGGATTGGTTGAGGGACCAGTATGCTAGAATAGATTGCCATATCGGCAAGATTATTTTTAGTATTTCTGGTGAGCCAGAGTTTTTATTTTTCCAAGGCGGGATAGAGCCTTCTCGTCCAGCATTCCGGATGGCAATTGCAGCGGCAGTCCAGTTTCCCATAATTGTAGAAGAGTTTCTCGATGTCTTCCCCGAAGAGCTTCCAGGTATGCCCCCAGAGAGAGAGATTGAGTTCACCATAGACTTGATCCCCGGGTCAGCCCAGTGTCAGAGAGAGTCTACCGGATGGTACCGTCAGAATTGGAGATCTTGTATAAGATGATTGAGGAACTCAGGACCAAGGGATTCATCCGTGCTAGTGGATCACCTTGGGGAGCCCTAATGCTTCTTGTGAGAAAGAAGGATGGTATGTCCAGATTATATGTAGATTATCGTACCTTGAACTCAGTGACAATCAAGAACAAATACCCTCTCCCGAGGATAGATGACTTGTTTGATCAACTCAAAGGGGCATCCATATTTTTTAAGATTGACTTACGGTCAGGATACCATCAGATCAGAGTTAGAGAGCAGGACATCCCGAAGACGGCTTTCAGATCTAGATATGGGCATTGGGAGTTCCTTATTATGCTATTTGGAGCAACCAATGCGCCGGCTGTATTCATGGACCTCATGAATCGTATCTTCATGCCTTATTTGGATCAATTCATGATTGTGTTCATAGACGACATCCTAGTCTACAGCAAGAGTGAAGCAGAGCATGAGCAGCATCTCAGAGTTATCCTCCAGATTCTCAGAGAGCACCAGCTGTATGCGAAGTTCAGTAAATGCGAGTTCTGGCTCAATCACATTTCATACATGGGTTATATCATCACCAGAGGAGGAGTGGAAGTGGATCCCCAGAAGATCGTGGCTATTGAGATGTGGCCAGTACCCAGTACCGTTGTAGAAGTTTGTAGTTTTTTTGGCCTGGCCGGCTGCTACGGCAATTTATTTCGGACTTTGCACGGATTTTAGCACCTATGACCCAGTTGACCCGCAAGGATGTGCAGTTTGCTTGGACCGCAGAATGTCAGGAATCTTTTGAGAAGTTGAAGCGAGGCTTGATAACGGCACCCATTCTTACGCTTCCATATAGGACCGGTAGATTCCCAGTGTATCGTGATGCTTCAGGCAGAGGTTTGGAATATATTTTGATGCAGCATGGGTAGGTAATAGCTTATGCGTTACGTCAACTTTGTGATCATGAGAGGAATTACCCGATCCATGACTTGGAGCTGGCAGCAATAGTGTTTGCACTTAAGCTGTAGAGGCATTATTTTTATAGAGATAGGGTGGAGATTTTCACCGACCACAAGAGCCTGAAGTATGTGTTTAGTCAGAAGGATCTTAACATACGTCAGAGGAGATGACTAGAGCTACTTGTGGATTATGACATCAATATACAGTATCATCCTGGGAAGGCCAACGTTGTTGTAGATGCATTGAGCAGGAGAGCCAGAGTTTATTTTCTAACAGCGCAACAAAGATATTAGCAGATCTTCAGAAGATGGGTATAGAAGTTGTCCTTCCTACCAATGTAGCATTGATGGCCACTCTGAAAGTTCAGTCCAGTATAGTTGATAGGATCAGGTTAGCTCAGTCAACAGATTCCAAGCTTCAGCGACTCAGAGCAGAGTGTGAGGCAGGACGAAGACCAGAGTTATGTGTCCATGAGGATGGTATACTTCGACATGGAAGGCGTCTTTGTGTACCTAGTGGTGATATCAGGCAGAAGATCATGGCAGAAGCTCACAGTTCTCAGTATTCGATTCATCCGGACGGTACGAAGATGTATCGTGATATCCGACAGCATTTTTGGTAGAATGATATAAAGAGGGAGATAGCCCGGTTTGTCTTTCGGTGTTTGGTTTGCCAACAAGTTAAAGCTGGACATCAGAGACCGGCTGGACTTCTTCAACCTTTGTCGATCCCAGAATGGAAGTGGAAGCATATAACCATGGATTTTGTGACTGGATTACCTAGGTGCCCGACCGGTAGAGATGCTATTTGGGTTATTATAGACAGGCTCACGAAGGTGGCTCACATTCTCCCGTTCATAGTTGGTCAGTCGACGGCTCAGCTAGCAGAGATGTACCTCAGGCAGATCGTCAGATTTTATGGTGTACCAGTCAGTATTACCTCAGACAGAGATTGAAGATTTACGTCGCACTTTTGGCGTAGTCTACAAGAGAGTTTGGGAACTCACTTCTAGTTCAGCTCAGCTTATCATCCGCAGACAGATGGTCAGTCAGAGCGTACCATACGAACCTTGAAAGATATGTTGAGATCTTGTACACTCGACTTCGGCGGTTCATGGGAAGATCACCTACACCTGGTGGAGTTCTCGTACAACAACAGTTTTCAGGCCAGTATCCAGATGGCACCGTTCGAGGCACTGTATGGTAGAAAGTGCAGATCTCCGCTATCATGGGACGATATTGGAGAGAGGCAAATGCTAAATGATTACTCAGACAGTTGAGGTGGTCAAAAAAGTCAGAGATCATCTTCGCGTCGCATACGATCGCCAGCGCCATTGGGCCGATTCTCATCGGCGCCCCCTTGAATTTTTTGTCGGCGACCATGTATTCCTCAGGATCTCGCCTACCCGTGGCGTCATTCGTTTCAGCATACGGGGAAAGCTTAGTCCTAGGTATATCGGGCCATTCGACATTCTAGAGCGAGTAGAAGATGTGTCCTATCGTCTCGCTCTCCCGCCGTCGTTGTGTTAGGTGCATGATGTCTTTCATGTATCCCAATTGCGACGGTATATCCCGGATCTGAGTTATGTCCTTGATCATTCAGAATTAGTTGTTGGTACCAACCTTTCGTATGAGGGAAGACTCGTATCAATATTGGACCAAAGAGAGAAGATACTCAAGAACAAGACTATCAAGTTAGTCCGTGTTGCTTTATGCCTCATGCCTTCGATTCCTTGCTTGCATGATTGATTGCTTGATTGATTGCTTAGTTATATCTTGCCTGTGATTAGTGTAGCTTGCTTGACCTCTCTAGCCTCTTAATTAAATTTCGAGGACGGAATTCTTTTAAGGTGGGTAGAGTTGTAACGACCGTACGTCGTATTACGTATTTTTGGTATACGTGTACGTATTTTGACTCATATTGCGTATCTCATTGCATGGTGATTTTGGCATTTCATTTGCTTGGTTCGGGTTCGGTCTGGTTGGGTTTGGTTTGGGCTAGTATGCAAACCCCTACCTACCACCATCCCCTATTTATTAACCTAACAACCTTTCTCTCTCCTCATTCATTTCCCATTACTACTCTTCTTCTTCATTTCTCTACCGACCACCCGTAGTAGGCAAGTGCAACTTGCTTCATAGAGGAACTCAAATTTTGTTGTTCCATTGTCTTCCTCACGAGATTCTAAGACACTTTATTACTTGGAATTTTTAATTTCTATGGCTCATTTCATATAGATCTGAGTTTTAGTATTATTGATCTTCATGGTTTTGATCTACTAAACTTGGTGGTTTTCGAAATGGGGAGTTCCATGTGGTGGTAATTTCGATTTTATGCAAGTTTGGCTTTTGAATGGCTGAATTTTACTAAGTCTTGACCGAGATGGGGATTTCTTGAGCTCTTGAGCTTTTACGCCTGCTTGTACCGGCCTTGGGGAGAAGATGCAGTTTTACGCGCACGTTCTTACGTGCTAGCGTAGTATTTAGTTTTTGTGCACACATTTTATATGCCCGCGTATTAATTATCCTTTATGCACACGCATTTGCGTGCCAGCGTAATCGCTTCTACGCCGAGTTCATTCGAACTCTACCTAGGGGCTACTCCGCTTGGGTGGAGTGCTTGCTCGCGTAGAGCTCCGCTCGTGTAGAGCGTTTGCTAGCGAAGAGTCTCGCCCGTATACGGTTTGCTAGCGTAAAGCGCTTGCTCGCGTAGAATCCCACCCACCTGCTCTCTTGCTCGCGTAGAGCTACCTATCCTTAGGTCTTGCCCGCGTAGAGCTGTTTTACGCTCGGGGTCTCTTAGGCCTAGCGTAGTCTTGCTCTCTTGCTCGCGTAGAGCTACCTATCATGAACTTGATAGTCATGAATTTATTTAATATGACTGGAATGATAATTGTATATGACATGGTATGACAAGTAACTGGCATGACGTGGCATGATGAGACATGACAAGTAAGCCTGATGGGAACTATTGAATGTTGTTGCGACGGCTAGCATGACATGACAAGAATGAATGGTCTGGACACCATGGACGATTGTGTTTGTACAAGTGAATCAGTATCGTCTTGCATCATGTCTATGGCTGGGACCCCTGAGTACCACGGTCAGGGGTACCTACTTAAATTGACTAAGGCTAATAACTAGAATAATTCATTAGTTATGAAGAGATTTCCCAGCTACAGACAATCCCGTTATCTGGGCACCCCATCGTGGGATCTGTAGCCTGCCGTCGAGTAGGGCACATTTCCAGCACACTATCATGTGTTGCACCCTTCAAGCTACCTAAGGGTACATGTGTTCTTTGGACAATGTACCCACATGAATTCAACCCCTAAATTGCGTCTGGATAGCCTGGATGGTCTGCAGGACTTGTGTCTGTGGAATAATCTTATTACATCTTGCTAGTAATTAGGTATGTGATAACCCTAGT
Organism: Iris pallida; assembly: GCA_029216955.1. Classification (NCBI taxonomy): domain Eukaryota; kingdom Viridiplantae; phylum Streptophyta; class Magnoliopsida; order Asparagales; family Iridaceae; genus Iris; species Iris pallida. The sequence goes on along the minus strand of JANAVB010021599.1, from coordinate 9,993,703 downwards.
TAGTTAAAGTATCAAGCCGTACTCATTGCGTGGCTATGATTGATTGGATGGAGTCTAACCCAGTCTAGTCTTGTCCTGATCCTGTACAAGATCATTAGCATGACCTAAATGCTTGTGCTTACTTTATTGATAAATGGTGGGAAACCAAGTTTCGTCCAGATGAAGGGTTATAACCCCGGTCCTTGTTTGGTTTACGGGTTGTAACTTGGTTATCTGAATAGTCCAATGGTTATCTTATCGTATATCATCATGATTTTCCATATTTCCAGTCTTTTATTATATAATTATGTTTTGTGCCAATTGCTGGTTTTAGTTCTTAAGTGAAGCCTCCTTTGTGGTACTTGCTCTTTTTGGGATCTGACCCAGCTGGTTTTGTATGGCCAGATACCGGAGTAGCTCCAGAGGATCTCCCCACCTTCCAGCCAGATGGTGACCACCAGGCGTAACCCTGGCAACGAGTGGGTTTTATTTTGCTCTCCCACTCTATTGTAAAAATATTCTTTTGAGGCGTTTAGCCGACGAGCACATGTTAGCTCGATTGCACTTTACTTACTGTCTGCCTACGGGCTGTAGAATGATGAACAAATCCTAGGGTTGATCATGTATGACTGAAACTCTTGCTAGTCTTCACATTGTGGATGACTAGCTTCATGATCAACCAAATATGTAATGTATGGGATGCCTTACTATTGTATATTTGATGCTCTGACATCTTGTAACCATTATTACTTGCTTAAGATTGAGATAATAGGCTTGTTCATGACCATAAGAGACTGATAGCTTGTAGTTAAACCCTCATGTATCTAGACAGCCGTGACCGTATAGCGAGGTGGGTTGCACTTTAATATACGTAGCTGGCTATGTCCGCCCCCGCTCTCCAGTATTCTGGTTCTGGGGCGTTACATGGTTTAAGTGGTGGCCCATGCAGGTCTTGTGAATCAAGATATGTGAGGGTTTACCGAATAGATGTCTCAATCAGCACTCGTCCTTGATCTCTGCTCGTATCCTCTAAATCTCTGAAATCTTGACCTGATCACATGCTTGTATCTTTGATCTGCCCTGGTCCTTCCTTATTGTTCCATGTGTTGTCTTCTTCAGCGGCACTGTTCATGGTCCCGCCAATCAGCCGGAAGGAGCTCAACGAGTACTCCCGCAACAAGAGGATCAAGCTCAGCACTCAGGAGCAGCTTCTCGAGTCATGCTTCCCGGAGATCAAGAACCCCAGTACAGCCAGCCCAGCCTGTGAGGCAGGATGAGGGAGTCTTGGTCGGACTCATCAGTGAGTTGCATGTATCACTGGATCGTCGAGGTGATGCATTGCACCAGACAGTACAAGATGCCTTGAACAGAGGTGGTCATTAAGGTAACAGTGCGGCCAACAGCGTCAAACGCTTGAACCCGCCCTTCTTCGATGGTAGCGAAGATGCTATTGCCGCAGATGCTTGGCTGCAGGATACTGAGGTTATTCTAGAAGCAGTCAGGACCCCAGAAGACGAGAAGTGATAGAACTGGGGATTCTCAGGACCCTTTCTTTGGTGTGCGTATTGATCGATAGAAAGTTAAAAAGATCTAATATGTGTTCTAACCCTTCATAGGCAAAAACTAGGGTTCACGAATTATACCTACGGCAGAAAGGAGACAAGTAATTCCTGGCAATCTCGAGCGGACGACCGCAAGATCTTCTCTACGTATTCCTTCCTCGAGTTGGACGTCGTGTGGGCAACGATCTCCCAACCTTTTCTTCTCCTCGGCAGCCCTCTCTATCTCTCCTTACGTGAATCACGAATTTAGAGAAAGTATTTGATTTCTAATCAGTAATCTGGCGGCCAGAGAATAGAGGATATATATAGGCTACGGTAGGGACCATAAAGAAAAATTAGGGTTAGGCCTCCTAACGAATCTGGATATCCCGTGTTCAGTCCGAACACACAATCCAGGCCCATTAACAATAGCTCGGTCCACTAATGAGGTATTATTGCACTACCTCCCTAATCCCAAATTATGTTTGTTGGCTCCTTTTATTATATGCTCGTTTGGCTCCCCATGTTAAGATATCGTATGTCCGTCGATCAAATTAAGTTACTGACAACTATATTGATTCGATATCTTTTATCCTTAAGTAGTACAGCTCAACTTTATTTGTCATGTCGAATATAATCCACCTGCAGGGTTTACATGACAATCCTTATGAGCTCCTTAAGGGGACATCATCAACCCGATGTATCGGGACATGGATTCCATTTATAATCAACAGCCCATCATACATACAATGTTATTACCCAATTCATAGAGGTTGTTGATCCATAATGAATCTTACTCTTTTATGAGTCAAAGTAATGCACACTGCATATACATGTCTGTTATTATATCCGAATTAAGAGCACAAGCATCCATAATAACAGAGGTGTTTGTTCTCTTATGTAGTCAGTACAAAGAGAACAACCTCAAGTGGTACTGTTCAATACACAAAGCGTACTAGTGTAAACCTATAGTCAAGATAGACTAATACCAGATTACACTACAACCTTTCCAATAGATTGTCCAAGTCCATCTAGGTTATTTATATACTCCATAGGGAACTAATAATATGATCTTCTGTGTGACACCACACACCATATTATCTGTAATATAGAATATCAGACATTTGCATTAACACTTGCAACAAATACAATATGCAAACATTTGCCCATATGATTCTCATTCAAAATTTAAGGAAATAAGGTTACTACAAAAGTGATGCTTTATTATATAACCCTAACAATCTTTCACTTATACTCAAAGCATTGCTTTTCAGTATACTATTACAAATCTCCCACTTATACTTAAAGCCATGCTGCTACACATCTGACTCCCATTCCCTCAACATGACTATCAAAAGCCTTAGCTGGTAAGCTCTTTGCAAAGGGATCAGCTAGGTTGTCGGCTGATGCTATCTTGATCACAACAACTTTTTTTTCTTTACGAAATCTCGTATTAGGTGGTACTTGTGCTCAATGTGTTTGCCTGTCTTATGGGCTCGTGGTTCCTTCGAGTTTGCAACTGCACCACTATTATCACAATAAAGTGTAATAGACTTAGGCAAACTAGGTACCACATCCAAGTCCAACAGAAAGTTTCTGAGCCAAACCGCTTCTTTGGCTGCCTCAGAGGCTACCACATACTCGACTTCCATGGTGGAATCAGCAATACATTTTTGCTTGATACTCCTCCACACAATGGTCCACCTCCCAAAGTAAACATATAACCTGAGGTAGATTTCCTGGAATCCATATCTGACTGAAAATCTGAGTCTGTATACCCCAAGGGAACTAAACTATCTACCTGATAAACTAGCATATACTCTTTAGTCCTTTTCAGATACTTCAAAATATGCTTTACGACAGTCCAGTGCTCTTGTCCTGGGTTAGACTGATATCTGCTGACCATGCCTACGACAAAGCAGATGTCTGATCTCGTACATAGCATTGCATACATTAAGCTTTCTACTGTTGAAGTATAAGGAACTGCCTTCATGTTCTCTATCTCTTTAGGTGTCCTCGGACACTGCTCCATTGATAGAGCAATTCCATGTCTAAAAGGTAAGAAACCTTTCTTAGAATTTTGCATACTAAAACGAGTTAGTACAGTATCGATATAGGAAGCTTAGGATAAGCCCAACATCATTTTCTTACGATCTCGTAGAACTTTGATCCCAAGGATGTAACCTACTTCTCCCAAGTCCTTTATATCAAACTGTTTGGATAACCATACCCTTACATCAGATAACACCTTCATATTATTTCCAATAAGAAAGATGTCATCCACATAAAGTACTAGGAACACCACCACATTTTCGTCACACTTTCTGTATACACATGATTCATCCAGACATTGATCAAATCCATAAGATTTTATCACCTGATCAAAACATATGTTCCAAGATCTGGAAGCTTGCTTAAGTCCATAAATGGACTTCTTGATCTTACAAATAAGATGCTCTTGGCCCTTTTCAATGAACCTGCCTGGTTGCGTCATATAGATGTCTTCCTCAAGACTTCCATTAAGGAAAGCTGTCTTAACATCCATTTGCCAAATCTCATAATCGAGATGAGCTGCAGTAGATAAAAGAATCTGGATAGACTTAAGCTTGGCTACAGGAGAAAAGGTTTCCTCATAATCAATACCCTCTCTTTGAGTAAAACCTTTTGCTACAAGCCGAACTTTAAAGGTTTCAACCTTACCGTCTGATCCTCTCTTTCTCTTATAGACCCACTTGCATCCAAAGGCTTTTACACCAACGGGTGGTTCTACAAGCTCCCAGACCTGATTAGAATCCATAGATTCTATTTCAGATATCATTGCTTTTTGCCAAGACTCTGCATCTTTATCATGGAGTGCTTCATTGTAGGAACAGGAATCATAATCTTGTTCCTCAGGGACGAAGTCTGACGACTCTTCCAAGAACATATATCTATCAGGTTGTATCATAACCCTTCCACTACGACGAGGCACTATCGGTTGTGGTATAACATTTGCGACACATTGTACAGTTATTTGTGGTTCATCCTCTTGTACTGTTGGTACTGAAGTACTTGGTGTCTCATGTCTCAGTTCTTCTAGAACAACTCTACTTGTGGGTTTATGGTTCATCACATAGTCTTCCTCTAAGAATCGGGCATTGGTGCTAACAATGACCTTCTGATCCTTAGGACTATAAAATAAATCTCCTGTCGTTCCTCTTGGATAGCCTACAAACAAGCGTACTTCTGTACGAGATTCTAACTTATCTGCTTTCCCATTCAGCACATGTGCTGGACTACCCCAAATGCAAACATGTTTCAGACTAGGCTTACGCCCAATCTACAGCTCTGTGGGAGTAAGAGGTACTGACTTAGAAGAAAACCAAGTTCAAAATATAAGCTGCAGTCTCTAAGGCATATCCCCAAAATGAATCTGGCAAATCCGAATAACTCATCATTGATCTAACCATCTCCATAAGAGTTCTATTCCTTCTTTTGGCTACACCATTCTGCTGGGGCGTTCCAGGTGCAGTCAATTGGGATGCAATCCCATCCTCTGATAAATAATCCCTAAACTCTCTAAAGAGGTACTCGCCACTACGATCTGATCGTAATGACTTGATACATTTTTTATGACATTTCTCCGTTTCAGCCTCGTACTCTTTGAATTTCTCAAGGCACTCAGACTTACGGCGCATCAAATAAATGTATCCATACCTTGAATAATCACCAATAGATGTGACAAAATATTCAATGCCACCTCTAGCTTGGATAGTCATGGGTCCACATAAATTAGAATGAACTAATTCCAATACTTCTTTGGCCCTATACCCCTTTGCCGTAAAAGGCCTTTTGGTCATTTTACCTTCCAAGCAGGATTCACAGACTGGTAGTGCCTCCACTTCCAATGAACTCAAAGGTCCATCTTCAACCAGTCTTTGAATCCTTCTTAGGTTAATATGCCCCAATCGCAAGTGCCAAAGATATGTTTGGTTCATACAAGAAGGTTCTTTTCTCTTATTTAAGTTAGATGACATATTATTCATTTCCATAAGTTACATTGTGGACGAAATAGGATTAATGACATACAGATTATCAACCAATACACCAGAACAGATAAAATATTTATTCTTTCTAATAACAATATTGTCATTAAAATAAACTGAATATCCATCCTTAACTAACATAGAAACAGAAACTAAATTCCTTCTAAGTGAAGTTGCATAAAGACAATCTCTCAATGTCAAAGACTTATTTCTACCAAAAGATAAAGTAACATCTCATAATGCAACGATCGATACTTTTGTAGCATCACCCATGAACAAGCATATCTCTCCATCACTAAGCCGTCTGGTTTCCTGGAACCCCTGCAATGTATTGCAGACATGATTAGTGGCTCTTGTATCTACACACCAGGTGCCGGTAGATAACACCGCTAAACATGTTTCAACTACTAGTAAATGAGATATACCTTATTTGTTCCCTTGTATGAGAAGTGGACAATCAGTCTTCCAATGTCCTGACCCTTTGCACTTGAAACATTTGCCTTTCGGCTTTTTCATCGTGCCTTGAGGTCGCATGCCCTTCTTTGCTGAGTTTGCCTGTTTCTGAATGTTATTCTTCTTCTTACCACCTTTTGGCTTAGAAGAAGAAGCCTTTTCAGAAACAAAAACATGACCACTCTGCCTAAAGAGAGATTCAGCATCCTGTAGCTCTTTTACAAGTTCTGCCAAACTATACAACCTTTTGTTCATGTTGTAAATAAGGCAAAAATTGTCAAAACTTTTAGGCAGAGTTTCGAGAATGATGTCGACCTGGGATTCCCCATCGATTTCAGCTCCAAGGATCTTCATCCCATTCAGATGACCCATCATCATGAGAACATGATCCCTTACTGGTGTACCCTCAGCCATTTTTGTATTCATCAAACATTTTATAACAAACTGCCTAGCTGCTCTACTCTGATGTCTGAAGAGTTCCTTGAGGGATCATGTCATAAGCTGTGGCCATGGCCTGATGCTGATGTTGCAGTACATTTGACATAGATGTCGGAATGTAACACCGCGCCATCTCATCTGCCTTTTTCCACTTCTTATAAGCCTCTTTGACCTCTTCATCAGAGTTAGCATCAGGCTTAGGTGGGCATTCCTCAATAAGTACATATTTGTACTCCTCAGCAGTCAGAACAATGTCTAAATTACGTATCCAGCCAATATAATTTGGTCCAGTAAGTTTGTTTTCTTTAAGAATCACCATAAGTGGACTGAAAGAACCCATTTTTGAAATCCTGAGAATCACATAAATAAAATTATGTAGGACAAAAAAATACTTTTTGAATTAACTAAATATTGATTCCCTCAAAACAATAATAAGAAATTCACCAACACCTTGAACACCATGAATTTAGCATGCCACGATAGTGTGGATGTATACAAATTCAACTTTGTTCAAGTAGGTTTTTCTTATTAATTTTACTATCATGTCAACATAACTTTATGACAAATAAAATTAATATGCTGGTCTTGCTCTGGTCATACAAATAATAGCAGTGACTCCGATGGGGAGGATACCATTATTTGTATCTAAGTGTATACCATTACTTAATACTAAGTCCATTACCTTGTAAAGAGTTCCTTCAGATGGAGAAGTGAACACATACTAGGTAACTTTCTACAATTATCCCTAAGGAAGTTTGTACTGGTGATCCATAATTATACTCATCTAATATGGAGGAAAGCAATAAAGCCAACGCGCAAGTATAATTACATCACCTACAAACCAGTAATGGAGACCATAGGATTTATACTAAATAAATATCCTATCCCGCTTAGTTATTTAACAATGAGGGTTTTTCTACTAGTTGATATTATGTCCATGTTGTCCATTATTAATGTAGGCTTAGTTTTTCAAAAAAAACATCCACACAATAATAAACATGCATAATCAGAAAAAAGCACAATGACAAAAATAAGAGAAAATATCCAACTATTATGGTCATCGTTGCTGCTCCGTCCTCAACTATCCGAATCCAAAATCTGGCGATGCGCAGATATATTCGGGGTTCGACCTGCCCGGTCAGGTCGTGGGGTTCGGGGCAGCGTCCCGAATTTTTTTTTTTAGGTTTTAGCTGTCGATTCCTTCATCGAAAATTATCTGTCTGCCTCTAGACTGCTTAAAACCAGCATCTCGTCCGGTGTCAGAAACAGCCACCACTGCCATCACGATTGATCAAAAATAATTAAAATTACATCAATCCTATGCCTCCCGAAGGAGTTCACACATAATCTAGATTGAAAAATTAAAATAATAAGCACGATCAACCCTCGTGATTTTAATTACATCCACAGCAACAACAACATCCACGACATGTCCGTGGTTTAAACAACACAATCAAAAACATACATTGGACCATAATAGTTGGATCTAAGATGCTTGTAAAACCGAGTTAGAACAGATCTACATCTACAGACTATTATACAGCGCAAGTTTTATTGGACAACATGGACGTATCAATCAATACGTAGATCCAAAGTGGTTCTGATACCAATTGATGGAACTGGGGATTCCTATGACCCTTTCTTTGGTGTGCGTATTGATCGATAGAAAATTAAAAAGATCTAATACGTGTTCTAACCCTTCATAGGCGGAAACTAGGGTTCACGAATTATACATGCGGCGAACAGAAGACAAGTAATTCCTGGCAATCTCGAGCGGACGACCCCAAGATCTTCTGCACGTATTCCTTCCTCGAGTTGGACGTCGTGTGGGCGACGATCTCCCAATCTTTTCTTCTCCTTGGCAGCCCTCTCTTTCTTTCCTTACGTGAGTCACAAATTTAGAGAAAGTATTTGAATTCTAATCAGTAACCTGGCGGCCAGAGAATAGAGATATATATAGTATACGGCAGGGACCATGAGGAAAAATTAGGGTTAGGCCTCCTAACGGATCTGGATATCCCGTGTTCAGCCCGAACACACAATCCAGGCCCATTAACAATAGCTCGGTCCAATAATGAGCTATTGTTGCACTACCTCTCTAATTTCAAATTATGCTTGTAGGCTCCTTTTATTATATGCTCGTTTGGCTCCCAATGTTAAGATATCGTATGTCCGTTGATCAAATTAAGTTACTGACAACTATATTGATTCGACATCTTTTATCCTTAAGTAGTACCGCTCAACTTTATTTGTCATGTCGGATATAATCCACCTGCAGGGTTTACATGACAATCCTTATGAGCTCTTTAAGGGGACATCATCAACCCGATGTATCGGGACATGGATTTCATTTATAATCAACAGCCCATCATACATACAATGTTATTACCCAATTCATAGATGTTGTTGATCCATAATGAATCTTACTCTTTTATGAGTTAAAGTAATGCACACTGCATATACATGTCTGTTATTATATCCGGATTAAGAGCACAAGCATCCATAATAACATAGGTGTTTGTTCTCTTATGTAGTCAGTACAAAGAGAACAACCTCAAGTGGTCCTGTTCAATACACACGAAGTGTACTAGTGTTAACCTATAGTCAAGATAGACTAATACCAGATTACACTACAACCTTTCCAATAGATTGTCCAAGTCCATCTAGGTTGTGAACTATTTATATACTCCATAGAAAACTGATAATATGATCATCTGTGTGACACCACACACCATATTATCTATAATATAGAATATCATACATTTGTATTAATACTTGCAACAAATACAATATGCAAATATTTGCCCATATGATTCTCATTCAAAATTTAAGGAAATAAGGTTACTACAAAAGTGATGCTTTTAGTATATAGCCCTAACAAGAAGGTGGCCGTGGTACGCCTGCAGTTATTGGATCTAGCCCGCAGCTGGTGGGCGGCGTAGGCCATTGGATTAAGGGCACCCATTGTATGGACAGTATTCCGTGAGAGATTCCAGACTAAGTATTTTGATGTTGTATCTCGGTATGATCTACAGATGAGGTTCACCAATTTGAAACAGATGGACAGGACGTTCGATGGATATGCGACCGAGTTCTCCAGGCTTAGTCGGTTTGCTCCCACCTTGGTGGCGACCGAGTTCGACAGAGCTCAGCGGTTCCAGCAGGGTCTCCACCTGGAGATTTTGCTGGCAGTGGAGCAGTTCGAGCATCATATCTTCGATGCAGTATTGAGAGCAGCTAGGAGGCATGAGTATACCTCCCAAAGGATTGTGGACCGGACCGAAAGTCGAAAGCGGTCTCAAGGCCAGATGAACCAGTCTTCAGCACCAGTCCCGACAGCCAGGGCTTTAACCATTGGAGCTCCGAGGCAGGCGGCTTTCGTTGCGTCGATTTAGCATTCGACCTCGACATATCCCCAGCAGCAGCAGAAGCAGTCTTCCGTAATGGGTTGCGCTCATTGTGGGAAGTCAGGGCACGTGGTGTCAGAATGTCACAGAGCACAGGATTTGTGCTTGGTTTGTGGGGCACCGGACCATAGGATTGGGAATTGCCCGAATAGGGGGAGTTCATCTTCATCAACCTTTTCTAGTCCCTCGGTTAGGGGGCCGGCCCCAGTACCAGTTCAGCAGCAGTAGCAGTACCCGTTTCTGAGGCCCTTGCCGCCTCAGGCCTAAGTATTTCAACAGCAGAACCCCCAGCAGCATGCACAAGTCCAAGCTCAGACCCAGAACCGCCAGAGAGGTTTTCAGCAGAGGGGACTAGCAGCCAGAGGACACGGTCAAGTGATGGCTTTGACCGTGGAGGAGGAGTTAGCATCAGGTGAGGTAGTGGCAAGTACTATTCTCGTCAACTCCTTTCCAGTATCAGCATTGTTTGATTCTGGTGCATCGCATTCATTTATGTCTGCACGATTTGCGACACGGATAGGGCTGGAGCCTGAGTCATTATCAGTAAGGCTCAATATACTTACTGGTAACGGACTTATAGGAGTAGATAGAGTATTTTTCTCGTGTCGGGTCGTAGTTAGCGGTAGAGAGTTCTCCGCTAGGTTGATAGAATTTCCGATGGCCGATTATGAAGTGGTCTTAGGGATGGATTGGTTGAGGGACCAGTATGCTAGAATAGATTGCCATATAGGCAAGATTATTTTTAGTATTTCTGGTGAGCCAGAGTTTTCATTTTTCCGAGGCGGGATAGAGCCTTCTCCTCCAGCATTCAGGATGGCAATTGCAGCGGCGGTCCAGTTTCCCATAATTGTAGAAGAGTTTCTCGATGTCTTGCCCGAAGAGCTTTCAGGTATGCCTCCAGAGAGAGAGATCAAGTTCACTATAGACTTGATCCCCGGGTCAGCCCCAGTGTCAGGGAGAGTCTACCGGATGGTGCCGTCAGAATTGGAGATCTTGTATAAGATGATTGAGGAACTCAGGACCAAGGGATTCATCCGTGTTAGTGGATCGCCTTGGGGAGCCCCAATGCTTCTTGTGAGAAAGAAGGATGGTACGTCCAGATTATGTGTAGATTATCGTACCTTGAACTCAGTGACAATCAAGAACAAATACCCTCTCCCGAGGATAGATGACTTGTTTGATCAACTCAAAGGGGCATCCGTATTTTTGAAGATTGACTTACGGTCAGGATACCATCAGATCAGAGTTAGAGAGCAGGACATCCCGAAGACGGCTTTCAGATCTAGATATGGGCATTGGGAGTTCCTTATTATGCCATTTGGAGCAACCAATGCGCCGGCTGTATTCATGGACCTCATGAATCGTATCTTCATGCCTTATTTGGATCAATTCGTGATTGTGTTCATAGACGACATCCTGGTCTACAGCAAGAGTGAAGCAGAGCATGAGCAGCATCTCAGAGTTGTCCTCCAGATTCTGTAGCTCCCTTTCCCAAAAAAATTCGAATTATTTTTTATTATTATTTATTTGATTTAAAGGGTAATCTTTGAAATTTTATAAGTATTAAATTTATATAATTATTTTCGTTATAAGATTTCTTGATTTTGACCAATAGGTATATATTTGGTATTTAAATTGCAGATGGCCTCAACTTACTACAAGTAGTACATATATTCTTTGTGTTATATATTGTACATTTTATGGCATACCAACCTAAATCCTTCATGTTCCATAGGTTCAATGATATGAACATATATAGATTCCTATACTTGAATTTTCTTATAGTGTATTTAAAGTATATATATATTTATAACCTGAGCTTTTATGTATATATATACATATATATACAAAATCTCATACGTATATGTATAACATTTTTTATATAAAGCATCCAGCCCAAATAAACTCAAGCCCAACCTTCTCGTTCACTTCATTAGCTTTTCTAAGCTTGGCCCAAACAAACTTAGCTTCCAGTATAAAGGGATATTGTAGTAGCCTTCAAGAAAACCCTAGCCGAAAGCACACCACCACCACCACCGTCTTCTTTACCATCGCAACAGAACATCTGTGCAGCGCAACCTATGCCCATGGCTCCGCTCCCTCCTCCCCGACTACTTCCAGATCGTCCCTTCCGCCCACAACCCCTCGGACCTCGACCTTGAGATCGTATGCTACTCCAGGGACCTTGCCCTCTCCTCTATGGAGTGCTATGCCACCCGCACCGGCGGGTACGCCAAGGGCGACCCCCTCTCCTTCCATCTATCCTTCCCCAGGGGGTTCGACATAGAGAAGAAGGTGCGACAGTGGGGTGGAGCAGTGGCAGAAGCTGCCATATGTATCACCGTATGAAGTCGGGGCCAGGTTGCCGCCTAGAAGTGATATTAAGGAGAAATGGGCTGTCGGGAGGGTGCACGAGGTGCTCAGCCTGATGGTGCCGAAGAGGATACATGAGAGTCGGAGGCACCGAGCATTGCTAGGAGCCCAAACCGATGGCCCCTTCCTCGTCGTCGATTCGGCATACGTACGGTCGAGTTGGCAGTCACATTGTTGCCTCGGCGCAGCCGACAAAGCCGGAGTCAACACAGCTTGGCCCACCTTCGTCGAGCCAAGATGCCACAAGTCTGATATCACCTTGGCTCTGACCGTGACTCTCACCCCAGCGCTCAAGCTGCTTCGGCTTCTATGGCAGCACCGTGCTTCCTTTTAGGTAATCCTTTCTCATGTCTTGTTGTTCACATAAGAATAGATGAAAGAATAGAGATGAAGTATAAGTTAATATGGTATGAACACGCAAGCTTGTGTGAAAAGAAGTAACCATAGTTTACTGTTCCTGTAGGATGATATTATAAACGGGACTGCTATTTGGCCCGCGGGCGGGCCAGCCCGCCCGCCACGTGGCCCTCTCCTATTGGCCAGTCAATGGCGCGGGTCCCATGCTAACAGGGGGGGCCAATGGGAGAGTGCCACGCAGGCGGACGGGCTGGCCCGCCTGCGGGCAAGAAAGCATTTCCGTATTATAAACTACAGAGAGAAGAAGAAATCATGCAAGCTTCTTTTAATATGTTAGTAGGTTTTACATTAAAACCCCCTCCACTTTCCTAATTACAAAGAAGACTATTTATACATATTTGCTATGTATATAGAGTTATATCTTTATGTTTTAAATGTAAATAAGTTCCTTACATATGTTACACAAATTCATTGATATATGTATATTTATGTAAGATGAGTATTTATAAATGATCTTTTATATATACGCCTTGTATATCTATAAAGTTATTTATAAACGAATATTTATGTGCACTTTATTACTTATATGTCCTTTTATTCAATATTCATGTATTTATATATTATCATTTCCATATATAAACTCATGCCTATAATTCAGTGAGTTAAATATGTATATATATATATTATTATTTCAGATTATATAAGTATTATAAAAGATATTATTTTCCATATAAAACTATTTTCACAAATAAGCTCTAAATAAGGAAAACTGTTTTCGAAAAACGAGAAAACCCTTCGATACGACGTGCGTCCCGCCAGACCGGACGACGTGGTCGCAAACCGAAGGCATCGAAAGGTGCGTAACGGCTTTGTGGTCGTGTGGGCTTTGACGGAATTCAAATTTGGACGCGTGTGCGCGACGAATTTGATGCGTATCCGTCGAAATTTACCGTATCGTGCACTTTACAAATTTCTCAATTACTTTGTGCACGCTCGTCAGATCGAGACGAAACTTACGCCATCGGAACCGTATCGTTTTTCTGGTCCTGCATGCCAAGTTTGGTCTGATTCTGAGACAGCTGATAAAATTGCCGTATCGCGGGCCCTCCGGTCCGACTCAACGGGTGATTTTGTGCACGGTCCACCGGAATCCAACTTTGGACATACAGTTGGGTTCATATCAGAAAACCGGATCCATAGACATATAGTTTGACGAATTTAGAGACCTTTGACTCTGGCACGCTTTTCGGTGCAAAACGGGTCCAACGACGGACATCGTTTTTGTCCAAAATTATCGTTTTGTCCCTGTGTCCAGAATTGGACTTAAAGACAGGCAATCCTAACTAATTTGACTATTCTGAGACTGTTGGCATTGTCTGTTTCAGCTTTCGGAGACAGTTGTGATGACTTGGACTTTCTGACTTGTGATTTGGCGATACATTATTGGTTCTTCGCGCTGCCATCAGGCAAGTATACCTTGCCTCCCTCTACAGTTTTATTTACATGCATTTTATTTCAGTTTCCAGCTTTTGGATTATTTATGGACATATGCTTTTTTTCGTGTTATTTTTTGTGGAGTTGTTTTTATTTTTATAGCCATGTTCATATTTTTGGCCTTGTGTTTCACATTTGGAGTTTCTCGTCAGTACCTTGCTTGAGTCGTGTCATAGAACGAGTGCGTGTAGTGAACTGCTAAATCCTTGACATTGCTTCCTTGGCACCAGAGAGTCCACATACGGGACGAGGGTGTTTTTCTTGATCTGTTTACATCCGTGAGTCTACACTCGGGGCTAGGATGTCGATTATTGCACCAGAGAGTCCACGCTCGGGACGAGGGTGTTTACATCAGAGAGTCCATACTCGGGACGAGGATGTAGTATTTGCACCAGAGAGTCCACACTCGGGACGAGGGTGCCTTGCCGTGAACTAACCAGAGAGTCCACACTCGGGACGAGGGTTAGTACTAACCAGAGAGTCCACGCTCGGGACGAGGGTTAGTGTTTAGTTCAAACCAGTGAGTCCACACTCGGGACGAGGATTTGGTTTCTTCCATTGATCTCGTGATTATCGTTCATCCGGCAGTTCATTATGCGTAGTTGTTCTAGTGTTCGTGTCCGTGTTCGTGTTCGTAGTCATTGGTTGTGTTCCCGTTTTTCTTGTTTATCTTTTTGCGCATGATAAAACTGTTAGATAGGCATGTATATTATGTATCTTGCTATGTCCTTTGAGGACCTGATGATCTTCTCAGGTTTAGCGATTGCATGGAGTTAGCTAGTAGTTCTAGATGGCGGAGGATTTGCGATTCATGTGGGTATTACGGAGGCAACGATACGCTTGTGGGATTCAGGTACCGCTATTTTGTTTATTATCCGCTCGTGCTTTTCATTCCTTATCATGAGATATCATGTTTTCTGATTCAGTTTTAGATTCTTGTTGCTTTCTTAGAGTCTTATCGGACATATATGCTAGTGGGCTGCAGACCACGACCCATATTTGTTCATTCTTGTTTATTATTCTTATTGTGGATTGAGATATAGATTTGTTTGCCATGATTTTGGCAGTATACCATAGCCTTGACAGCGTTTACGTATTCGAGTCGGGCTGGAGTCCGTTCGATACGTAGCTGGCTTGCTTACGAGCTCGCATCCGAAAACCGGGTGCGGGTCGTGACAAGTTTTTTTTGGTGGCCCATGCAGGTCAGAGCATATCGTACCGGTCACGTAACTGTACTGGTACGAGCCTGCGATAATGACTAAACCTTAGAAAATCTCAATCCACTCTGCCTTGAAAATTCTCCTAGAAATTCCTTTGCGTCCTTGAAAACTCCATATTTGCTCTCGATTATACTTCCTTGCTTTCCGTACCATTGATTCTCGTCCCTTTTACTTCGAGGTGACGAACAATCGTGCTATCTAGGATTTATCAGAAATTCTTAAATTATAGTATAATATTGCTTGACTATTGAATGTTTGGTTGCTTATAGATATGAGGGATTATAGATGCTGTATGCCTAGATATCTGCCGGTATAATTGTTAGCAACTTGTTAGAAGACCATAAGATTCTAGTGACCCTATTTTGAGGAGTAGTGTGACCAAAGGTGGGCAGAAGTCCTCGAGATTTCGTAGTTACCAAAATTGCTAGGGGAAGGTTGTAAACTATTTTGAGGAGTTAAATTTAAGGAGATTTAGATAATAGTAGACTTCCTTTTAAATTTTAGGAATAATTAGAAATTAGAATTTCGAGGACGAAATTATTTTAAGGTGGGTAGATTTGTAGCTCCCTTTCCCAAAAAAATTCAAATTATTTTTTATTATTATTTATTTGATTTAAAGGGTAATCTTTGAAATTTTATAAATATTAAATTTATATAATTATTTTCGTTATAAGATTTCTTGATTTTGACCAATAGGTATATATTTGGTATTTAAATTGCAGATGGCCTCAACTTACTACAAGTAGTACATATATTCTTTGTGTTATATATTGTACATTTTATGGCATACCAACCTAAATCCTTCATGTTCCATAGGTTCAATGATATGAACATATATAGATTCCTTTACTTGAATTTTCTTATAGAGTATTTAAAGTATATATATATTTATAACCTGAGCTTTTATGTATATATATATACATATATATACAAAATCTCATACGTATATGTATAACATTTTTTATATAAAGCATCCAGCCCAAATAAACTCAAGCCCAACCTTCTCGTTCACTTCATTAGCTTTTCTAAGCTTGGCCCAAACAAACTTAGCTTCCAGTATAAAGGGATATTGTAGTAACCTTCAAGAAAACCCTAGCCGAAAGTACACCACCACCACCACCGTCTTCTTTACCATCGCAACAGAACATCTGTGCAGCGCAACCTATGCCCATGGCTCCGCTCCCTCCTCCCCGACTACTTCCAGATCGTCCCTTCCGCCCACAACCCCTCGGACCTCGACCTTGAGATCGTATGCTACTCCAGGGACCTTGCCCTCTCCTCCATGGAGTGCTATGCCACCCGCACCGGCAGGTACGCCAAGGGCGACCCCCTCTCCTTCCATCTATCCTTCCTCAGGGGGTTCGACATAGAGAAGAAGGTGCGACAGTGGGGTGGAGCAGTGGCAGAAGCTGCCATATGTATCACCGTACGAAGTCGGGCCAGGTTGCCGCCTAGAAGTGATATTAAGGAGAAATGGGCTGTCGGGAGGGTGCACGAGGTGCTCAGCCTGATGGTGCCAAAGAGGATACGTGAGAGTCGGAGGCACCGAGCATTGCTAGGAGCCCAAACCGATGGCCCCTTCCTCGTCGTCGATTCGGCATACGTACGGTCGAGTTGGCAGTCACATTGTTGCCTCGGCGCAGCCGACAAAGCCGGAGTCAACACTGCTTGGCCCACCTTCGTCGAGCCAAGATGCCACAAGTCTGATATCACCTTGGCTCTGACCGTGACTCTCACTCCAGCGCTCAAGCTGCTTCGACTTCTATGGCAGCACCGTGCTTCCTTTTAGGTAATCCTTTCTCATGTCTTGTTGTTCACATAAGAATAGATGAAAGAATAGAGATGAAGTATAAGTTAATATGGTATGAACACGCAAGCTTGTGTGAAAAGAAGTAACCATAGTTTACTGTTCCTGTAGGATGATATTATAAACTACAGAGAGAAGAAGAAATCATGCAAGCTTCTTTTAATATGTTAGTAGGTTTTACATTAAAACCCCCTCCACTTTCCTAATTACAAAGAAGACTATTTATACATATTTGCTATGTATATAGAGTTATATCTTTATTTTTAAATGTAAATAAGTTCCTTACATATGTTACACAAATTCATTGATATATGTATATTTATGTAAGATGAGTATTTATAAATGATCTTTTATATATACGCCTTGTATATCTATAAAGTTATTTATAAACGAATATTTATGTGCACTTTATTACTTATATGTCCTTTTATTCAATATTCATGTATTTATATATTATCATTTCCATATATAAACTCATGCCTATAATTCAGTGAGTTAAATATATATATATATATATTATTATTTCAGATTATATAAGTATTATAAAAGATATTATTTTCCATATAAAACTATTTTCACAAATAAGCTCTAAATAAGGAAAACTGTTTTCGAAAAACGAGAAAACCCTTCGATACGACGTGCGTCCCGCCAAACCGGACGACGTGGTCGCGAACCGAAGGCATCGAAAGGTACGTAACGGCTTTGTGGTCGTGTGGGCTTTGACGGAATTCAAATTTGGACGCGTGTGCGCGACGAATTTGATGCGTATCCGTCGAAATTCACCGTCTCGTGCACTTTACAAATTTCTCAATTACTTTGTGCACGCTCGTCAGATCGAGACGAAACTTGCTCCATCGGAACCCTATCGTTTTTCTGGTCCGACATGCCAAGTTTGGTCTGATTCTGAGACAGTTGATAAAATCGCCGTATCGCGGGCCCTCCAGTCCGACTCAACGGGTGATTTTTGTGCACGGTCCGCCGGAATCCAACTTTGGACATACAGTTGGGTTCGTATCGGAAAACCGGATCCGTAGACATGTAGTTTGACGACTTTAAAGACCTTTGACTCTGGCACACTTTTCGGTGCAAAGCGGGTCCAACGGCGGACATCGTTTTTGTCCAAAATTACCATTTTGCCCCTATGTCCAGAATTGGACTTAAGGACAGGCAATTCTAGCTAATTTGACTATTCTGAGACTGTTGGCATTGTCTGTTTCAGCTTTCGGAGATAGTTGTGATGACTTGGACTTTCTGACTTGTGATTTGGCGATACATTATTGGTTCTTCGTGCTGCCATCAGGCAAGTATACCTTGCCTCCCTCTATAGTTTTATTTACATGCATTTTATTTCAGTTTCCAGCTTTTGGATTATTTATGGACATGTGCCTTTTTTTGTGTTATTTTTTGTGGAGTTGTTTTTATTGTTTATAGCCATGTTCATATTTTTGGCCTTGTGTTTCACATTTGGAGTTTCTCGTCAGTACCTTGCTTGAGTCATGTCATAGAACAAGTGCATGTAGTGAACTGCTAAATCCTTGACATTGCTTCCTTAGCACCAGAGAGTCCACACACGGGACGAGGGTGTTTTTCTTGATCTGTTTACATCTGTGAGTCCACACTCGGGGCTAGGATGTCGATTATTGCACCAGAGAGTCCACGCTCGGGACGAGGGTGTTTACATCAAAGAGTCCACACTCGGGACGAGGATGTAGTATTTGCACCAGAGAGTCCACACTCGGGACGAGGGTGCCTTTCCGTGAACTAACCAGAGAGTCCACACTCGGGACGAGGGTTAGTACTAACCAGAGAGTCCACGCTCGGGACGAGGGTTAGTGTTTAGTTCAAACCAGTGAGTCCACACTCGGGACGAGGGTTTGGTTTCTTCCATTGATCTCGTGATTATCGTTCATCCGGCAGTTCATTATGCGTAGTTGTTCTAGTGTTCGTGTCCGTGTTCGTGTTCGTAGTCATTGGTTGTGTTCCCGTTTTTCTTGTTTATCTTTTTGCGCATGATAAAACTGTTAGATAGGCATGTATATTATGTATCTTGCTATGTCCTCTGAGGACCTGATGATCTCCTCAGGTTTAGCGATTGCATGGAGTTAGCTAGTAGTTCTGGATGGCGGAGGATTTGCGATTCATGTGGGTATTACGGAGGTAACGATACGCTTGTGGGATTTAGGTATCGCTATTTTGTTTATTATCCGCTCGTGCTTTTCATTCCTTATCATGAGATATCATATTTCCTGATTCAGTTTTAGACACTTGTTGCTTTCTTAGAGTCTTATCGGACATATATGCAAGTGGGCTGCAGACCACGACCCATACTTGTTCATTCTTGTTTATTATTCTTATTGTGGATTGAGATATAGATTTGTTAGCCATGATTTTGGCAGTATACCATAGCCTTGACAGTGTTTACATATTCGAGTCGGGCTGGAGTCCATTCGATATGTAGCTGGCTTGCTCACGAGCTCGCGTCCGAAAATCGGGTACGGGTCGTGACAGATTCTCAGAGAGCACCAGCTGTATGCGAAGTTCAGTAAATACGAGTTCTGGCTCGATCGCATTTCATACTTGGGTCATATCATCTCCAGAAGCGGAGTGGAAGTGGATCCCCAGAAGATCGTGGCTATTGAGACGTGGCCAGTACCCAGTACCTGTTAGGGTTATATACTAAAAGCATCACTTTTGTAGTAACCTTATTTCCTTAAATTTTGAATGAGAATCATATGGGCAAATGTTTGCATATTGTATTTGTTGCAAGTGTTAATGCAAATGTCTGATATTCTATATTGTAGATAATATAGTGTGTGGTGTCATACAGAAGATCATATTATCAGTTTCCTATGGAGTATATAAATAGTTCACAACCTAGATGGACTTGGACAATCTATTGGAAAGGTTGTAGTATAATCTGGTATTAGTCTATCTTGACTATAGGTTTATACTAGTACACTTTGTGTGTATTGAATAGGACCACTTGAGGTTGTTCTTTTTGTACGGACTACATAAAAGAACAAACACCTCTGTTATTATGGATGCTTGTGCTCTTAATTCGGATATAATAACGGACATGTATATGCAGTGTGCATTACTTTGACGCATAAAAGAGTGAGATTCATTATGGATCAACAAACTCTATGAATTGGGTAATAACATTGTATGTATGATGGGCTGTTGATTATAAATGGAATTCATGTCCCGATACATCGGGTTGATGATGTCCTCTTAAGGAGCTCATAAGGATTGTCATGTAAACCCTGCAGGTGGAATATATCCGACATGACAAATAAAGTTGAGCGGTACTACTTAAGGATAAAAGATGTCGAATCAATATAGTTGTCAGTAACTTGATATGATCGACGAAAATACGATATCTTAACATGGGGAGCCAAACGAGCATATAATAAAAGGAGCCCACGAACATAATTTGGGATTAGGGAGGTAGTGCAACAATAGCTCATTAGTGGACCAAGCTATTGTTAATGGGCCTGGATTATGTGTTCGGGCTGAACACGGGATATCCAGATCCGTTAGGAGGCCTAACCCTAATTTTTCCTCATGGTCCCTGCTGTAGCCTATATATATCCTCTATTCTCTGGCCGCCAGATTACTGATCAGAAATCTGAAATTTTCTCTAAATTCGTGATTCACGTAAGGAGAGAAAGAGAGGGCTGCCAAGGAGAAGAAAAGGTTGGGAGATCGTCGCCCACACGACGTCCAACTCGAGGAAGGAACACGTGCAGAAGATCTTAGGGTCGTCCGCTCGAGACTGCCAGGAATTACTTGTCTCCTTTTCGCCGCAGGTATAATTCGTGAACCCTAGTTTCCGCCTATGAAGGGTTAGAACACGTATTAGATCTGTTTAACTTTCTATCGATCAATACGCACACCAAAGGAAGGGTCCTGGGAATCCCTAGTTCCATCAATTGGTATCAGAGCCACTTTGGATCTACGTATTGATTGATATGTCCATGTTGTCTAATAAAACCTGCGCTATGTAATAGTCGGTAGATGTAGATCTGTTCTAACTCAGTTTTGCAGATATCTTAGATCCAACTATTATGGTCCAATGCATGTTTTTTGATTGTGTTGTTTAAACCACGGACATATCGTGGATGTTGTTATTTCTGTGGATGTAATTAAAATCACGAGGGTTGATCGTGCTTATTATTTTAATTTTTCAATCTAGATTATGTGTGAACTCCTTCGGGAGGTATAGGATTGATGTAATTTTAATTATTTTTGATCAATTGTGATGGCGGTAGTGGCTGTTTCTGACGTCGGACGAGATGTTGGTTTTAAGCAGTCCAGAGGCAGATAGATGATTTTCGATGAAGGAATCGACAGCCAAAAACTAAAAAAAAAATCCAGAGATGCTGGTTTTAAGCAGTCTAGAGGCAGACAGATGCTGGTTTTAAGCAGTCCAGAGGTCGAACCCCGTATAGATCTACGCAACGCCAGATTTTGGATTCGGATAGTTAAGGACGGAGCAGCAAAGATGACCATAATAGTTGGATATTTTTTCTTATTTTTGTCATTTTGTTTTTTCTGATTATGCATGTTTATTATTGTGTGATTGTTTTTTTTGAAAAACCAAGCCTACATTAATAATGGACAACATGGACATAATATCAACTAGTAGAAAAACCTTTATTGTTAAATAACTACGTGGGAGAGGATTTTTATTTAGTATAAATCCTATGGTCTCCATTACTGGTTTGTAGGTAATGTAATTATACTTGCGTGTTGGCTTTAGTGCTTTCCTCCATATCGGATGAGTATAATTATGGATCACCAGTACAAACTTTCTTAGGGATAATTGTAGAAAGTTACCTAGTATGTGTTCACTTCTCCATCTGAAGGAACTCATTACAAGGTAATGGACTTAGTATTAAGTAATGGTATACACTTAGATACAAATAATGGTATCCTCTCCATCGGAGTCACTGCTATTATTTGTATGACCAGAGCAAGACCAGCATATTAATTTTATTTGTCATAAAGTTATATTGACATGATAGTAAAATTAATAAGAAAAATCTACTTGAACAAAGTTGAATTTGTATACGTCCACACTATCGTGGCATGCTAAATTCATGTTGTTCAAGGTGTTGGTAAATTTCTTATTATTGTTTTGAGGGAATCAATATTTAGTTAATTCAAAAAGTTTTTTTTGCCCTACATAATTTTATTTATGTGATTCTCAGGATTTCAAAAATGGGTTCTTTCAGTCCACTTATGGGGATTCTTAAAGAAAACAAACTTACTGGACCTAATTATATTGACTGGAAACGTAATTTGGACATTGTTCTGACTGCTGAGGAGTACAAATATGTACTTGTTGAGGAATGCCCACCTAAGCCTGATGCTAACTCTGATGAAGAGGTCAAAGAGGCTTATAAGAAGTGGAAAAAGGCAGATGAGATGGCGCGGTATTACATTCTGGCATCTATGTCAAATGTACTGCAACATCAGCATCAGGCCATGGCCACAGCTTTTGACATGATATATAACCTCAAGGAACTCCTCGGACATCAGAGTAGAGCAGCTAGGCAGTTTGCTATGAAATGTTTGATGAATACAAAAATGGTTGAGGGTATACCAGTAAGGGATCATGTTCTCAAGATGATGGGTCATCTGAATGAGATGGAGATCCTTAGAGCTGAAATCGATGGAGAAACCCAGATCGATATCATTCTCGGGACTCTGCCTAAAAGTTTTGACAATTTCTGTCTTAATTACAACATGAACAAAAGGTTGTATAGTTTGGCAGAACTTGCAAAAGAGCTACAGGATGCTGAATCTCTCTTTAGGCAGAGTGGTCATGTTTTTGTTTCTGAAAAGGCTTCTACTTCTAAGCCAAAAGGCGGTAAGAAGAAGAATAACATTCAGAAACAGGCAAACTCAGCAAAGAAGGGCATGGGACCTCAAGGCGCGTGAAAAAGCCGAAAGGCAAATGTTTCAAGTGCAAAGGATCAGTACATTGGAAGACTGATTGTCCACTTCTCAAGCAAGGGAACAAAGAAGGTATATCTTATTTACTAGTAGTTGAAACATGTTTAGCGGTGTTATCTACCGACACCTGGTGTGTAGATACAGGAGCCATTAATCATGTCTGCAATACATTACAGGGGTTCCAGGAAACCAGACGGCTCAGTGATGGAGAGATATGCTTGTTCATGGGTGATGCTACAAAAGTATCAGTCGTTGCATTAGAAGATGTTACTTTATCTTTTGGTAGAAATAAGTTTTTGACATTGAGAGATTGTCTTTATGCACCTTCACTTAGAAGGAATTTAGTTTCTGTTTCTATGTTAGTTAAGGATGGATATTCAGTTTATTTTAATAACAATATTGTTATTAGAAAGAATAAACATTTTATCTGTTCTGGTGTATTGGTTGATAATTTGTATGTCATTAATCCTATTTCGCCCACAATGCAACTTATAGAAATGAATAATATGTCATCTAACTTAAATAAGAGAAAAGAACCTTCTTGTATGAACCAAACATATCTTTGGCACTTACGATTGGGGCATATTAACCTAAGAAGGATTCAAAGACTGGTTGAAGATGGACCTTCGAGTTCATTGGAAATGGAGGCACTACAAATCTGTGAATCCTGCTTGGAAGGTAAAATGACCAAAAGGTCTTTTACGGCAAAGGGGTATAGGGCCAAAGATGTATTGGAATTGGTTCATTCTGATTTGTGTGGACCCATGACTATCCAAGCTAGAGGTGGCTTTGAATATTTTGTCACATTTATTGACGATTATTCAAGGTATGGATACATTTATTTGATGCGCCGTAAGTCTGAGTGCTTTGAGAAATTCAAAGATTACAAGGCTGAAACGGAGAAACGTCATGGAAAATGTATCAAGTCATTACGATCAGATCGTGGTGGAGAGTACCTCTTTGGAGAGTTTAGGGATTATTTATCAGAGGCTGGGATTGCATCCCAATAGACTGCACCTGGAACGCCCCAACAGAATGGTATAGCCGAAAGAAGGAATAGAACTCTTATGGAGATGGTTAGATCAATGATGAGTTATTCGGATTTGTCAGATTCATTTTGGGGATATGCCTTAGAGAATGCAGCTTATATTTTGAACTTGGAGAATGCAGCTTATATTTTGAACTTGGTTCCTTCTAAGTCAGTACCTCCTACTCCCACAGAGCTGTGGATTGGGCGTAAGCCTAGTCTAAAACATGTTCGTATTTGGGGTAGTCCAACACATGTACTGAATGGAAAAGCAGATAAGTTGGAATCTCGTACAGAAGTACGCTTGTTTGTAGGCTATCCAAGAGGAACGAAAGGAGGTTTATTTTATAGTCCTAAGGATCAGAAGGTCATTGTTAGCACCAATGCCCGATTCTTAGAGGAAGACTATGTGATGAACAAAAACCCAAAAGTAGAGTTGTTCTAGAAGAACTGAGACGTGAGACACCAAGTACTTCAGTACCAACAGTACAAGAGAATGAACCACAAATAACTGCACAACGTGTCACAAATGTTATACCACAACCGATAGTGCCTCGTCGTAGTGGGAGGGTTGTGATACAACCTGATAGATATATATTCTTGGGAGAGTCGTCAGACTTCGTCCCTGAAGAACAAGATTATGATCCTTGTACCTACAATGAAGCACTCCAAGATAAAGATGCAGAGTCTTGGCAAAAAGCAATGCTATTTGAAATAGAATCTATGGATTCTAATCAGGTCTGGGAGCTTGTAGAACCACCCGTTGGTGTAAAAGCCATTGGATGCAAGTGGGTCTATAAGAGAAAAAGAGGATCAGACAGTAAGGTTGAAACCTTTAAAGCTCGGCTTATAGCAAAAGGTTTTACTCAAAGAGAGGGTATCGATTATGAGGAAACCTTTTCTCCTGTAGCCATGCTTAAGTCTATTCGGATTCTTTTATCTATTGCAGCTCATCTCGATTATGAGATTTGGCAAATGGATGTCAAGACATCTTTCCTTAATGGAAGTCTTGAGGAAGACATCTTTATGAAGCAACCAGACGGGTTCATTGAAAAGGGCCAGGAGCATCTTGTTTGTAAGCTCAAGAAGTCCATTTATGGACTTAAGCAAGCTTCCAGATCTTGGAACATATGTTTTGATCAGGTGATAAAATCCTATGGATTTGATCAATGTCAGGATGAATCATGTGTATACAGAAAGTGTGACAGAAACGTGGTGGTATTCCTAGTACTTTATGTGGATGACATCTTGCTCATTGGAAACAATGTGAAGGTATTATCTGATGTAAGGGTATGGTTATCCAAACAGTTTGATATGAAGGACTTGGAAAAAGTAGGTCACATCCTTGGGATCAAAGTTCTACGAGATCGCAAGAAAAGGATGTTGGGCTTATCCCAAGCTTCCTATATCGATACTGTACTAACTCGTTTTAGTATGCAAAATTCTAAGAAAGGTTTCTTACCTTTTAGACATGGAATTGCTCTATCAAAGGAGCAGTGTCCGAGGACACCTAAAGAGATAGAGAACATGAAGGCAGTTCCTTATGCTTCAGCAGTAAGAAGCTTAATGTATGCAATGCTATGTACGAGATCAGACATCTGCTTTGCCGTAGGCATGGTCAGCAGATATCAGTCTAACCCAGGACAAGAGCACTGGACTGCCGTAAAACATATTTTAAAGTACCTGAAAAGGACTAAAGAGTATATGCTAGTTTACCAGGCAGATAGTTTAGTTCCCTTGGGGTATACAGACTCAGATTTTCAGTCAGATAGGGATTCCAGGAAATCTACCTCAGGTTATGTGTTTACTTTAGGAGGTGGAGCCATTGTGTGGAGGAGTATCAAGCAAAAATGTATTGCTAATTCTACCATGGAAGCCGAGTATGTGGCAGCCTCTGAGGCGGCCAAAGAAGCGGTTTGGCTCAGAAACTTTCTGTTGGACTTGGATGTGGTACCTAGTTTGCCTAAGTCAATTACACTTTATTGTGATAATAGTAGTGCAGTTACAAACTCGAAGGAACCACGAGCCCATAAGACAGGCAAACACATTGAGCGCAAGTACCACCTGATACGAGATTTCGTAAAGAAAGAAAAATTTGCTGTGATCAAGATAGCATCAGCCGATAACCTAGCTGATCCCTTTACAAAGAGCTTACCAGCTAAGGCTTTTGACAGTCATGTTGAGGGAATGGGAGTCAGATGTGTAGCAGCATGGCTTTAAGTATAAGTGGAAGATTTATAACAGTATACTGAAAAGCAATGCTTTGAGTATAAGTGGGAGATTGTTAGGGTTATATACTAAAACTATCACTTTTGTAGTAACCTTATTTCCTTAAATTTTGAATGAGAATCATATAGGCAAATGTTTGCATATTGTATTTGTTGCAAGGGTTAATGCAAATGTCTGATATTCTATATTGTAGATAATATGGTGTGTGGTGTCACACAGAAGATCATATTATCAGTTTCCTATGGAGTATATAAATAGTTCACAACCTAGATGGACTTGGACAATCTATTGGAAAGGTTGTAGTGTAATCTGGTATTAGTCTATCTTGACTATAGGTTTATACTAGTACACTTTGTATGTATTGAACAGGACCACTTGAGGTTGTTCTCTTTGTACTGACTACATAAGAGAACAAACACCTCTGTTATTATGGATGCTTGTGCTCTTAATCCGGATATAATAACGGACATGTATATGCAGTGTGCATTACTTTGACTCATAAAAGAGTGAGATTCATTATGGATCAACAACCTCTATGAATTGGGTAATAACATTGTATGTATGATGGGCTGTTGATTATAAATGGAATCCATGTCCCGATACATCGGGTTGATGATGTCCTCTTAAGGAGCTCATAAGGATTGTCATATAAACCCTGCAGGTGTAATATATCCGACATGACAAATAAAGTTGAGCAGTACTACTTAAGGATAAAAGATGTCGAATCAATATAGTTGTCAGTAACTTGATTTGATCGACGGACATATGATATCTTAACATGGGGAGCCAAACGAGCATATAATAAAAGGAGCCCACAAACATAATTTAGGATTAGGGAGGTAGTGCAACAATAGCTCATTAGTGGACCGAGCTATTGTTAATGGGCCTGGATTATGTGTTCGGGCTGAATACGGGATATCCAGATCCGTTAGGAGGCCTAACCCTAATTTCTCCTCATGGTCCCTGCCATAGCCTATGTATATCCTCTATTCTCTGGCCGCCAGATTACTGATCAGAAATCTGAAATTTTCTCTAAATTCGTGATTCACGTAAGAAGAGAAAGAGAGGGCTGCCAAGGAGAAGAAAAGGTTGGGTGATCGTCTCCCACACGACGTCCAACTCGAGGAAGGAATACGTGCAGAAGATCTTGGGGTCGTCCGCTCGAGACTGCCAGGAATTACTTGTCTCCTTTCTGCCGCAGGTATAATTCGTGAACCCTAGTTTCCGCCTATGAAGGGTTAGAACACGTATTAGATCTGTTTAACTTTCTATCAATCAATACGCACACCAAAGAAAGGGTCCTGGGAATCCCCAGTTCCATCAGTACCGTTGCAAAAGTTCGCAGTATTCTTGGCTTGGCCGGCTACTACGGTGATTTGTTTCGGACTTTGCACGGATTTCAGTACCTATGACCCAGTTGACCCGAAAGGATGTATAGTTTGCTTGGACCGCAGAATGTCAAGAATCTTTTGAGTAGTTAAAACGAGGCTTGATAACGGTACCCATTCTTATGCTTCCAGATAGGACCGGTAGATTCCCAGTGTATTGTGATGCTTCAGGCAGAGGTTTTGTCACGACCCGGTCCCCAAATACTTGGGTCGAATCGGATCATGCCCAGCCTGCACCGTTGATGAGACGGCGGCAGTAAGCTGTAATCCATATTG
Organism: Iris pallida; assembly: GCA_029216955.1. NCBI lineage: Eukaryota > Viridiplantae > Streptophyta > Magnoliopsida > Asparagales > Iridaceae > Iris > Iris pallida. Next base: position 9,965,728 of record JANAVB010021599.1, on the reverse strand, counting down.
CAGGTCATTTCAACAACAAACTTGAATTTAAAAGTTGCCACAACATTTAATTTACGATAATAAAAACTTGTCTTTCAATACAAAGTTCATAAACTGGAAATAAAGAAACAACTAAACTCTCAACTAATGTAGCATCTATGGAGACGCCACAACATCATCATCAGCTGGAAGTACCGCCGGGTACAAGTCAGGATCAAAATAGCTATTGATCATCATCTCCAGATCCTCAGTAATACCTAAAATGTTGTCTCCAGTCAGGAGGGAGCAAAGTACAATTCATGCAAATTTTAACAATTAAAATGACAATTTATAACATGCATTTTTAAACAGTTTGAAAATGAACAATTTTGAAATAGTACAGTACAGTGATATGAATAGGTAAAGAATATGACCGGTTTGGGTACATTTGTATCCTAGCGATACGGTATGGCTTATCCCCGTGTGAGAGAGGGGTAAGCTAACACATTCATTATCCTAAGTTTGGATTTGGTCATATCCAGTACACTATTCCCCCAGTCCCCAACAATACGATCAATGCTCCCGAAGGAGTTCGTGTGTAACAGTGGTTTAAACTTGCAATGAAACAATTGTGAAAATAATTGTAAAATCTACATAAATGTACTTGCCTTAATTGTTCAGACTGGAAAGGATCGGTACTTCGGAATGGAAAATCAGGATCTTCTTCGAAATCCTACATTCGGAAACCTGACTCAGAAACCATGTCACCAATGGCTAACTAAGCTAGTTGAAATATCTAAATTGTCTCCTAGTCCATTTTAGTCTTTTAGTTACTAACACATCAAAACACATTTACTAGCGCGTCATAATTAAAGAAAATCAATTTTATATTTAATTCCAGAAAAATTGTATTTATTAAGTTATTCGAAAAACTTGGTATTTTTAAAAAATACATTTTTCTTTAAATAAGAAAGAACATGAATTTTCTATAGAATAATAATAATAATAATATTAATTTGCTACGCAAATTAGCCAACCACAAATAAAAATAAAATTCTATACTACGTTATTACAACCCACAGATAGTTAAATACAAACTGGCTTATGCCTTTACAACCCATGAATTAAAATAAGAAAGAAATTGGTTAGTAATGTAAACTGCCTAGAATTGAAATAAATAAATTTAATAAAATAATATAATTTATTATGAGTTTCAGAATTTGGTCCAGTCATCATGTTCAGCTACTCTGCCTCAACGTCCGGTCGTACCGGTGCGTTTGCATTTCGCTGGGGCCCAGTGACCAATGTGGTCGTCGCCCAAAAATATTAATAAAATAATATTTTACCGAAAATTTATTTTGAAAATCATTTAATAATTTTCCCGGAAATTTCGGCAGCATTCCCTCTGTTTTCGGTCAACCCAAAAACTGGGAAACGCTTCCGATACCTGCAAAATAACTCCCGAAACCCGAAATTCAAAGAATTTAAATATTTCCAAAGCCAACACAGTATTCCCACAATTCCTGAAATCAATTCGGGAAACCCGATAATATTGGAAAATTCCTACAGAACCATATTTCCATAAGAACCATTTACAATATCTAACCAAAGTCCAAAATACTAACAGAACCATCTTTTAAAGCTAACAGAACCAAAAAAACTAAACCGAAACCATCAACAACCAACAAAACTTTCTAATCACAGAACCGAAAATCCAAAACTACCATTTCCGAAGAAACTTCGGAATCAAAATAGTAACGTAATTGTTACGTTGCTGAAATCCCGAATTCCCGAGGAATTTGGTTGGACCAGTTCATCATCGACGGTAAAGAAAATAGGAGTTCCAGAAATTACCCAACCCGAAGGTGTACGAAAATCCCGAAATGGATCTCGGAACCGAATGGGGTTGGCGTCGGGGAGCGGCGACAGGGTGCTGTCGGCGGGGAAACCGACGGATCCGGAGGGGCGCGCGCGAGGGAAGCTCGGCACGGGGCGCGCGATCGCCGGAGGGGCGCCGGGTCAGGCGGCGGATGGCCGGCCTGGGGGAGCGCCGGTCGGGTTCGCGGGGTGTGGGCGCCGAAGTGGTCGGCCGAGAGGAGCTCGCGGGGAGCGGCTCCGGCGTCGGGTCGGGAAGAGGGTTTGTGGGAGTTGGATTTGGGGAAAAGAAATGGTGGTGATGAAGAATGGCTAGGGGATGGTTTAAATAGGAAAAAAGGGATGGAAGTTACCACATGAAGAAGATGGAGAGCCATGACCGGCCAGAAGGTGGTCGGTCGCCGGTTACCGACGGTTACGCCGAGTAAGGGTCGGCCAACCGAAGAGACTTCGGTTTCCATAAACCAACAGAGAATGGAAATGAGACTTAATGTCTCACTCTCTCTCTCCCTCTCTGACAATGAGTGTTAAAGAGAGGTTAAAAGGTTTACAATTGGGCTTTAAGCTTAATGGATGGTTTGGGCTTGATTTACTAATGTTATAAATTGGTTTAAAACAAAAGGAAACAAATGGGCTTAAGGCTAACTATGGACTTGGGACTTGGTTGAACTAAAAGTTTGTGTAAAATTATTTGGTCCAAATGGAAAAATAGCTTAAATTTCTAATAATTTAAAACTCTAAAAATATTTTATGTTCCAATTGGGTTTAAACCGGATTCGGGTCTGGGCTATCAGACAAAAGTCCATGTTATTTATTTTGAAAAATAATTTTATACCTAATAATAATAATTTTAATATTTAATCTATCAATTTAAAATGATAACGTTATTCTAATAAAATTAACATGCAAATTAAAAGTACGGGTTTCACAGGTTTGGGATATGTTTTGATGCAGCATGGGAAGATAATAGCTTATGCGTCACGTCAACTTTGTGATCATGAGAGGAATTACCCGACCCACGACTTGGAGCTGGCAGCAGTAGTGTTTGCACTTAAGCTGTGGAGGCATTATTTGTATGGGGATAGGATGGAGATTTTCACCGACCACAAGAGCCTGAAGTATGAGTTTAGTTAGAAGGATCTTAACATGTGTCAGAGAAGATGGCTAGAGCTACTTGTGGATTGTGACATCAACCTACAGTATCATCCTGGGAAGGCCAACGTTGTTGCAGATGCATTGAGCAGGAGAGCCAGAGTTTATTTTCTAACAGCGCAACCAAAGTTATTAGCAGATCTTCAGAAGATGGGTATAGAAGTTGTCCTTCCTACCAATATAGCATTGATGGCCAGTCTGAAAGTTCAGTCCAGTATACTTGATAGGATCAAGTTAGCTCAGTCAACAGATTCCAAGCTTCTGCGACTCAGAGCAGCGTGTGAGGCAGGACGAAGACCAGAGTTATGTGTCCATGAGGATGGTACACTTCGACATTGAAGGCGTCTTTGTGTACCTAGTGGTGATATCAGGCAGGAGATCATGGTAGAAGCTCACAGTTCTCAGTATTCGATTCATCCGGACGGTACGAAGATGTATCGCGATATCCGGGAGCATTTTTGGTGGAATGGTATGAAGAGGGAGATAGCCCGGTTTGTCTTTCGGTGTTTGGTTTGCCAACAAGTTAAAGCTGAACATCAGAGACCGGCTGGACTTCTTCAACCTTTGTCGATCCCAGAATAAAAGTGGGAGCATATAACCATGGATTTCGTAACTGGATTACCTAGGTCCCCGGCCGGTAGAGATGCTATTTGGGTTATTATAGACAGGCTCACGAAAGTGGCTCACTTTCTCCCATTCATAGTTGGTCAGTCGATGGCTCAGCTAGCAGAGATGTACCTCAGGCAGATCGTCAGATTTCACGGTGTACCAGTCAGTATTACCTCGGACAGAGATTCAAGATTTATGTCGCACTTTTGGCGTAGTCTGTAAGAGAGTTTGGGAACTCACTTCTAGTTCAGCTCAGCTTATCATCCGCAGACATATGGTCAGTCAGAGCGTACCATACGAACCTTGAAAGATATGTTGAGATCTTGTACACTCGACTTCGATGGTTCATAGGAAGATCTCCTACACCTGGTGGAGTTCTCGTACAACAACAGTTTTCAGGCCAGTATCCAGATGGCACCGTTCGAGGCACTGTATGGTAGGAAGTGCAGATCCCCGCTAGCATGGAACGATATTGGAGAGAGGCAGATGCTCGGTCCGAAAATGATTACTCAGACAGTTGAGGTGGTTAGAAAAGTCAAAGATCATCTTCGCGTCGCACAAGATCGCTAGCGCCATTAGGCCGATTCTCATCGGCGCCCCCTTGAATTTTTTGTCGCCGAGCATGTATTCCTCAGGATCTCGCCTACCCATGGCGTCATTCATTTTGGCATACGGGGAAAGCTTAGTCCTAGGTGTATCGAGCCATTCGATATTCTAGAGTGAGTAGGAGATGTGTCCTATCGTTTCGTTCTCCCGCCATCGTTGTGTGAGGTGCATGATGTCTTCCATGTATCCCAATTACGATGGTATATCCCGGATCTGAGTCATGTCCTTGATCATTCAGAATTGGTTGTTGGTACCAACCTTTCGTATGAGGAGAGACCCGTATCCATATTGGACCAAAGAGAGAAGATACTCAAGAACAAGACTATCAAGTTAGTCCGTATTTCTTGGGGTCATCACTCTTTGGGTGAGTCAACGTGGGAGCGTGAGGATGACATCCGATCGTGATATCCCGACCTGTTTGATTCGTGAGATATAATGTTTTCCTTATGCCTCATGCCTTCGATTCCTTGTTTGCATGATTGATTGTTTGATTGATTGCTTAGTTATATCTTGTCTGTGATTAGTGTAGTTTGCTTGACCTCTCTAACCTCTTAATTAAATTTCGAGGACGGAATTCTTTTAAGGTGGGTAGAGTTGTAACGCCCGTAGGTCGTATTACGTATTTTTGGTATACGTGTACGTATTTTGACTCATATTGCGTGTCTCATTGCATGGTTATTTTGGCACTTCATTTACTTGGTTCGGGTTCGGTTGGGTTTGGTCTGGTGGGTTTGGTTTGGGTTAGTATGCAAACCCCTACCTACCACCATCCCCCATTTATTAACCCAACAACCCTTCTCTCTCCTCATTCATTTCCCATTACTACTCTTCTTCTTCTTTATTTCTCCACCGACCACCCGTAGTAGGCAAGTGCAACTTGCTTCATGGAGGAACTCAAATTTTGTTGTTCCATTTTCTTCCTCACGAGATTCTAAGATACTTTATTACTTGGCATTTTTAATTTCCATGGCTCATTTCATGTAGATCTAAGTTTTAGTATTATTGATCTTCATGGTTTTGATCTACTGAACTTGGTGGTTTTCGAAATAAGGAGTTCCATATGGTGGGAATTTCGATTTTACGCAAGTTTGTCTTTTGAATGGCTGGATTTCACCAAGTCTTGACCGGGATGGGGCTGTCTTGAGCTCTTGAGCTTTTACGCCTGCTTGTACCGGCCTTGGGGAGAAGATGCAGTTTTACGTACACGTTCTTACGTGCTAGCGTAGTATTTAGTTTTTACGTACACGTTTTATGTGCTCGCATATTAATTACCCTTTACGCACGCATTTGCATGCCAGCGTAATCGCTTCTACGCCGAGTTCATTCGAACTCTACCCAGGGGCTACTCCGCTTGGGTGGAGTGCTTGCTCACGTAGAGCTCCACTCGCGTAGAGCGTTTGCTAGCGTAGAGTCTCGCCCGTATGCGACTTTGCTAGCGTAGAGCGCTTGCTCGTGTAGAATCCCACCCACCTGCTCTCTTGCTCGCGTAGAGCTGCCTATCCTTAGGTCTTGCCCGCGTAGAGCTGTTTTACGCTCGGGGTCTCTTAGGCCTAGCGTAGTCTTGCTCGCGTAGAGACTTTTTGTCATGAACTTGATAATCACGAATTTATTTAATATGACTGGAATGATAATTGTACATGGCATGGTATGGCAAGTAAATGGCATGACGTGGCCTGACGAGACATGATAAGTAAGCCTGATGGGAACTATTGAATGTTGTTGTGACGGCAAGCATGACATGATAAGAATGAATGACCTGGACACCGTGGACGATTGTGTTTGTACAAGTGAACTAGTATCGTCTTGCATCATGTCTAGGGCTGGGACCCCTGAGTACCACGGTCAGGGGTAACTACTTAAACTGACTAAGGCTAATAAGTAGAATAATTCATTATTCATGAAGAGATTTCCCAGCTACAGGCAATCCCGTTATCTGGGAGCCCTATCGTGGGATCTGTAGCCTGCCGTCGAATAGGGCACATTTCCAGCACACTGTCATGTGTTGCACCCTTCAAGCTACCTAAGGGTACATGTGTTCTTTGGACAATGTACCCACATAAATTCAACCCCTAAATTACGTCCGGATAGCCTGGATGGTCTGCAGGGCTTGTGGCTGTGGAACAATCTCATTGCATCTTGCTAGTAATTAGGCCTGTGATAACCCTAGTTAGTTAAAGTATCAAGCCGTACTCATTGCGTGGCCGTGATTGATTGGATGGAGTCTAACCTAGTCTAGTTTTGTCCTGATCCTGTACAAGATCGTTAACATGACCTAAATGCTTGTGCTTACTTTATCGATAAATGGTGGAAAACCAAGTTTCGTCCAGATGAAGGGTTACAACGCCGGTCCTTGTTTGGTTTACGGGTTGTAACTTGGTTATCTGAATAGTCCAATGGTTATCTTATCGTATATCATCATAATTTTCTATATTTCCAGTCTTTTATTATAAAATTATGTTTTGTGCTAATTGCTGGTTTTAGTTCTTAAGTGAAGCCTTCTTTATGGCACTTGCTCTTTCTGGGATCTGACCCAGCTTGTTTTGTATGGCCAGATATCGGAGTAGCTCCAGAGGATCTCCCCACCTTCCAGCCAGATGGTGACCACCAGGCGTAACCCTGGCAACGAGTGGGTTTTATTTTGCTATCCGACTCTATTGTAAAAATATTCTTTTGAGGCGTTTATACGACGAGCACGTGTTAGCTCGATTGCACTTTACTTACTGTCTGCCTACGGGCTGTAGCATGATGAACAAATCTTAGGGTTGATCATGTATGACTGAAACTCTTACTAGTCTTCACATTGTAGATGACTAGCTTCATGATCATCCAAATATGTAATGTATGGGATGCCTTACTATTGTATATTTGATGCTCTGACATCTTGTAACCGTTATTACTTGCTTAAGATTGAGACAATAGGCTTGTTCATGACCATAAGAGACTGATGGCTTGTAGTTATACCCTCATGTATCTAGACAGCCGTGACCATATAGCGAGGTGGGTTGCACTTCAATATACGTAGCTGGCTATGTCCGCCCCCGCTCTCCAGTATTCTGTTTCAGGGGCGTTACACTTGGGTTTGTTTCGTCAATGATTGTTGGAAAATGGATAGGGTTGACAGAATATTCAGTAACATATTATTATTTGAGTCACGGAACCGGAAGTCTACTGCAGTCAGATATATACTGGTGGGGTAGGGATTATAAGCGAAGTGACTTCAAATACCTATATGTTCTCGGGTACCATGTAAACTATATTCCCTTTTCATATGATTATCGATTTTCGTGAATCTCAAATCCTTGTACGTTCATCCTGATTTGATACTAATACCTCCTGGGTATTTCGTACGTTTTCTCAATCAACCCTTGCTAATTTCCTTTCTAGCATTTTATCGTTAGATCATTGATTTCCTTAAATTATACATTGCCAGATTTTGATTCCGTACTTTGTTTGTGTCTTGTATAAACTTTGATCCTAAATCATGTCTATCTGACCATGATTTTCCTGTCTTGTTCTAGTCCACTTGTGTTAAACTATCGATTTTGATCGTGCTTAGTAGTTCGTGCCTTCATGAATTTACTCCTCCTAGTTGCAATTAAAATTTAGGTCACCTCGTGCCCATTTAAATTCTTGATCATTGTTAAATCATATTATATCAACTCGTTGCATATAATTATCGTACTTGGTGTAACGTCTCAGTCCCAAAATAATTAGGACGAAGTACGTCGACATGCCAGCTGCATGCATGGGATGTATATTCCAATATATGGAATCATCGTACGAATACATAAGCTGTAGAATGCAGTAAACCACGATACTGATCTCATCCACAAATAAAGAAGAAGACTTTATAATAAACTCAAGAATTATTATTTACAAATTGTTGGGCAGAGACAAATCTACTACCAACGAAAGAGAGAGAAATACATGATAACGAAATTTTGTCGAGCGATGCGAAGACGATCCAAGTGTAATCATCCTCGAAGAAAAAGTAGATCATGGCCTTGGCTAGAGCACCTGCGAAAACAATAAAAGACACACCTGAAGAATTCACCAGGTCCTCAAAGGGACGAAACAAGATATAATAAACAACATGCCATATAAATACTGAATATAAACTATGACACAAATAAAGTAAGTGACAAGACATCAATAAGGTAACCTAACCGTACTAAAGTGATCATGCAGTTGAGAAGCAATCCTTTCGACGCATGAGCCCTGGCTGTTAATGGGATCGGCATAGTCCCCATATAGGGCACCAGGGGCCTACGTCTGTAACGTCCGAAGATCCTCAGAGGGCATCATGTGCAAGGGGGTACGTCCATAACGCTCTGGGAAACGTCAGAGGGCACCTAGAGCCTGCGTCTCCGGAGGAGCGCACAGGTAATCAGGAAAGTATAAAGAAGCCCATACGTCAGTTATTGTTCTCCCCACACAATGTCCCTATCAAGTCGCATATGCGATCATGTACATCTACTAACTGTTAAGTCTCCTACATGCCTCTATCAGCAGTTAAACCTAACGCACGCGTACGGATGATCAACCAACATGCGAGGACCTCTACATGCTACTCATCTCACACATACTCGTGGTACAACTGTGTCAAGGTTTATACATTACACTACAGATTATAGTCTCTTAACTCTAGGGCCATATGCAATCAAAGGATAATAACAAGGTACAACAAATATCACTAAGCAGGCAGTAAATCAGGAACTGTAATAATAGTACAGCTAAAAGAACTGAAAATAAATATACAGTGATATACAATAAATAAAATGCAGACTAATTATAAACAGTATATTATGGCAAGGTATCTTGCCTGGTGTATCGTCTGATGAGGTGCGATGATCCGTCAAGTCCTATGGTCCAATAGTCGAGGTCGTAGGTAAGGGCCCAAATTTTACGAGAAAATAACAGATGTGATCAGTCATGATTAATGATGATAATCGAGGAGCATTATGAGGAGATAACTACGTTAGGGAATATACTTTATTTATTGGAAAAACTATGTTGAAAATATAGTTTTTTCTGGTCCAAACATTCTAGATAATACACACTGTGAAATAAATAAAAAAAACCATTTTTAGGCTAAAAATACTCTAAAGTTGTCGAAAGGAATTATAAAAATAACATTAGTAGAAATAATTTAAATAAACATTTGAAAAATGTTAGGAAACCGGTTTATCATTTGGGACTCTATCTTTACGGGTCAAAAATAACTATTTGAAAAGGTTAGAAACTTATTGGATTTAACATATTTTTAGAAGAATTTAAAATCTAACAAAGTGATTTAAATCTACAAACTAATTTTTTTTTATAAATTTTGGGTTTTAAATTACATTTGAAAATAGCAAGAAATAATATTTTCATCGATTCCCTAAATTAATAATATTAACAAATATAAATAATATTTTTTTACCACCACAATAATAGTAAAAAATTATTATAATAATTATAACTATAATGTACACATACCAAGATATTTTAAATAATAATCAAATAATACAGCCAATAATAGAACAATAAGAAACAAACAAACATAAGAAAACAAATAAAAACAAAGGAAGCAGCTAGCTGCTGTTCCCGAAATAAATAAAAAAACACATTAAAAGTTGTTGCTTCTCCTCCTTTGAGGAGCCAGAACCAATTATCAAAAGAAGCATATGAGAGAGAGGGGTTTATTAATCAGGGGAAGAACTCTTCGAAGATGAGAGAGTGAAGGAGTTGGATGGGGAGAGAGAGAGAGAGAAAGGAGGATAAGGAAGGGGCGGACTCACCATGGCTCGATGCACGGCTGGCGGGGGAGGTGCGTCGTCGGCGCCATCATCGGGCGGTGCACGGGAGAAACACGACAGCCCAAAGGGCTAGCGGCCATCGGTATTCGTCGGGTGTGTCCGAGGCGGAGTGGTGGAGTCGCTGGCACCTCGGCCCTACGACGCTGGAGAGGGTGGCGAATCTCGCGGCGGAGGTGCGAAGGTTGCAGCGAGCTCGCCGTGGAGGAGCGCAGCATGGGAAATCCTCCGGCGGTGCGGTGCCGAGCTCGTGTCGGGGGCGTGGCTGTGCGAGCAAGGCGGAGGCCATACGGACGGTTGGCGGCTTCGGCCAGGAGATGGGGGCGCCGGTGGGGGTGGTGATGATGACGCCGGGGTGGTGACGGTGTTTATGGGTTGTCGGAGAGGTCTGGTTTGGTGTGCGGGGGAGGAAGTAGAGGAGACGGAATCGTAGCTTTAGGTTTTAATGGTGTCGGGGGTGTGTCCGACACGAGAATAATGTAAATGTATAATATGGAATAAGAACGGTGGATACAGACACGATGCACATCTGTGGTAGAAGTTTTGGCTTGTGGAATTTATGGGAAAAAGAAGGTATGGAGACTCTCCTTATATAGGAGGTGGAAGCTCCTAGTTAGATAAGCCTTTAGATTTTTTTCAACTCCCCCATAGATAATTCACATAATAATTTAAATAACTTTAAATCAAAATATTAGTATCTTTCTAAGCTTTAAACTAGCAAATTCTTATATTAAATTCAAAACCGTTTGATATTTATTTTAAAACTCAAATTTTGATTTAAATCACAAGTACTACATTTATAATACTTTTTTATAAAAATTTAAATAATAATAATTTATTAATTTCGAAAATCACAGTAATAATTTGAATATTTGAAATAAAATAATTTCATAAATCAATTTTTACATAAGTTTCATTTTCCGTATTTGCATAAAAATAATATTTGTGAAACATTATATTTGCACAATAAAAGTAAATACCACTTTAAAGTAAAAAAAATTAAAATATTTAACTCATACTATTTTGAACCTATATTATAGCTATAAAATGTTTTCAAACAAATATGTACCTCGCACATATTCGCACTCGACGAGTAATTACGAAACGCAAGCTCGCACGCTACGTAAATTACGACAAATGCGAACTCGTATGCGACGTACAAATCCGAACTACAGAATAATTACCAAAATTATAGTAGAAATTTAGGGGGTTTACATTCTACCCAACTTAAAAAAGTTTCGTCCTCGAAATTTAAGAATAATTAGAATAGATAGGGTTGAAGAGTTAAAAAGAGTTTTGTCATAAGAACCACGATTTAATCATTGGACGAGAGAAGAAACGATATTTGATAAAAATTAAATAGTTAGAAGATGGCCAATGCATGACAACCTATCAATGTTTAAAATCATTCAACGTTATCCTTTTTCTATAAACATGCAACCTTATAAATAGACAATGACTTCTCCAATCTCAGTGTTGAGTCATAACTCAATAAAAATCTTTGTTCAAGTTCGATCTCAACGTAATCAAATACTCGCTTCCTTATCTAGTTAGCATTTTTCTCATCAAATTTAAATTTTCTTGAAGCAAGTTCCCTTTTTTTCCTTTATCCGATTTGATAACTATCCTTAAAGAACCTCAAACACTACTTAAAATTTTTGAAGCATACTCTTGTATATATCAACCTTCAAACTGCTGTTTATTCAACTCACAAACAATCGATTACTTAAAATATGTTATTATATGTGATCTCACATAATTAGAAATTTAATAAGTCATGAAACTTTAACTTAATAAATCTGCAATCTTCATCTTTCAACATATCTATACATTTCCTCAAGCTCTAATCTTCTTGAAAATTTAGGCTCAAGAAATCAATTTAGTCAAAAATATGGTCAAGGTTACTTTAATATGAAATTATAACCATAATCGCAAAATCTTTGATAAGTCCAAACTTTTTATTCAATACTTCTCAAATACTCTTCTTCCTATATATTTTCTCTCGTGCTAGTCCCTCTCGCATAATTACCTTCAAAATTTTACATAAAATTTCTTCACCCAATTTAGCCGAAAGTAAAATTTGTCTCACCTTGTTACGACCTTTAAATTTACCATCATCATATAGTTAAATTCTTAAATCATCAAAAGTTTAAAAATTTACACCCTTCTTGAAATCTAATAATTTTCCATTGATCATCTCAAAATTTCTTAACAATAGATTACCACGAATAATCGCCTTGTCGATCAAGCAATCTACTCTCATTAAATCATGAAATGTACTCCGCCTAATAGGGTTCTACTGCAAGATTTTACTTATGCATATTCAATCATATTATTCAACTATACCACTACTCCCCTCTGTGGGTTTTCTAATCTAACCTCTACTAACCATAGGATGTCATGATCAAATTTTAATATTTGCATAAGGGAATCATACAAGGAACAAGGTTGCATAAAACATAATGGAGTAAAAATGAAATTCTCAATGAGGAAAGTAAAGCAATTGTGAGAAAATATAGTTAGGTTCAATGGTCGGGATAAGGGTTTGGATAATAAATAAGGGTTGTTATTTATTGTGCAGAAAAAGCAAATACTAAAAGGACAAGGGTCAAGCAATCAAGGTAAAACACAAGGCTAATCATTAAGGAATTAAGTAGACCACAATCGTATATTGGGTCGAAAGATTTGAGTCGAGGTTGGGTCCCTATCTGTAGTCAGAAAGTATTTTGGTAACATGGTAATGGTTATACTTTAGCATTTTGTCCCGAAAGTCGTATCATAAAAAATAGAGCACAAAGGGACGGGTTTGAGTGGGACATGATATACCTACATAAAGGTGGGCTCGTCTAGGTCTTGCATGTAAAATTTGTTGGGAGGTAACTGTTTGCCATGAAATATAAAAGAGCAGAACAATTATCGGAGGACTGGACTTTTACTTCACGTTACAAACTCGCTTGTACAAAGAAAGCCTAGGGACGAAAGCCTAGGTACATCAATCTAAGTACAATTGTTTATTTTAGATTCTGGGGGGTGACGATAGAGGCTCGAGAAGGCGATGACAGCCCTGCCTTACTCCTTGGACGATCGATATGTAACCTTGGCTCCAAAAGATTGCTTGGCGTTGAAGAAATGCTCTCTTTGCTCTCTTTCTGCTTTTCTTTCCAAGTATTTTGGTGCTCTCTGATCTCGAAAAAGGGGTCTTTTCTAAGAGAATGGCACCTTGCTATTTATAAGAGGGGAATGCAATCATTAGGGTTTGCAATGATTGTCCCTTAGAGTGGTGGCGGCCTGTTGATTAATCAATCTGGGCTATTAGTTTTGAGTGTGATGAATTTGGGCCATTAATATAGACTGTGCCAAATCCTATCAGTAATTAATGCTGATTACAATAAATCTCCATCATGATGATTTGTTGATGTCTGCAAATCTGAACGAATAAATCTAATTCATTCTTCCGCCACGTGTCCCAGATTATTGGGATTTGACCCAATCGTTGATTGCAGTAAATCTGGGAGATTGATTGACTTTGTGACACATGTCCTGGGAGCCACTGAGGGGATCTGAGCCGCATGAGGATTGAGCCGCATAAGACTGGCCACGTATCAAGGCTGCTTGGGGAGTGGCCCCCGAACCTTTGAACCACATGATAATCTGGGCAGCATGAACGTAGGCGGCCGCGTAATGGGTAGCTCCTTCGTGAGCCGCATGGAGATGGTCTTTGTGAGTCGCATGGGGAAGCCTCTGCTTGAGCCGCATAGGGGGAGCATCTGCTTGAGCCGCATAGGGATGTTTCGATCTGAGCCGCATAGGGCAGCTTTGGCCAGAGCCGTATGGGGAGTCTCCGCTCGAACCGCATATGACTGTCCACGTGTCTAGGCTGCATGACATTTTTTGGATCTCGGGGGATTGTGTCAGAGATCTTCTTCGTTTCCCTAGGAGTCTGTCATTATGACAGAGTCATAATTATATTTTTTGTGTCAGGGCTGTCACTTTTTTCAGAGCTGTCAGCCGTCAAGGTAATTAATACAGTATAGGACGAAGGGAAAAACTATTTGGAATCCATGTGTCTTCTCTTTTGAGCTGCATGGAACGTATCGAGCCACATAGTCCCTTGCGCCGCATGAATCTCTGAGCCGCATGGGCTTTCTGAGCCGCATGGGGTTCCCTGGCCGCATGGATCTCTCTTTATTCTTTTCCATGCTTCTACAAGACCCCCTTCAAAGTTTTCAATTTGCAAAATTGAAATACTTTGAATAAGAAGCATGGCTGTGTATAAATTTTTCTGGCCGTATATGAAATCCTGACCGCATAGATGTTTCAGCCGCATGGATGGCTTAGCCGCATAGATAGTTCAGCCGCATGGATGGTCAGCCGCATAGATGTCTCAGCCACATAGGCTTTCTGCCACGTCATTGTTGCCACGTATGGCAATCTTTTGCATTAAATGCTGTTGATTTGCTGTCAGTTTTACAGGCTACTTTTCGGTGCGAGATCCCAGGAGTTTGGCCTTCATTTTAGGCGGCTCGTCTCGATAATCGAAGAGTCGTTCTTCGTGTATGCACGGGAATCGGGACGCCTCGCTTTTATTTATAAATATGGATGAGTTCAGTCGGAGGGATTTCTTTACTTCCTCTTTCGTTCCAACTATTGTTGTCTCGCCTCTCTTTCCTCATTTCCCTTGTTTGACCGTCGGAAATGGCCCCCAAATCCTTCAAGGTTGCCTCTGCTGCTGCGAAAGGCAAGAAGGCGGCTTCCTCGTCGGCCGTCGCGCCCGAAGTGCACTCCGATGTCCGCCCTGCTTTCAAGTGTAAGGATTGCTTTTGAATTCTTTGCACCTAAGAACCCACGGCTCTGTTGCATGATTTATGCACAAGCCTTCGTTTGAACCGCCAAAGTTCAATCGTGATGGAGCCGCATATGATGTATGGCCCGCATAACCCTCTCACATCTGAGCCGCATAGGAGATGCCCTATGTTTGAGCTGCATGAGAAGGATTTGAGTCTCTGGATATGAACCGCATGAAATCTCTTTTGAACAGAGCCGCATATGTTTCTGACAAACTGAACCGCATAGCATTTTGCTAAGTCGTGCCGCATAAGCTCTTCTGCTAGATAGAACCACATATGTTCAACTGATCCGCATAAGCTATCGAACCAGTGTCTCATGGAACTCCCAACTGAATTGGGCCGCATGAGGCTGTGTTGACCCGAACCGCATAGGCTCTATTGAAGCCGTGTCGCCTGAAGCCCAGTTGAAATTTGAGCCGCATAAGGCTTCTTTGATCCGAGCCGTACAGGCTCGTAGGAACTTCTTTTTTAGATTTGTTCAGTGGTTTCGTTTTAACCATCTTTTAACCCTGTTTCTTTTTGTCCTTTTCCAGTGAACCTTCCAACCAACCCAGCAGGAGAACTTCTTGTGGGTTCAGCTCAATTTGCCGTGGGTGTGCGGCTCGACGGCTTAATTCGACATATAACGGATCAGCTTCCCTCTAATGAACCTTTGGAGAGGGTGGCTGCCATCAACAACCAGCCTTTCCACTTCCTTTGTACTATGATGAATTCGGAGAGACTGGACGGAGAATATCTGAAACCGGCTTTTCTTTTTGGAGATACTTTTTCTATAAAGAACTCCCGATTGCTGGACATTTCTGAGAACTGGGATTTTACTGTAGACGGGGTGAAGATCCATATTCCCGAGATGGAGCGGCATTTTCCCCTCTCGTGGTTTAAAATGGTACCGTTGAGCCGGGTAATGGCGGGCTCCCTAACTCCCACCCAGTCGGAGATGTTCGTGGGCAACATCCACTATAATAGGCGTACGGGGTCAGCATGTGCGGGCAAGGATTCAGTCAGTCGGAGTGTGATGGGGCTGCTTCCTGGTACTTTTATAAACGTGACTGGTCCCAACTTCTCTTTTACTCGAGCCGATACCTTTCTGAATCAACTCGCTCGCAAGGGGTCTTATCATGTGGGTAGGTTGTCGCTGCTGAATTGGGTAAACCCTATTCCTATATGGGCCAATCTTACTTCATGGATCCTGAGGAACTACGGGAAGTCCCTTCGGGAGATTGACCTTTACTACGCCATCCGGGCCACCTGTTACGGGTTGCCCATTAACAAGCCTCTGTTCATGGCCCTTTTGGAGCTGTATAACCGGCGTACGGGGACTTTTTTTGCGCCCAGAGGGGAGTTGGGACTTGCTCTCCATGAAATACATGCTGTTTCTAAGCTGCCGTGGGGGGGGGGGGGGCGAGGCCTTTGAAGTATATACCCCGACGAACGAAGAATTCAGTGATCTGGATCGACGATTCCCGGGTTTCGTCGCTGTATACCGGGAACTGCTGTGCCACCATAGCCTCTGTCACCAGACTGCTATTAAGAAGAATAATAGTTCAGAAGGGAACGCCCCCCGTACCACGGCTTGGGTCGCGTATCTTTTCAAATTATGTCCTTCCGGACGGGTTTCTCCTCGGAGTCCTCGAACCCAGGCGGAGGTAGAGGACCTGAAGTTGAATGCAAAAAGGTCGAGGTCCAAACGCGATAGATTTGGGAGTCGCACTGACTCCTTCAGTTATTTCCACTACGGTACCCAGGAGATGTCTGAAAAAGCACTTTTGGCCGGGTTCTTGATGGTGTGGCTACGAAATTGTGTAGTCTCAGGAGGGACAGGTTCTACTGAAAGGATCAGCCGCCACTTCATTCTCCCGGCTGTGAAGCTGGTCTTCAAAGTCAGATTAGCCCTTCTTTCGGCCATGGTGTGTAGCATACACCACGGCCTCCACACATTTTCGTCTAAAGTCATTGCTCGCGAGACGACGCTGGACTTTGAGCGGATAGAACTACCATACCATTACCTCATGGGGTGGTTATTGATGCATTACCGGTCGTTGATGAGGCCAGGAACTGAAGAAGATGTTACTGCTGATGACGCCTTCCTTTTTCGATATCGTCATCAGCCTTGGGAGCATGACACCATGCCGACCTGTCGGAGGGCGTTGGCGAGAGTTGACGGGCCCGACTTCTTTGTCTCTCTTCCTCAATTTATCGTTAGAGAAGTGAGGGGAGTACATGTTGACGGCGTTGATCCTCCCCAACTCTTATCTGAGAAGATGCTTCTTTGGCTGTGCAATATTCGCCCTGCGCACCTAGTATATCGTTATCGAAATAACGTATACCTGGAGCCTTATCTGCCCAGTATATTTTCCCGTCAATTCGGGTATAGTCAGCTGTTCCTTGATTGCCCCAGCGCTTGCCTAGGCTTTGAGGGCAGCGTACTCGATGGCATCCGGGCTTGGCATTATTACAATGCAGTCCATACCCGGGCTAGCTTCTCGGTCCCTGATGCTAAGACGGCAGGGGATATTTTGTACATGGCAGCCCTTTATCATGTTGCAGCAAGCAAGCCTCCTGTCAACTTTGATATGAGTACTAGCTTCATTGCTGGCACTGGCTTGGCCGAGAAGCCTGAGGGATCCAAGAAGAGGAAGAGAGGGGCGAATAGGGTTCCTGTGCCGGACTCAGAATCTACTGCGGTGGATGAAGAAGATGATGAGCAGGACGCTGATGACTCGTCGTATTCTTCGGACGATGAAGTTGGGAATCAGCCCCCTATTATGCCGGGTGAAAGGGTGGCGGGTCAGCCGCCTACTGGTCCTGACGAGGTGGTGGAGGATCAACCACCTGCTGTACCTGGTCCTTCGCGTGAGCGAAGCAGGCGCGTGATTACCGCTAATGGCCGAACCTACTCTACAAAGCATGATGCGGTAAGACGTCGCAGGCTGTTTATTGATGATGTTGACGTTGTTTCTGAAGTGATTTGAATTTCAACTACCTCCTTCTTCCTTCTTCTATGTTATGGCCTAATCATTTTTCCTTTTGCTCTTTATAGGCGTCAGATGAGTTTGCTTCTCAGGACCCGATTGCCGAGGTCGATTCGGTCTTGTCCTATTTGGTCAGTGATGTGTGCACTGCTATCATTTCTGCTGGGGTTCTTCCGGAGGCGGCCGAGGAGTCTCACCTTGCTGGGACCTCAACCCAGGGGGATGGGGGTTTTACAGCGCCCGTCCCTGGGACATCTGAACTTCAACAGGATGACACTATCTTGGCTGGCTCCCTTTCAGGGATGGCTGTGACAGAGAAACCAGTTGAATTCGGCTCGGGAGCCGCGGGTGGGGAAACTACACCAGCTGTGAACGAGCCGCAGCCTCCATGCTCTTCCCCTGGTAAGATAAGTCAAACCTTAACTTGTGAGGAAGTCTATTTACTCCATCATCCTATCCTTCGGGTTACGTCGATTAATGGTTGCTTTGGACGTACAGATCCTACCCCTTTATTGCCGGTGACGGTCATCGTCGGGGCGGACTCCACCAGAGGGGATCTGACGGAAGCACGTGTGCCTCCTTCTTTTCCAACCGATATTGAGGGGCCTCCAGCCGGCTCGAGTTCGGGAGCCCAAGTGGCAATACAGCTGGGGCAAGGGACGATGCCTCCTGTACCCTCCTCTGCGAATATAGTTTCGGGGGTTAACCTTTACGCCCTGTCCAGCATCCAGGCTCTTCGGGCAGCGGAAGAGGAGCTAGCTGCCATTCATGCATCTTTTCGCACAGAATTTGTTTTCTTGGTGGCGGGGACGGCAAGTTCTGAGGCTACTCCTTCGGTACTGCCTGCCACACTCCCTTTGATGCCGTCCTCTACAGAGGTTTTGGATGAAGTGTTCCAGGATAGGTCGACAGTTTCTACCGCCACCTGAAGAGGGGGATCAAGGCAGCTGTAGAAAGGAGGACTCCCTTTGCTCTGGCCCGTCAATACGCCGGTGGCCAGATCAATATCCTTAGAACACTCCCCGGTGGGGGGGAACTGGCTGCACTTTTGGAGCCTAAGCTGTTAGAGGCTGATCGTCTTGTGGCCCAGTTTCGCATGTTGCAACGAGTTGATTTACCCGCGGCAATAAACTAAGAGCGCAATTTTCTCGTTACCGCGGTGGAGAAGGTGATGGTTGCCCGGGAATCGCTCAAGCCGGCTATATTAAAAGACCGCCGGGATTTGACTCGGTTGTACGATCAATGGAGCCGTCGAACTGAAGATTGCGCGGCTCGGGAAGCGACTGCCTCCCGTGGGGTAACCGACACCCGAGAGCAGATCGTCGAGTTCCAGAGAAAGCTGGCCTTCCTGGAGTCTGAGCTCGAGGCTGCTTGTACTGAGAAAGGGATTGCCATTCAGGAGGCTGACAAGTTTAGTAGGACTTCTGCCAATCTAGAACTTGCCCTGAAGAAGATGGAGAACGACTGGCAGGCGTATATGTATTTGAGTGACGCAGAGCAGTTGTCCCAAGAGGCCGAGTGCCGAGCTAAACAGAGGCTTGAGCGGGGGACTGCCTTGGTGAAAAACCGCCTCTTGGAGTTGTGTAATGCCGAACTATAGTCGGCCTTTTCTTCTTTTGTTTCTGTTTCTTTTTTCTTTTCTTTTATGATAGGGACGTGGTCCCAACACATGTAGCACTTTTTCTTCCTTCAAATAAAGAGTACTTTCGATTCTACCCTTTATTTGTATTGCTTGTTGTGCCTATGATATTATGGTGTTGTTTGCCCCGCATGGGGGACTTTTTTGTGGACCTGTTATCCCTGGCATACCTTGGTTTTAGGTACGGATAACAAGTTCGATTGGGGATACCTAGAACAGTTCCACGGCAAGGTGGTCATGGATGTTCTTGGTAGTAGAAGAAAGAATGCCGTGGAGCAGCTGGGCTCCCGGGGCATGATGAGAGATGATGGGCCCGTACTAAGAAACTTAGCAAAGGATATTTGTGGGCCTATTATCCTTGGCGTACCCTGGCTTAGGATACGGATAATAGGATGAAGGAGAACCAACATACTCACTCAGAGGTAATGAGGACATGGCAAGTATGAGGGTTTTACCGTGGGGTCTTCCTACTCAGAGGTAATGAGGACATGGCAGGAGTGGACTCAACGGAAGAGATTTGTGGTCAACAGAGGACATTTGTGGGCCAATTACCCTTGGCATACCCTGGTTCAGGGTACGGGTAATAAGATAAGATAGGACCAACATACTTACTCGGAGGTAATAAGGACATGGTAAGTACGGAGGTTTTATTGCGGAGTCTTCCTACTCAGAGGTAATGAGGATATGGCAAGAGTGGACTCAGCGGGGAATATTTATGGACCTGTTATCCTTGGCATACTCCGGTTGTGGGTACAGATAATAAACCATAAAGGGAATCATCATACTTACTCAGAGGTAATGAGGATATGGCAAGAGTGGACTCAGCGGGGAATATTTATGGACCTGTTATCCTTGGCATACTCCGGTTGTGGGTACAGATAATAAACCGAAAAGGGAATCATCATACTTACTCAGAGGTAATGAGGACATGGCAAGCATGAAGGTTTCTTCGACGGAGCCTTCCCATTCAGAGGTAATAAGGATATGACAGGAGTGGGCTCAATAAAGGAGGGTACATAGAATGATTCAGAGGTGATGAGGACATGGAAGTTCTATCTAGGGGGTGATTTGTTTTTGGCGGAAGTGAAACGACTCAGAGGTAATGAGGACATGGCCGTTTTGGAAATTTGTGGATCTGTTACCCTTTTTGTGCACTGGGAGTGCGGGTAGTGGATCATAAGGGAGGATTTCTTTCAGAAAGAAAGTTCAGAGGTATGATCATACATGACTTACTATCTAAAAGGGTGACCGGAATGTGAGTTCAGAGGCATCAGCGGATACATGACTCGATAATTTGGAATATCATGAAAGTGTGAGTTCAGTAGCACCCGTGGGTACTTGACTCGATAATCTGGAATGTTGTGGATGTGAGTTCAGCGGCACCAGCGGGTACATGACTCGATGATCTGGAATATTGTGAATGTGAGTTCAGCGGCACCAGCGGGTACATGACTCGATGATCTGGAATATTATGAATGTGAGTTCAGCGGTACCAGCGGGTACATGACTCGATAATCTGAAAATTGTGAAGGTGAGTTCAGCGGTACCGACGGGTACATGACTCGATGATCTGGAAAATGTCGTTTTAGACATAATATTTCTTCAGGAACTTGCCGTTGACGGGCAACAATAGCAAGTCTCCATTTTGTTTGGCGAGGCGGTAAGCTCTAATAGAGAATACAGCCTCGATGATAAATGGACCTTCCCATTTTGGCTGGAATTTGCCGGCGGTCTTGTGAGTCATGACCATCGGCCTCCGGACTGCCAGAACGAGATCGCCGACTTAGAATGTTCTGATTTTGACCTTCTTGTTGAAGGCTCCAGAGGTGCGTGCTTGGTATAGCTCGATCCTTTGCTGAGCGAGGAGGCGCTTTTCATCTAAGGCCTCTAACTCTTGTAGCCGGTGACGGTAGTTATCATCCATCGTCAATTGATAAGTGAGGGCGACGCGGAGTGAGGGTATTTGAGTCTCCAATGGGAGAACTACCTCACTCCCGTACACCAGGGAGAATGGTGTGTTCCCTGTGGCTGTTCGGACTGTGGTACGGTATGCCCATAAGCATTCACCAAGCTTCTCGTTCCAGTCGCGTTTGTTGGACGATACAAACTTCTTGAGTAACTTGATGATGATTTTGTTGAATGCTTCTGCCAACCCATTTGCTGTTGGATTGTATGGTGTCGAAGTAATATTCTGGATGCGGTGCTTGTCGCAGAACCGATAGAAGGCGTGGCTTGCAAACTGCGAACCATTATCGTGGATGATCCTTCGAGGCAGTCCAAAGCGATAGATGACATGATGCTTAAGGAAGCTGATCACGTTTGAAGTCTTCACTTCTGCAAGTGGGACAGCTTCCGCCCATTTGGAGAAGTAATCTGGGATTGCGAGTATGAAGCGATGTCCTCGGGAGAAAGGTGGAGTGATTGGACCAATGATATCCATCCCCTATGCTTCGAACGGCCAGGATGCCACTGTCGGATGTAGAAATTCGGATGGCTGGTGGATGAAGTCCGCGTAGACTTGGCAGGCTTTGCACTTTCTTGTATAGTCTATCGTATCTGCTACCATCGTGGGCCAGTAGTAGCCCATTCGACGAAGACGGTCTTGCAATTTAGGGCTAGGCTGATGGGCCCCGCAGACACCGTCATGAGCTTCTCGTACGGCTTCTTTGGCTTCCGCGTTTGACAGGCACCGAAGCAAAAACCCATCGTAGGATCGCCGATACAGCATTTTCGTCTCTGTATCGTAGAAGAATCTGAGAGAACGCCGTCTGATGGAGGTGGCTTCCTTTGGGTTCTCGGGCAGGATATCATAGACGACAAAGTCAATGAATGGTTGTCTCCAATCTGGGACATCGTCAATCGTCTGGACGGAATAACTCGCCATAAATTGAACGTTGTTTTTGGAGCAGACCAGTTCGTGGCCTATCACATCTACCGATTGATGAGTATGATTTGGCACTGCTAGGGAAGCGGTCAGGCCGGCCAAGGCATCGGCTTCGATATTTTGGAGTCTGGGGACATGCTCAATGAAGAATCCTTCGAACAACGAGATAATGTCGATCGCTATTTGGTGATAGGGGATCATGTCTTCATGACGAACCTCGTACGAGCTTCGGATCTGGTTGACGATTAACTGCGAATCGCCGTATGCTTCGAAATATTCTACCTCCAGCTCTTTTGCAAGCTGGAGGCCAATGACCAAAGCGTTGTACTCGGCCATATTGTTAGAGCAAGGTTCCGTGAGAGAGTAAGCACGATTAATCACTAGTCCGGAAGGAGAAACCAGCACCACCCCGACTCCGACGACGATATTGCCCTTAGGTCCGGTCCTTGAGGCGTCGTCGAAGAACATTTGCCATATATCATCGTGAAAGGTTGCATGAGAGTCGGCGACCTCATCTGGGATTCCTTCATATATTCTGGTCGACTCCGAGCCCGGGTGGGCTGCTAAAAAGTCTGCCAGAGCTTGACCTTTAACAGCCTTTTACGGGACGAAGATCATATGATAAGGAGACAGCAATATTGTCTATATGGCGAGGCGGGAGCTGAGAGCCCCTGGTTTAGTCATGAGGACCCTGAGAGGGTTAACTCTTGAGATCACGTATATGGTTTGCCCCGTGACATAGTGTCGCGTCTTTTGAATAGAGAACACCAGGGCGAGACATTCCTTTTCCACAGCAGTGTATCGGTGCTCTGGCCCAATCATCATTCGACTGAGGTAATATATGGCCTGTTCATGGCCTGCATTATTGTTTTGTGCCAGCAGAGCCCCGAGGGAATGTTCCATTGCTCGTACGTAGAGCAGGAATGGTTTTCCAGCAACCGGAGCCACCAGGACTGGAGGGTTTGACAAATATTCTTTGATGCTATCAAAGGCCCGCTGACATTCTTCGTCCCATACGAATGAGATGCCTTTCTTCATGAGATGGATGAATGGTCGACATCGCCCGAAGAGGTTAGAAATGAACCTCCTGATGTAAGCTAACCTCCCTTAAAGGCCTCTGAGTTCGCGAAGATTTCTCAGGGGACCCATCTTCATAATTGCCTTCGTCTTTTCAGGGTCTACATGAATATCCTGGACGGTGATGATGAAACCCAAGAATTTTCTGCTGGATACACCCAAAAAAGATTTCCTAGGGTTTATTTTTAAATTGTGCGCTCACATCAGGTCGAATACTGTTCTCAGATCCTGCAAATGGTCTCCCTTACAGCGACTCTTGACGGCGATGTCACCAACGTAGTACTCCACTGTCTTGTGCAAGTGTTCTCTGAAGATGATACTCATGGCTCTTTGATATGTGGCACCGGTATTCTTCAAACCGAAAGGCATGACTGTGTAACAGTATGTGCCAATCGGTGTTCGGAATGATGTATGCTTTTCGTCGTCAGGAGACATCTTGATTGGTTATACCCTGAGAAGCCATCCATGAATGACATACGTTCGAAGCCGCATGTGTTGTCGATCATGATGTCTGTGATAGGGAGGGAGAATTCATCTTTTGGACATGCCTCATTCAGATTGCGGAAGTCGATGCAGATTCAGATATTTCCGTTCTTCCTGAGGACCGAAACCATGTTGGCGACCCAGTCAGGATGTTGCTCCTCACAAATGAAGCTGCTGGCTATCAGTTTGTTGACTTCGACTTCGATCGCATCCATGATGCCTGGGCGAAAGTGTCGCTGTTGTTGTTTGACCGGCTTTGCATCTGGCCAAATGTTGAGTTTGTGGAGAGCAATATCGGGATCTAACCCCGGCATGTCTTCATAGCTCCATGCGAACACATCAATATATTCTTTGACAAGTTCCAGCAGTGATTCTCGCTTTTCGTCTGTTAGGCTTTTACTAACGAAGATTGGTTTTGAAGAAGATTCGTTACCGAGATCCACTTGTATAACTTCATCTTTAGTAGGGGGTTCTCTAAGTTCGGACCGCTTTTCCCATTGTGCATCCAATTGTTGGGCCCACGGCTCTAGCTCGAGGATTTTGGGAATGTCTTTATCTTCTTCATAAGCGTCGATGAATGCCATGTTGACTGACAGGACTTGTCTGAATATGTCTCCGATGCTGGTATCCGAGTCAGAAGTTGGTGACCCGGTTGAATGTGACTGCCAGTCATATTCTTCATCTGAACTCTCAGGGGTCGTCGTGGGTGTTACATACCCTAATCTACATCGAGTTTTGCTATAGTAGTCCCGTGGCTTGCCAGCCGGGACTGGTGGCTTCAAAGGTAATCGTCGCCCGGTGCCGTGGTTCAAGCCTGGTGTAGTCTCCAGATCATATCCCTATTTTTGCATGAGATATTTGGATTGGGGGCTATAAAGATACAGAGGCAGTCTTCCGGCATCTGACCCAAGGTCGACTTCTTCTATGGTGAAGGGATGCGGATCGACCTTCCGGCCGAAGATGATTGGATGATCCCCTTCCTCGATTATGTGGTAAGCGTCTTCCACTGGAGTAAGCTGGATTGCGGTGTACACATTTGTCACCTCTGTGTGTAGGTGAGTGCCTATACCATGTTCCATAGCATACATTATACACACCTTATTGAGCTCGAGGTAGTTCAAAGATAGCCCTTTATTGATGAAGTAAGGTATCTTTTCTTGGGGGATTACATCATCTGTAGAGGGAACATCAGTGTGGGCAGCCACATACTTGGCTAGCTTCGGTTCCTCTTCGGCTACCCCCTGTATAAATGAAGACTGAGAGGACGACCTGGGCAGCTTGATCGTCAGAGGTTCAGCTGGTGGAGCAGAGCGTTGAGTTATTGGCAGGCTAGCGACCCCCAGCTTGGTACTTGATGCTGGGCGGGGAGTGGTTGGTTCGCTAGAAGTCCCAAACCTTGCATCGGAATGACGATTCTTCTTGGGAAGGCGTATCGTCATCGGTTTGTCGGAGGGATTGAGCTTCTCCGTTTGCGGCTGGCCGACTCTCGGCAGCCTGATTGTCAGTGGCTCCATTGTGGGTCTTGGCACTTGGTCCGACCTTGGCGGCCGAATTATCATCTGCTCTTCTTGCGCCGAGAGGCTGATTGCGTCCTTACGCAGAGTGGCTGTAAGGGGTGCAGACTTGCCAGGTTTACGAGCTTGGAGGTGGATCGTCAGAGGTTCTTCTGATCCTGTGGCTGTCTCGGTACGAGCTTGCACATCTCCTTCACCAAGGTGCTTCTTTGACTTTTTGTACAGGCAGGAATCTGAGTAGTAGGATTCGACCCCTTTGAAGGGATCGATATCAGCAAATTTTGTCCTCACGAAGCCGTGTTTGTCGACATATTTGAAGCACTGGTGCAGCGTAGAAGGCACGATCATATAATCATGTATCCAAGGGCACCCCAAGAGGATGTTGTAAGAAGTGTCTGCATCTATGACGTAGCAGGTGACTTCTGATTGGAGATCGCCAATCTGACACTTCAGACGAATCTTCCCAATTGGATATCTCCTGCCCAAATTGAAACCGCTGATGGCGGTGGTTGTAGGCGTCAGGCGATGTATCGGAATATGAAGATGATGTAGCAGACCCTTCGGAATGATGCTTATGGAAGACCCAGGATCAATGTGCATCCGATCCACCTTTACGTCGCCGATGTATCCAGTGTAGTATAACGGGCGATCGTGTAGGTTGGTTTTGATGAGCATGTCCTGCGGAGTGAAGACATTGGGCATCGCTCCCGTGCAAGCGCTGTCTTGGAGATCTGCAGGCGGGTTTTCTCCCGTGAGGTTGACCTGAGCCAAGTACGCGTCGACCTTTTGGAGTGCATCGCTCAAAGCCGCGCGAACATCTTTTGAGAGTCTCAGAAGCTTGTATAATGACAACTTGGCCGGTGTGTTGGACAATTGCGCCAAGATGTCGAAGTTGTAGGGCTTCTCCAGTCCCTGCGGTGCCGCTTTTCGGAGGGATTTGTCAAAGCGAGTCTCCTTCGGCCTAGGCTTGTCGGTCGTCGGAGGCTGAGCTGGTCCCGGAGCGTCAATTATAGCGGGATAATGATCTTTAGCCGAGTTATCAACCACAGGTTGGGATTGTCCCCCAGACCGAGTGACGACGGCTGTAGCTTCTTCGATATCTGCCGAGATTATGCGGCAGGACCTGACTTTTCCACTCTTCTTCTTGCGAATGAAAGATGGTGTGGGCTGAGTCACTTCTGATACCAAGTCCGGATGGACCCACATGATCTTCCCCCGAGATGTGGTGAGGGGCACTAGACCAGCAGCCTGATCTCGGGGTGGTAGAAGATTAGCAATCTCCATTGTCGCCAGAGGGATGGATACCACACCGTCTCGAGCTTCGGTTGGAAGAAAGCTGCCAAATTATACTGACACCATATTGGCTGCCACAGTTACCTCTTCGAAGTCGATGGCCAGAGCATTCGAATCGATGAAATTTTGGATGTACCATTTCAGTTGGTAGCAGTCGTGTGTGGCATGGTGGACGTAGCGGTGGTAATGGCAGTACTTTGGATTTTCCATGTCTGCCGGTCGAGGTTCCCGTCTTGGTGGAGGAAGCTGAATTCTGTCTTCTTGTATGAGCATGTCCAAGATGGGCTTGACGTGACCGTCTTCGAAGGAGTAAGTGATTTGCGGCCATTGTTTGTCTGCCGGCTTTGGCTCAGGTTTTTGTGCTGTATTGGCCACCATAGCCTGCTTACCCCTGCTGTCCCGATTGTTGGAGGGGCTACCTCTATTGTCGTTGTTGGTGTTAGGACGCTTGCCCTTGTTCTCTCCGTCCGAGATGTACAATCCCAATTGGCGAGCCTTCTTCAATCGTTCTTCGGCGCTTGTGGCACTGATGATAAACGTCTTCCAGTCCTTGAATTGACTTTCGCCCATCCAGAGACTGATTGTTGGGAGCAATCTCTTTTGGCAAATTTCAATTAGGGAGGAATCCGGATTTCCAGACGGCAGCTTTATTACGGTTTGGCGAAACCGCTCAATGTAATTCCTTGTCAGCTCTTTCTCCCCTTGGACGACGTCGATAAGGGTGGACATTGTGATGTCCTGCCCTACTTCGTAGAATCTCTCCAAGAACATGCGCTTGAAGCCGACAAAGGAGTGGATGCAGTTGTCTGGCAGGTTGCGGTACCAGTCGAAGGCGACTCCTTCCAATGCCCCGACGAATAATCGTGTGAGGATGGCATCATCATAGGATAGATGGTCGGTGGTGACCTCGAAGTAAGTGATGTACCGACTTGCTGAGGTCTTGCCATCATAGGGATTGATATTGAACGGCTTATATCTTGGTGGGAATGGAACATCCCTCCAGGCAGCAGGGTACGGTTGCCGTATTCTGAGGTCTTGAGAGTTTTCTCGAGCATGAAACATGGCTCGGAGCTCCTGGACCTCTCTTCTCGCTTCGTCGGCCTCATCCACTGCGGTGGAAGCCATTCCTTCAGGAGGATTGTTGCCCGGGTTCGGTGCCACTGAGTTCAAGTTCGCATTGACCGCGGGACCCACGCTTATTTGGCCAGGCGTCCCTCCTTGCAGAGTTGGGAGAGCTGCTTTGATCTCGTCTACAGACTTGACCAGGGCCTGTAGTATAGCCTCCAGAGTGTCGATGCGTTGGTGATCACTGGAGCCACCTTGATTGCTATCCGTCATGAACACCGTCCTTACATAAAGGGAGATGGAAGAAACGGTAGAGGATGTACCCTCCGAGTCGTACCCATGTACCGAGAAGTCATCAAGATATGTGGAAATGTTCTCCTCTGGTTCAGATTCAGAAGGAATAGTACCCCCGGCTTCAGAGCTTGCTTTATCTTACGAGTCGTGGACGTCCTCGGGGACGTCAGCACCTGTTGTTCCTGATGGAAGAGTAGTTTCCTCGGGCTCATCTTCTTGGAACATCGGATTATTGTGGATGTTCGGAGGAGTGCTACCCCCAGTTCCAGCGACCCCAGTGGTGTGGATGATGAATCACCCACTGTGGCAGATTTTGTTTTCGAACGGGTTCCTTGGAAAACTTCGGTAGAGGACAACCGTTTAGATGACAGCTTCTTAGTCACAGTGGTTGACATCTTCGGGTTGGGAGCATTGGTCTTCTTCCCTCTCCCATCGACGAGGATTTTCTGAGCAGATTTGCAGGAGACAACAGGAGGTGCCTCGTCCTCTGAACTTGGTTGCTGCAATCTTTGGAAGACGGATCGCCGGTCTTCTTGTACTGTTGCATTGTTGCAACAGCAGTTGACAATGATTTGGGTGCAGTGACGTCCGTGGGAGGATTCTTTGCACTCCGGGGCACCTTCTCTTTCCTTGCGTTTGTGGAGGATGGCCTCACGCAAATCAGATGGGTCCGGATCGACCACGTTTGCTCCCTAGATTTTAGGAGACTTTTGAGAACCTCTATGTCCGTTTGCCGCCGGAGGCTGGACTCGAGTGGTTCTGTACAACTTCCCATCAGAGGCTCGCATAACAGTATGTGGAACGCTCAGATGGTCAGAGGTCAGATCAGCGGACCGAACTTGCCAAGCTAGTGCTGTCTTAGACTTCTTCACTCTAGTGCGTGAGGGCACATAGTAGGAAGAGTCTAAGTGGTGCTGGAGAGAATCAGACATGTCTTCTTGGGAGCACAGGAGATCAGGACCATAGGAGAGGCGGTCGAAGACAGAGCCATGTGGAGTAGGCGTCACGCGGCTGTCATCAATAAACTTCATGCGGCTGGCAGGCGTAGCCGTATAAGTTTTTTTCATGCGGCTGGAAGTCTCGGCCGCATGAGTTTTCTTCATACGGCTGGATGATCTGGCCGCATAGATCTCCTTCGTGCGGCTGGCAGACTCAACCGTATGAACATCCTGCATGATGTTGGCAGACTTGGCCGAATGAGCGTTCGGCTTCTTCTTGGGGCGCGTAGAATCACACTTTGTCCCTGCAAGTCCAGCATCGTAGTACTTTCCTCTGCCGGACTTGGGGACAGCAGAGTTCTCTACGGCTCGAAGTGGAGCCGTATGAGAGTCGCCTTCGCCGTCTTGGGTAGCAGAGAGTATCCCGTCCAAAGCTTGTGGAGGAGCAAATGATTTTGGCCTCCACTCGCAGCGAGCTTTCTTTGTGCGGGTTCGCTTCGGGACCGGGCCAGCGCTTCCTTCAGAGAGCATTTCTTTAAATGTCTGTTGGTCGAAGCGGACAACCATCTTCTGTTGCGTGGAGCCAAGTTTGGCTGCATCCGATTGCGTCACCAACTTCTCAGTCGTGGAGAAGTTTGTCCGCAGCAGAGTCGCCATCGTGTTTGCCATGAAATATAAAAGAGCAGAACAATTATCGGAGGACTGGACTTTTACTTCACGTTACAAACTCGCTTGTACAAAGAAAGCCTAGGGACGAAAGCCTAGGTACAACAATCTAAGTACAATTGTTTATTTTAGATTCTGGGAGGTGACGATAGAGGCTCGGGAAGGCGACGACAGCCCTGCCTTACTCCTTGGACGATCGGTATATAGCCTTGGCTCCGGAAAAGATCTGCTTGGCGTTGAAGAAATGCTCTCTTTGCTCTCTCTGCTTTTCTCTCCAAGTATTCTGGTGCTCTCTGATCTCGAAAAAGGGGTCCTTTTGCAAGGGAATGGCACATTGCTATTTATAAGAGGGGAATGCAATCATTAGGTTTTGCAATGATTGTCCCTTATAGTGGCGGCGGCCTGTTGATTAATCAATCTGGGCCATTAGTTTTGAGTGTGATGAATCTGGGCCATTAATGTAGATTGCGCCAAATCCTATGAGTAATTAATGCTGATTGCAATAAATCTCCATCATGATGATTTGCTGATGTCTGCAAATCTGAATGAATAAATTTAATTCATTCTTCCGCCACGTGTCCCAGATTATTAGGATTTGACCCAATCGTTGATTACAGTAAATCTGGGAGATTGATCGACTTTATGACACGTGTCCTGGGAGCCACTGAGGGAATCTGAGCCGTATGAGGATTGAGCCGCATAAGACTGGCCACGTGTCAAGGCTGCTTGGGGAGTGGCCCCCGAACCTTCGAACCACATGATAATCTGGGCCGCATGAACGTAGGCGGCCGCATAATAGGTAGCTCCTTCGTGAGCCGCATGGAGATGGTCTTTGTGAGCCGCATGGGGAAGCCTCTGCTTGAGCCGCATAGGGGGAGCCTCTGCTTGAGCCGCATAGGGCTATTTCGATCTGGGCCGCATAGGACAACTTTGGCCTGAGCCGCATGGGGAGTCTCCGCTCGAACCACATACGACTGTCCACGTGTCTAGGCTGCGTGGCATTTTCTGGATCTCGGGGGATTTATGTCAGAGATCTCCTTCATTTTCCTAGGAGTCTGTCATTATGACAGAGTCATAATTATATTTTTTGTGTCAGGGCTGTCACTTTTTTTCAGAGCTGTCAGCCGTCAAGGTAATTAATGCAGTATAGGACGAAGGAAAGAACTGTTTGCAATCCACGTGTCTTCTCTTCTGAGCCGCATGGAATGTATCGAGCCGCATAGTCCCTTGTGCCGCATGAATCTCTGAGCCGCATGGGCTTTCTTAGCCGCATGGGATTTCCTGGCCGCATGGATCTTTCTCTATTCTTTTCTATGCTTCTACAGTAACGGCTAGTATCATGCTTCAAATATCAATATCACGGTAAGGGACACCAAAAGATCTATATAGAAAGTGGGTGTTCGTGGGTGCTAATTAACGCTCAAAATAAAAAAGGTTAAAGCACGAAACAAAGATAACTTAGGAAATCTCATAGATCAAGATAAAATAAGTTAGGGACACAGTTTCTAGAGAAAAGATAGTCTCTTAGATAAGAGAATGGTCAAAGGAATGATTCTAACAATTAGATGGTCACGATAAAAGGTCTAGATTTGAGAGAAGGTTGAGCAAGTCAAGGTGAATATATAGTCACATGGTTTGGTCGATGACCAACTATACTTGTGTATATGCAATATCATAATCATACGTGGTATGACAACTAATGTGGGATACTTCTATCTCATTAGGGTGACCTTGCTTGTTTCTTGGTTCTTTATCACGGTAAGATTTAAATCTATAAATTCGAGCTCCTATAAAGTCTCATAAAATTTTCAATACGATCTACCAAAATTTCTCATCATCTTTAGGTCATAAGCCAAATCGTAACTAAAGGTTTCAAACTCGCTGATCGATCTCGAAATAAACCTTTATCATATTACTTAATAAATTTTTCACATGTAATATGATCAAACCACCCTTTAAACTCAAGATTTCATGAACCATACATTTTTATTTTACCAAAAATTTTGATATCCATAATCACAACTTTTTAAACTCAAAATCTAAATAGATTTATAAGTCATCAATCATAGGAAATAATTTAAACTTTGAAAATTTCCTCAAAGTCATTTTTATATCTTCCACGATATTTTAAAATACTTTCTACTAGCATTATTTCCACTAAACATTTGAATTCTAATAAACATATTAATCGTAACTTGTACGAATCAATTAAATAATTCTTACTGCCACATTTAAGATTTAAGATTATTATATCTCTTCAAAGATGTATAGCTATAGCCCAATAATCATAATATTTTCCAAAGACCTTCAAAATCCAAGTTCAAAATCTAATAAATTTCTTTTTCCAATTGTATATAGATTCTCACTACCCTATTGTGTATACCACTAAAAATTCTAATATCCTTCAAAGGCGATAATATCGCTACTACCCAACTTGGAATTAACTAATCCTTAAGATCATACAAAAATGCCTTTATAGATCAAATATGACTTTAATGCATAGTAACTGTCAATATAATCCTTCCGGCCATGTGTTTGACCTATGAGCATATACTAGTGTAGTCATCTTCCTAGCTGCTAATAAGCAGAAAATAAAAGGTAAGGTTACGGTAGAAAGAAATCAAGCAAGATGCAAATCAAGGAAGGTGAACGAGAGTTTGAAATTTGAAGTCAAGGAAGGATGTCAAGTATGTGGATGAGATTCTAAACTCTAATCCTATATGCAGGCTCACATCAGTACAATAACATAGCCGAAGTGATAAACTTGGCCTCCATGGGCCACCATAAAAACATGTAACGCTCCAGTCCCAAAATAATTAGGACGAAGTACGTCGACATGCCAGCTGCATGCATGCGATGTATACTTCAATATATGGAACCATCGTACAAATACATAAGCTATAAAATGCTATAAACCACGATACTAATCTCATCCACAAATAAAGAAGAAGACTTTATAATAAACTCAAGAATTATCATTTACAAATTGTCGGACGGAGACAAATCCACTACCAACGAAAGAGAGAGAAATATATGATAATAAAATTTTGTCGAGCGATGTGAAGATGATTGTCATCCCCAGTTTCCAAAAACAGGGGTATTTTTGTCATTTTTCATTTTTAAATTATTTTGAAATTATTTATTTATTTATTGTAATATTTTGGGGTTATTTGAGTTGGGTTCGAATTTCAACTCATTCCGACTTGTATCGGGGACCCGGGGTAGTTTTGACTCTAGCGGGCCCACACACTAGTTTGCCATGGCCCACATGTTAGTTATTTTAGTTAGTGACTAGACTAATTATTTTGGTTAGTATTAATATGGATTAGTGTTTTAGGATTGACCAAACTACCCCCGACTTAACCCCTTACCAATGTATTAGTAAATAGACTAGAAAAGGGGCTTTTGGACTTTTCCTAATAGGACAAAACCACCCATATTGGATGGCCACTTTTGGTATGGATAGGGATTAGCCACTTCATTATTTCCTTTTCCATTCTCTCTCTTGTTCTTTCCCAATTTTTTCTAGAGAGCAAACCCTAGAAATTTCTCCTCCAAATCCTTTCATTTCTTCACCAAATCTTCATCCTTCCTTCTCCATTCAAGACAAGGAAGGAGCTCCCCAAGTTTGAGAGGATTCGGAGCTCATTCGTGTCCGTTTGGAATTTCTACGTGTCGGTGGCATTTCGAGATCGATTTGAGTCACCGGAAGGTATAAATCCCTTCTCCTTCTCATTTCTCTCATGCATTAGATTCATTTTGACCTATAGGAATGACCCCCATGGTTTGGTGCCCATTGGTGTCCATTTTGTGTCCATTTGGGCATTTGTAGAGGTGTCCAATGTGTAGGATCGTATCCTAATGGGAAGACCCCCTATTTGGACACATGTATTTGTTTGTGCATTGATTTTAGTGTGTTCTAATATTATTCAAGATTTTTTTATGTGTTTAGAAATGAGTTTGCCTATGTATCATATTCCTAATATCTATATATATATATGAGGTGATATATATTAATTTATATATATATATATATATATATATATATATATATATATATATATATATATATATATATATATATATATATATATATATATATATATATATATATCTATATATATATATATATATATATATATATATATATATATATATATATATATATATTTATAAATATATATATATATATATATATATATATATATATATATATATATATATATATATATTTATAAATATATATATATGTATATGTATATATATATATATATATATATATATATATATATATATATATATATATATTTATATATAAAAAAATATATATATATATATATATATATATATTTATATATATATATATATTTATATATATATATATATGTATATATATATTTTTATATATATATATATATATATTTTTTTTTATATATATAAATATATATATTTTATAAATATATATATATATATATACATATATATATATATATATATATATATATATATATATATATATATATATATATTAATATGGTTTATATATATATGAATATGTATCATGGTGTGAATGTGGGATTTTGGGTTGGTTGTGGGTACTTACAGTGGTCGGCCAAGACTAGGAAGCATGGGAGTGCATGTGTTGGTTAGGAGTGAGGGCTTGTGAGGTGTTTGAAGGAATGTTGGAGAGTGGTGTTGTATGGGTGTGTGTTGTGTTTGGAGAGAGAGTTAGAGAGTGGAGTTTAGAGAGTGTAGAGAGGGGAGGGGCTGCTCTTAACATCATCATTGGACAGCAGTTCAGTCCATGGAGTAGCCCCAAACAAGGCACCAAAACAGTCCCTAAGATGGCTGTCCCTTGACCCTGTTTTAGCCTGAAAACCTGCCCCAAACACAGTCCTATTTGACCACAAAATCAGTCCACAAAATAGCCCATGTACACCCTCTAAACACCCCTATATGCTGTCATTTCAGTCTACAAAACAGCCCCAACAGTCCCCACAAAATAGCCCTCCATTTCCACCCCTTGGCTGTCACATGAACCCCCTTTGTGCTGTCCCCTTACCCAAATTTCAGCCCCTAACATAGCCTATAGGTGGCTATCCCTTTGGCCACAAATCATCCCCCTTGATACATCATCCACACCACTAAAATTCAGTCCATTAAACCCCCTTGGCTGTCCTAAAAAACAGTCCACCATACCACTTCAAATCAGTCCTTTAATGTCTCATTTAGTCCCCTTAAAACCCTCCAATATCAGCCCAATAAACTCCCTAAAACCTATCTTAACACCACTCATTTTCCAGCCACAATAACCACTTCAAATCAGTCCCAAACCACCTTCATTTCAGCCCCACTTGCCACACCAAATCAGTCCATATATTTGCCTATGTGTGTGTGAGTATTTGTGAGTTGTGTTTGTGTGTGAGAGAACCTACAAATGAGTGTAGTTAGTGCCTATAGGATAGCCTATATCTAAACCAATAGGAAACCTATAGAGAAGTCTATTAGAGTGTGATATCATGTGAGTGTTGTGTGAGAGTGAGTGGTATGGGTGAGTGATAGGGTGTTGTGTGGGTAAATTCATGATATGGGTAAGGTAGGTAATAAGGTAAACCTATACATATCCTAAAACTAGGTTAGATACCTAGGATACCCAAAATTTTTGGTAGGTAAACCTTAGATAGGTTGATATCTAGCTACCCTAAGGATCCTAGGCTAGTATCTTGGGTATTTGCGGGGTTTCCTTGGGATTGGGCAAGGTATCGGGATTTACCTTGGTAGGGTAATGCAAGTTTTACCTAGGAATAGGGTATTTGAGTTTGGAGTCTAAGATAGGATTAGAACTTGATTCCCTTGGTTGGTAATGATCAAATATGGTGCTCATAGACTAGTTTTGACGTCGGTTGACCTTTTTGACCAAA
The DNA here is from genome assembly GCA_029216955.1 of Iris pallida. NCBI lineage: Eukaryota > Viridiplantae > Streptophyta > Magnoliopsida > Asparagales > Iridaceae > Iris > Iris pallida. Next base: position 9,930,140 of record JANAVB010021599.1, on the reverse strand, counting down.
AGTCAACAAAAGTCAACTGTGGGTCAAACTTAGCCTTTAAGCGACCGGATTTGACCGAAACCAAACCAGAGTTGACCAGTTGACTGAAAATCAACTGATAGTCAACATTTGACTTATTTGACCTAGAGTTGACCCAGGGTCGACTCAGTGTTGACCAGAGTTGACCAGAGTTGACTTTTTGACCAAAAGTCAACTGTAAGTCAACCCTTGAACCAGATTGACCTCGTTTGACTTGGATTGACTTCCAGTGACCTGGTATGACCTAGTATGAGCCAGTATGACCCAGTGTGACTCAGTCTGACCTAGATTGACCTAGTTTTGACTTAGACTTGCATTTATGACTTGAATTAGCTTCCTTTTTCAGTATTTAGCCATGTTTGACTCATAGTATCTTATTTTAGGTCTGTGATCACTCTGAGTGTCTGTTCACCTTATCAGCTCAGGACCACTGGCGAGTACACTCACTGATAGTTTTCATTGTCATGATATCTGCTATATCCGATTCAGTTGTAGTGTTATACTCGATTTCCAGTCACGATAGTTCACGGACTAGGATATGTTGGATCATGACATGGGATGTTATTCCTAGAGTTATATGGTATATTGGTACATATTCTGTCTTATTTCAGTGTATTGGTATAGATATCGATTTCAAAAGGGGACTTGCTACCCTCTTATGGAATCCCGTGTCATAACGTATCATGTCCAGATCCATTGTACTATTCGGGGATGGGGGAGTTATTAGTGGTTGTGTGATCAAATTCCCACATGGTTCTATGGTACATATGGTTCATAGCTATACCCTCACCTCACGACGGGTAAAGCCTTACCCTATACGGTTCATAGCTTTCCATGGTGACCGGCCTTATCGTTCTATTGTATACAGGGTTCATAGCCGATCGGATGGAAAGCCTGATCATATTTTCCCAAGCCGATCACATAACACACTAATAATTCAAGGCACCTTTTATATTTATTTTCGTAGGAGGCTAAGTTTTGTTTGGGAGAAGGGTTACAACTCCGGTCCTTGTTTGGTTTAGGGGTTGTAACTCGGCTTTCCGAATAGTTCCCAAGTCATCCTATATATATATGCATTATCGTCCTTTTCAGTACTCACATCATGATATGTATTTCCAGTTGATTTTGTCATGTATTTCATTATACTGTCTCTTATAGCTTTTGTCAATTCACATGGAACTGCTGTTGGTGTTTGTACTTGCTTATTTTTCTGACAGGATACCGTTGACAAATTTTACAGATAATTTAGAGACTGATTGCCCGACCTACTATGGGGTCGAGTCTGACGGAGTAAACTTAGACTGTGGCTTGTTGGTAGAGCCACTAGACTTTGCTCACCCTGAGTAGTTTAGTTAGTTAGGTTTGCCTGGCCTGCGAGCTAGCTAGTACTTTCAGATTTATAGTATCTATTATATATTTTCTGAGACTCTGGATGTTTTGTGTATAGCTCTGACTTGTGGATCTTGGACTCATTTCATGGTTTATCTATCATATTTTCCTTTCCATGCTATCTACCTTAGTTTGATATATGTGATTGAGACTGTATTGCTATGTCACCTCCATTCGGAGAGTATATACTGTACAGGTACATTTATCTGTTTTAGTCGTAGTATTTACAGACCCTATATACAGCGTTCTACCGCCGATACTGCGGCGTAGGCTGGACGTAACCACGTGCTCGCGCCCCTCTTCAGGGTGCGGGTCGTGACACATTTTTGTGGTGGCCCATGCAGGTCGGTGTCACAATTAGTGCGATCTCGTAAAGATGCTCGACTTAGAGTACTAAATACGAGCCTGCGATTAGGACGTAGGAAATAGGGTATGATAGGAGTTACTCAATCACATTTTAGAAAATTTCTGATCTTTTGATTACCATGACAACTCTTCTTGTATTGGAATTCAATTGTCCTCCTTTGGTAATATCCTATCATGTGCCATATTGATCTCTTGGGTTCAATTCGTCTTCCGGATGACAGTGACTCATTCTCAGGCAGCAGGGCCTAGTACAGTTCCAGAGAGGTCAGATCCGGGAGGTCTTCCACCTCCGGCTACGGGAGTAGCAGTCGAGAGAGCAGTAGCCACAGTCCCTGTCCTTCAGGCAGGAGTAGCAGCGGCAGTTCCCGGAGGTCTTCCACCTCCAGCTGGGGGAGCTGCAGTTCAGGAAGCTGCCACATCAGTCCCTGCCCTTCAGGCGGGAGCGACTGCGACAGTTTCATGAGGTCTTCCACCTCCAGCAGCGAGACCGTCCATGGTCATCCCTGACATTCTTCCACCCGCCGCCTCAGTTATCGACAGATATTCAGGGGATGATGGCCCTTCTGCAGCAGATGCTGCAGACACAGAGAGCACAGGCAGAGGTACAAGCACCGTCAGGCAGAAGTGCTGCGACAGACCATAGAGAACTCGCATCAGCTAGCTATGGAAGCAGTGGAGAGAGATGTACCGGCTACAGTTCAGGGAGCACCAGTAACCGCAGCAGGGCCAGGGGAGGCCCGGTACACACCTCAACTTCAGGAAGATGAAACCGTGGGAGTTCAAGGGTACTGAGGGTATCCTATACGCGGATGACTGGCTAGAGGATGTCCAGCAGAGTCTGGAGTTGGCAGAGGTCCCAAGAGGTCTGTGGGTGACTTCTGCAGCGAGCCAGTTCTTCGATATAGCGCTGACTTGGTACCGTACGGATCTGCGTGCGTCAGTGAGGGGTTTGTCTTGGGAGGACTTCAGGAAGCTCTTTAAGGAGAAGTTCTACCCGGATGTAGCCTTGACAGCTTTGGAGGGCAGTTTGCAGTTCGGTGCAGGGGAACTCGTCGGTAGACGAGTACGCAGGGAGTTCTTCCGCCTGAGCAGGTTTGCACCTAGTTTGGTCCAAGATGAGGGGTACAAGGCCCAGAAATTCCGGAGGGGCCTTATGCATGCAGTGCGCACTCGCACCTCTGGGAGATGACGCGACCTTCGAGCATATCCTTATGGAGGCGCAGATTGCAGAGGAGGACTTCGGCCTCAAGCCGAAGAGGGGCAGTGACGCTCTTGGAGCTAGTTCGAGTGCAGGGCCAGCGAAGCATCCACATTTCCAGCAGAGGCAGTTTCAGCAGCAGCAGCCTCAGTTGCAGTTTCAGCAGGCACCGGCGCGTGCCCAGCAGCACCAGGGATAGGCCGGAGGCAGGACATCCAGTGTGCCTTCTGCAAGAAGATAGGGCACACCCGGAGGCTTGTAGGATGAAGCTGGGAGTCTGTTTATTCTGTGGAGCTCCAGACCACCAGGTGAAGGACTGTGCGGTCCGTGCAGCCAGACAGGCAGGCCAGACAGAGTGCAGCATGCTATAGGAGGCCAGCAGGGGCGAGCTTTCGCCATGACAGTTGAGCCCACTCAGGCAGTAGCAGAGCATATAGCAGGTTCCAATCTTTCGAATCTCCTTTCCGCATTTGCCTTCGTAAACTGTCTTGAACTTCGATTCTATCTGTTCTTGATTGTTGGGTAAAATTGTTCTTGTGATGTGATTTCCTTCTGAGATAAGTTGTATGGGCTAGGTCGCCTCGATTATGAGATTTAGAATCCTCTAGGGTCATGCTAGCAGGCAGAGTGAGGACATATAGTCGGACTATGGACGTATTTCTCGGGTGTAGGAATTTAAGGTTTTCGCTGCCAAGCTAGCGGCAATAAAAATTTTAAATACCATAATTCTAGATTATGTACCGTAGTTGAGGACTCTGTGATTATCGTAGCCTTGCTCACTGGCATGACGAGATTCTGAGTATCATGATTATTGGACAACGCATACGATTATCAAATTGCATGAATTTTCTGTGTTTGCTTCGTTTTAAATTTTGAGGATGAATTCTTTTAAGGTGGATAGACTTGGAGTTTCTAATTGAGAGTAATTTCAAATTTTGTAATTTTTAGTCATTTAATTCATGCTTTGATTTTGAGATTTTAAATCATTTTAAATTTAAATCATGACTTGTGATTTGAGATTTTACTATTGTTTGGTTTTAATTTCGAGGACGAAATTTATTTAAGGTGATAGATTTGTCACCCCAGTTTCCAGAAATAGGGGTATTTTTGTCATTTTTCATTTTAAATTATTTTGGAATTATTTATTTATTTATTGTAATATTTTGGGGTTATTTGAGTCGGGTTCGAATTTCAACTCATTCCGACTTGTATCGGGGACCCGGGGTAGTTTTGACTCTAGCGGCCTACACACTAGTTAGCCATAGCCCACATGTTAGTTATTTTAGTTAGTGACTAGACTAATTATTTTGGTTAGTATTAATATGGATTAGTGTTTTAGGATTGACCAAACTACCCCCGACTTAGCCCCTTACCAATGTATTAGTAAATAGACTAGAAAAGGGGCTTTTGGACTTTTCCTAATAGGACAAAACCACCCATATTGGCTGGCCACTTTTGGTATGGATAGGGATTAGCCACTTCATTATTTCCTTTTCCATTCTCTCTCTTGTTCTTTCCCAATTTTTTCTAGAGAGCAAACCCTAGAAATTTCTCCACCAAATCCTTCCATTTCTTCACCAAATCTTCATCCTTCCTTCTCCATTCAAGCCAAGGAAGGAGCTCCCCAAGTTTGAGAGGATTCGGAGCTCGTTCGTGTCCGTTTGGGATTCCTACGTGTCGGTGGCATTTCGGGATCGATTCGAGTCACCGGAAGGTATAAATCTCTTCTCCTTCTCATTTCTCTCATGCATTAGATTCATTTTGACCTATAGGAATGACCCCCATGGTTTGGTGCCATTGGTGTCCATTTTGTGTCCATTTGGGCATTTAGAGGTGTCCAATGTGTAGGATCGTGTCCTAATGGGAAAACCCCCTATTTGGACACATGTATTTTGTTATGCATTGATTTTAGTGTGTTCTAATATTATTCCAGATTTTTTTATGTGTTTAGAAATGAGTTTGCCTATGTATCATATTCCTAATATCTATATATGTATATATGAGGTGATATATATTAATTTATATATTATATATATATATTATATATATTAGATATATATATATATTAATATATATATATATATATATATATATATATGGTTTTATATATATAATAATATATCATGGTGTGAATGTGGGATTTTGGGTTGGTTGTGGGTACTTACAGTGGTCGGCCAAGACAGGAAGCATGGGAGTGCATGTGTTGGTTAGGAGTGAGGGCTTGTGAGGTGTTTGAAGGAATGTTGGAGAGTGGTGTTGTATGGGTGTGTGTTGTGTTTGGAGAGAGTTAGAGAGTGGAGTTTAGAGAGTGTAGAGAGGGGAGGGGCTGCTCTTAACAGCATCATTGGACAGCAGTTCAGTCCATGGAGTAGCCCCAAACATGGCACCAAAACAGTCCCTAAGATGGCTGTCCCTTGACCCTGTTTTAGCCTGAAAACCTGCCCCAAACACAGTCCTATTTGACCACAAAATCATCCACAAACAGCCCATGTACACCCTCTAAACACCCCTATATGCTGTCATTTCAGTCCACAAAACAGCCCCAACAGTCCCCACAAAACACCCTCCATTTCCACCCCTTGGCTGTCACATGAACCCCCTTTGGGCTGTCCCCTTACCCAAATTTCAGCCCCTAACATAGCCTATAGGTGGCTTCCCTTTGGCCACAAATCAGCCCCCTTGATATATCATCCACACCACTAAAATTCAGTCCATTAAACCCCTTGGCTGTCCTCAAAAACAGTCCACCATACCACTTCAAATCAGTCCTTTAATGTCCCATTTAGTCCCCTTAAAACCCTCCAATATCAGCCCAATAAACTCCCTAAAACCTATCTTAACACCACTCATTTTCCAGCCACAATAACCACTTCAAATCAGTCCCAAACCACCTTCATTTCAGCCCCACTTGCCACACCAAATCAGTCCATATATTTGCCTATGTGTGTGTGAGTATTTGTGAGTTGTGTGTGTGTGTGTGAGCCTACAAATGAGTGTAGTTAGTGCCTATAGGATAGCCTATCTAAACCAATAGGAAACCTATAGAGAAGTATTAGAGTGTGATATCATGTGAGTGTTGTGTGAGAGTGAGTGGTATGGATGAGTGATAGGTGTTGTGTGTGGTAAATTCATGATATGGGTAAGGTAGGTAATAGGGTAAACCTACACATATCCTAAAACTAGGTTTAGATACCTAGGATACCCAAAATTCTTGGTAGGTAAACCTTAGATAGGTTGATATCTAGCTACCCTAAGGATCCTAGGCTAGTATCTTGGGTATTTGGGGTTTCCTTGGGATTGGGCAAGGTATCGGGATTTACCTTGGTAGGGTAATGCAAGTTTTACCTAGGAATAGGGTATTTGAGTTTGGAGTCTAAGATAGGGTTAGAACTTGATTCCCTTGGTTGGTAATGATCAAATATGGTGCTCATAGACTAGTTTTGACGTCGGTTGACCTTTTTGACCAAAAGTCAACAAAAGTCAACCGAGAGTCAAACTTAGCCTTTAAGCGACCCGATTTGACCGAAACCAAACCAGAGTTGACCAGTTGACTGAAAATCAACTGATAGTCAACATTTGACTTGTTTGACCTAGAGTTGACCCAGGGTTGACTCAGTGTTGACTAGAGTTGACCAGAGTTGACTTTTTGACCAAAAGTCAACTGTAAGTCAACCCTTGAACCAGATTGACCTCGTTTGACTTGGATTGACTCCAGTGACCTGGTATGACCTTGTATGAGCCAGTATGACCCAGTGTGACTCAGTCTGACCTAGATTGACCTAGTTTTGACTTAGACTTGCATTCATGACTTGAATTAGCTTTCTTTTTCAGTATTTAGCCCTGTTTGACTCATAGTATCTTATTTTAGGTCTGTGATCACTCTGAGCGTCTGTTCACCTTATCAGCTCAGGACCACAGGCGAGTAAATTACAGATAGTTTTCATTGTCTTGATATCTGCTATATCCGATTCAGTTGTAGTGTTATACTCGATTTCCAGTCACGACAGTTCACGGACTAGTATAGTTGGATCATGACATGGGATGTTATTCTAAGTTACATGGTACATTGGTACATATTCTGTCTTATTTCAGTGTATTGGTATAGATACCGATTTTAAAAGGGAACTTGCTACCCTCTTATGGAATCCCGTGTTATAACGTGTCATGTCCAGATCCATTGTACTATTCGGGGATGGGGGAGTTATTAGTGGTTGTGTGATCAAATTCCACATGTTCTATGGTGTACATATGGTTCATAGCTATACCCTTACCTCACGACGGGTAAAGCCTTACCCTATACGGTTCATAGCTTTCCATGGTGACCGGCCTTATCGTTCTATTATACAGGGTTCATAGCCGGTCGGAATGGAAAGCCTGATCATATTTCCCAAGCCGAGCACATAACACACTAATAATTCAAGGCACCTTTTATATTTATTTTCGTAGGAGGCTAAGTTCTGTTCGGAGAAGGGTTACAACTCCGGTCCTTTTTGGTTTAGGGGTTGTAACTCGGCTTTCCGAATAGTTCCCGTCATCCTATATATATATGCATTATCCCTTTTCAGTACTCACATCATGATATGTATTTCCAGTTAATTTTGTCTTGTATTTCATTATATGTCTCTTATAGCTTTTGTCAATTCATATGGAACTGTGTTGGTGTTTGTACTTGTCATTTTTCTGACAGATACCGTTGACAAATTTAATGATTTAGAGACTGATTGCCCCTACTATGGGTCGAGTCTGACGGAGTAGACTTAGACTGTGGCTTGTTGGTAGAGCAACTAGACTTTGCTCACCCTGAGTAGTTTAGTAGTTAGGTTTGCCTGGCTGTAGCCAGCTAGCACTTTCAGATTTGTAGTATCTATTATATTTTCTGAGACTCGGATGTTTTGTGTATAGCTCTGACTTGTGGATCTTGGACTCATTTCCTGTTTTATCTATCGTATTTTCTTTCCATGCATCTACCTTAGTTTGATATATGTGATTGAGACTATATTGTTTGTCACCTCCATTCGGAGAGTATATACTGTACAGGTACATTTATCTGTTTTAGTCGTAGTATTTACAGACCCTATATAAGCGTTTACCCGCCGATACTGCGCGTAGGATGGACGTAACACGTGCTCGTGCCCTTCTTCAGGGTGCGGGTCATGACAATGATCCAAGTGTAATCATCCTCGAAGAAAAAAGTAGATCATGGCCTTGGCTAGAGCACCTGCCAAAACCATAGAAGACACCTGGAGAATTCACCAGGTCCTCAAAGGGACATAACAAGATAGAATAAACAACATGCCATATAAATACTGAATATAAACTATGCCACAAATAAAATAAGTGACAAGACATCAATAAGGTAACCTAACCGTACTAAAGTGATCATGTAGTTGAGAAACAATCCTTTCGACGCATGAGCCCTGGCTGTAAATGGGAGCATAGTCCCCATATAGGGCACCAGGGGCTTGCGTACGTAAAGTTCGAAGATCGTCAGAGGGCATCATGTGCAAGGGAGTACGTCCATAATGCTCTGGGAAACGCCAGAGGGAACCTGGAGCCTGCGTCTTCGGAGGAGCGCACAGGTAATCAGGAAAGTGGAAAGAAGCCCATACGTCAGGTATTGTTCTCCCCACCCAATGTACCTATCAAGTGCATCCGCGATCATGTACCTCTAATAACTGCTAAGCATCCTACATGCCTCTATCAGCAGTTAGACCTAACGCATGCACATGTGATCAGCAACACGCAAGGACCTCTACATGCTACTCATCTCACACATACTCATGGTACAACTGTGTCAAGGTTTATACAATACACTACAGATGATAGTCCTTTAACTCTAGGGCCACATGCAATCAAAGGATAATAACAAGGTACAACTAATATCATTAAGCTGGCAGTAAATCAGAAACTATAATAATGGTACAGCTAAAATAACTGGAAATAAATACACAGTGATATGCAATAAATAAAATACAGACTAATTATAAACAGTAAATTATGGCAAGGTATCTTGCCTGGTGCGTCGCCTGATGAGGTGCGATGATCCGTCAAGTCCTGTGGTCCAATAGCCAAGGTCGTAGGTAAGGGCCCAAATTTTGCGAGAAAATAGCAGATGTGATCAGTCATGATTAATGATGATAATCGAGGAGGATTTTGAGAAGATAACTACGTTAGGGAACATACTTTATTTATTGGAAAAACTATGTTGAAAATAGTTTTTGCTGGTCCAAATATTCTAGATAATACATACTTTGAAATAAATAAAAAACCATTTTTAGGCTAAAAATACTCTAAAGTTGTCGAAAGGAATTATAGAAAAAAAAACATTAGTATAAATAATTTAAACAAACATTTGAAAAATGTTAGAAAACCGGTTTATCATTTGGGACTCTATTTTTACGGGTCAAAATAACTATTTGAAAAGGTTAGAAACTTATTGGATTTAACATATTTTTAGAAGAATTTAAAATCTAACCTAGTGATTTAAAGCTACAAACTAATTTTTTTTATAAATTTTGGGTTTTTAATTACATTTGAAAATAGCAAGAAATAATATTTTCATCGATCCCTAAATTAATAATATTAACAAATATAAATTATATTTTTTACCACCACAACAATAGTAAAAATTATTATAATAATTATAACTATAATGTACACAAACCTAGATATCTTAAATAATAATTAAATAATAAAGCCAATAATAGAACAATAAGTAACAAACAAACATAAGAAAAGAAATGAAAACAAAGGAAGTAGCTTGCTGCTGTTCCTGAAATAAATAAATAAAAGACATTAGAAGTTGTTGTTTCTCCTCCTTTGAGGAGCCAGAACCAATTATCAAAGAAGCATATGAGAGAGAGGGGTTTATTAATCAGGGGAAGAACTCTTGAAGATGAGAGAATGAAGGAGTTGGAGGGGAGAGAGAGAGAGAAAAGGAGGATAAGGAAGGGGCGGACTCACCATGGCTCGACGTACGGCCGACGAGGGAGGCGTCGTCGGCGCCATCGTCGGGCGGTGCGCGGGAGAGACACGCATCCCAAAGGGCTGGCGGCCATCGGTATTCGCTGGGTGCGTCCGAGGCGGAGCGATGGACACAGACACAAGAATAATGTAAATTTATAATATGGAATAAGAACAGTGGACACAGACACGATGCACATCTGTGGTAGAAGTTTTGGCTTGTGGAATTTATGGGAAAAAGAAGGTATGGAGCCTCTCCTTATATAGGAGGTGGAAGCTCCTAGTAGATAAGCCTTTGGATTATTTTAAACTCCCCCATAGATAATTCACATAATAATTTAAATAACTTTAAATCAAAATATTAATATCTTTCTAAGATTTAAACTAGCAAATTCTTATATTAAATTCAAAACCGTTTGATATTTATTTTAAAACTCAAATTTTTTTAAATCACAAGTACTACATTTATAATACTTTTTCATAAAAATTTAAATAATAATAATTTATTAATTTCGAAAATCACAGTAATAATTTGAATATTTGAAATAAAATAATTTCATAAATCAATTTTACATAAGTTCCATTTTTCGTATTTACATAAAAACAATATTTGTGAAACATTATATTCGCACAATAAAAGTAAATACCACTTTAAAGTAAAAAAAATAAATTAAAATATTTAACTCATATTATTTTGAACCTATATTATAGCTATAGAACGTTTTCAAACAAATATGTACCTCGTACATATTCGCACTTGACAAGTAATTACAAACGCAAGCTCGCACGCTACATAAATTACGACAAATGCGAACTCGTATGCGACGTACAAATCCGAAGTACAGAATAATTACCAAAATCATAGTAAAAATTTAGGAGGTTTACACTTGGCCTTGATTAAAGTTCATTTTACTTCGTACATGCCAAATTTTTCGGCCGTTGTCAATCGTACCATTTTATTATTATTCTGTCATTTCAAATCCTTAGGATTTCCGCACTCAGTCATTGATCGAATTCACACATGTGCTTAATTGATTTTTGTACTTCGTATCATTTCTGTATAGTGCTACTCTTGAAATTTTGAGGATAAAATTTTTCTAGGGGGAAGATTTGTCACCCCACTTTCCTCAAATATAAAGTTTTATGATTTTTTCCAATTTCAGGAATTTTTCTTTGAAGCTTTAGGGTCTCAGATTTTAAACAATGGAATTGTTTCATTTTTTTTTTAATTTAGCTTTGGGCCAAAGTGTTATATTTTTGGGCTTCTTTTGTTAAGAAGAATTGGGCCAACAGCCATTAAATTCTTTATTTCAGCTCTGTAACTTTCCTTTCTTATTTGAAGTTTGATTTCAAATGATTCCTCTAAAACCACCTCTTCCACTCTCCAAACTAACTATGACAGTTGAATAGTTCTTTGAATGATGTACATTTTGCATCATAATTGGACTTGTTGACCTAAGCATTAGAATTCTTCACTGTGGTACTCAGACAGTCAAGAGAATTGATTAAAGGGTTAATAGTGGGATGACCTTGATCCTCTAAGCCTTAATAGTGAGAGCAGTATCAGGTCTTGAGATATGTTGGCTCTTACATATGAGTAATTTGAATGGCCTTGGATGAATGTTAGCAGCTGGTTTAGATGTCAGGTAGTCTATGGTTGCGTGTTTTTACATATGGACATGACGTATGAGGGATGGCCTTACAAAGCATATCTATATGTAAATATTCAATACCGTTGTGGATTATAAATCCTTTAAGCTTAACTAAAGTCTAAAGTGGTGGTAAGGTTGACAACTTATGTATTTTAAAACAATGGTTTGGCATTACATTTTAGTTATTATATTAATGATGGTTTATAGATGGTATTAAGAATAGTTGTAGATAAAGTTTAAGTGTTAAATAGATAATGAATGAACTTAACCAACATATAAATCATTTAACAGAAGGATTTCTAGATTTACTACCTACCCTCGATCACCCTGAGCAAGGCAAGTATACTCTTCGGATTTGCTCATTCACTTCATGTTTTGTGCATCTATTTCATGCTTGTACCTTCCTGTTGGACACGATATTATACGGTCTTGTCTTGTGTCTTGTTCCATGAGTTTGCTTGTGTCTGGGAGGGGAAATACTACAGGTGTGTGATCAAACCCAAGTTACAAACTCATGTTAATAGCTTAGGCCTCGTACTGTGCATGCAGGCCCTAAGTCGTACCTTCATGCATGTGCCATGTTCTATGTTCTACCCAAGCCGATCACACACTCTGGAAGTATTTTAAATATATCACACATGTCAGGTCCTTGTATATCATGCTTAGGTACCAGGTTACAGTTCAGGTTCATTTTATTATACTCTTGTGTTCATTTCAGCATGCTTGTTCTAGTTTCCTGTTTGAGATTCATTGTCTGTTCATATTTCATCTTCACGTTGTTCTTGTTTATTTCCTTGGATATACTTAGCTTCACTCCTGACTGGATATGTTGCAGGTGTATTGTAGGATATTGTTCTACTTTATGGGCCAGAGCCCAGGATCTTAGCTGAGCAGGATAGAGACATGACTTAGCTAGAGGCTTCAGGTTTAGACTGTTTAGCTTTACTCCTAGATATTGTTTTTTTAGAGTTCATAGCGTGTTTTATTCATGTTGACTCAGATACCTTTACGTTATATGGACTTGTGGATTATGGTGATCTTTCTAGGATCGTTATGTATGTTGTGATGTTACTTTCATATTGCCTTGTAGTTTCCCTAGAGATTGGTACAGCTTACTTTATCGTATCTAACGACGAAGGCTGGACGTGTCCGACTCGTGTCCGATTATTCGGGAGTGGGTCGTGACATATTTTTATGTGGATGGATGAATGATTGAATGAATGAATGTTGGAATGGATGAGAAGAGAGGGAGAGGCACAACAGCTAGAAGAAGAAAGGACTGATGTCCTTCCCCCCAAACTGAGAGCAACAGCAGCAGCAGGAATACCCATTGGCAGCAGCAGCACCAGGAGCAGGGAGCTGCCCCACCATCTCTCAATACAGCAGCAGCTACCATGCCAGCAGCAGCCAACAGCAACAGTAGCTGTTGCCATTTACAGCAGTAGGGGCAGCAGCTGTAGCTTCTACAGCAGCAGCAGTTGGGGGCTGTAGGGCAGCCCCCATGTCACCGATTCATACCCCCTTTAGCCCCAACTTTACCCCATTGCCACCCTATTTCAAGTTCCCCTTTTGCCCCATTTCCCATAGCATTTGCAACCAAATCCTTTTTCCCATTGCATTGTGTGTGTGAGTGTGAGTAAATGGTTAGAGTTAGAGAGTTAGATATTGAATGTTGGTTTGTGTTAGATATGTTAGAGGTTAGAGTTAGTGTCTATATATAGTTAGATATCTAGATATATTAGTATCTAGATATGTTAATATCCTAGAAGTTAAGATATTAGATATGTGATAAGTTAGTTGTAGATGTTAGTATCTTAGGAGTTAATTAGGATATGTTAGATTGTGTCATGAGATAAGTTAATATATATAGACATATGTTAGTATGTTAGATATGGTATGTTAGATATTAGAATACCTTAGAGTTAGTTAGCTAGATATATTAGATGTTAGAGTGGTGTGGTATCTTAGGATACCAATTGTCACGAACCGCACCCGTTTTTCGGACGCGAGCTCGTGAGCAAGCCAGCTACGTATCGAACGGACTCCAGCCCGACTCGAATATGTAAACACTGTCAAGGCTATGGTATACTGCCAAATCATGGCAAACAACTCTAAATATCAATCCACAATAAGATAATAAACATGAATGAACACTATGGGTCATGGCCTGCAGCCCACTAGCATAAATGTTCGATAAGACTCTAAAGGAAATAACAAGAGTCTACAACTGAAACAAGAAACAGGATATCTCATGATAAGGAATGAAAAGCACGAGCGGATAATAAACATAATAGCGATACCTGAATCCCACAAGCAATATCATCATATCCGGACCCCACAAGTGTCATGATCATCCGCCATCCAGAGCTGCTAACTAACTCCATGCAATAACTAACCTGAAGAGATCATCAGGTCCTCAGGGGACATAGCAAGATACATAAAAACATGTCTATCTAGCAGTTTATCATGCAATAAAGAAAATACAGGCAATAACCAGGAAAAGACCAATCAGCACGAAAACACGACTATACACGACTGGAAGAATCACTACGCCTAAACGAACTGCTGGAGAAGAACAAGAGAACACGACATCACGATGTCAATGGATAACCAATCGAATACTCAAACCCTCGTCACTAGTGTGGACTCGCAGGTTTGAACAACTAGTAGCCCTCGCCCCTAGTGTGGACTCGTATGCTAGCATCACCCTCGTCCCTAGTATAGACTCGCAGGTGTGAACCATATACTACTAACCCTCGTCCCTGGTGTGGACTCGCAGGCTAGCATCACCCTCGTCCCTTGTGTGGACTCGCAGGTTTGGACATATGACTACTAACCCTCGCCCCTAATGTGGACTCGCAGATTAGCTTACTAACTCTCGCCCCTGGTGTGGGCTCGCAAGTTAGCTTAACTACTAACCCTCGCCCCTGGTGTGGACTTGCAGGTTAGCTTACTAACTCTCGCCCCTGGTGTGGGCTCACAAGTTAGCTTAACTACTAACCCTCGTCCCTAATGTGGACTCACAGGTTAGCATCAAGATTTCAAGACAAGGAGGTAAAGCAGTTCCGATATGACTTATTCATCCTATGATACGATACGACTCACGACACGGTACGAGAGGGAACCAATCCGATAGAACCACGACATCCAGTCAAGCATGATAACGATAAAAGAACACGACTAATAAACCAGTAAACACTGTCTAAAGTAAAGTATGCAAATCAAAGAACTGTAATAACTAACTGTTAACATATAAAGATATAGGGATTAACTAAGCATGTAAATCATGAACAACTAGAGAACTATATGTATACTAGCATGCACGATATACAAATCTTGTGTCAATAATCAACTAGTAAAACTGTATAATAATAATAGAAATATGCATGTAAATAAACTGTAGAGGGAGACAAGGTATACTTGCCTGGCGGTAGCGCGAAGAACCAATAAGGTACCGTCAACTAGTACGCCATAACGTCCAAGTCATCACAACTGTCTCCGAAAGCTGAAACAAACATTACCAATATTCTTAGAATAGTCAAATTAGCTAGAATTGCCTGTCCTTAAGTCCAATTCTGGACACAGGGGCAAAACGGTAATTTCGGGCAAAAACGATGTCCGCCGTTGGACCCGCTTTGCACCGAAAAGCGTACCGGGGCCAATGGTCTCTAAAGTCATTAAACTATGTCTACAGGTCCGGTTTTCCGATACTAACCCAACCGTATGTCCAAAGTTGGATTCCGGCGGGCCGTGCACAAAATTGCTCGTTGAGTGGGACCGTGGGGGCCGCAAAACGGCGATTTTACCAACTGTCTCAGAATCGGACCAAACTTAGCGTACAGGACCAAAAAAATGATACGGTCCTGTTGGCGCAAGTTTCGTCTCGATCTGACGAGCATGCACAAAGTAATTGGAGATTTTGTAAAGTGCACGATACGGTGAATTTCGACGGATATGCATCAAATTCGTCGCGCACACGCGACCAATTTGAATTCTGCCAAAGCCCACACGACCACGAAGCCGTTACACACCTTTCGATGCCTTCGGTTTGCGACCACGTCGCCCGAAATAGCGGGACGCACGTCGTATCGAACAAATTTCTAGTTTTTAAAACAGGTTTTCGTCAAAGTTCGGGATCCGATTTCTCGACGCGTGGTCGATGAATTCGACTTCCGCAAATTGGGTCATGGAGCCCTACATGTTGTCTGTAATTGTGTTTAAATAGAATTTCTAATACTGTACGGGATCGATCGGGATCGATCCCCGAACTTAGATAATTGGACTGAAATTGTGTTCTGTCTATACGTAGTTTTTCTTCGACTTTGCGTCGAATTCATGGGTAGGTTGTGGCACTATCCTCAAATCCCCTTGATGGGATCTCGAGAGGGTTATATAGGCTCTCCGTAACACTTTACGAATCTCAAAACGGCGAAGTACAGAGGAAGAAATTTACCTTTGAAGTTGTATGATTTGCTGCACCTACTGCTGCGGCTGCCCTGCTTTGGCACGCGCGCGCGTGGGTCTGTGGCCACCCTGGTCGGCCGACGGTGGCCTGGCCGCTTTGGGACGATGCGCACAGACATGGGGAAGGTCGCCAGGGGTTTGGTTTAGGGTTTAGGTTTTGATTTCGGCTGCACATGTATAAGAAGGGTCGCGGGGAAGAGCCTCCGCTCCGCTTAAGTATTAACTGTTCTGTTGTTAACAGAACTGAATGGGTTCGCGGCCTGTGGGCTGGAAAAAACTACGTGGGTTTGGCTGCTGGGATTTAAGGGGTGAGGGTCACGTTGTGTGGGAAAATTCCTAGCCGGTCTTGGGATGTTGTGGGCCGGCCTTAGGTGATTAGGCCGGGCTGAGAAATGTGGGGTTTGGGCTCAGATTTGCTGCTGCTCAGCTGGGCTCAGCCTGTGGGCCGACTTTGGGGGTTTTAGGCTGGGGTTGGGACAGGCCTTAGATGATTTGTTGTTGCTCCCTCTTTATATATATATATATATATATAATATATAATATATCTATATATATATATATATATATATATATATATATATATATATATATATATTTATTTATTTATTTATTATTTATTTATTTATTTATCCACATATTCCTATATAACTTATATATACATATTATATTATAATATATATATTATATATATATATATATATATATATATATATATATATATATATAGATATATATATATATATATATATATATATATATATATATATATATAATATATATTATTCATATTTATATACATACATTATATATGAATACACAAATACACTTATATATATATATATATATATATATATATATATATATATATATATATATATATATATATATATATATATATATATATATATATATATATATATTATATATACTTACAAATACACCCATATTTAATATATTTTACCTATAACAATATATCAATATTAATATATATACATACCAATATTTATACATATTTACCTGTAACAAATATTAATATTATATATATAACATACCAATAAAATAATAATAATAGTAATAATAATAATAATAACAAAATTTAATAAACCAATAATGGTGTATATACCATTATACACCATCCAATAATCCCAAAAATGTACAAGGCCTATCTTATACAAATATATTGAATATCAACTGATAACAGTATTTATAATATTTAATTAAGAATATTTAGAAATATTCATTAGATCACTAAAATGGAATACGATACAATCATACCAAAAATGCATCAACACGAATGTCATTGGACGTACCGCATGACTACATGGGCTTGGGCTCAGTTCGGGTTCAGTTTGACTAGTTCGATACGACCAGGTCACTCAACGTCACATAATATTAATAATAAATAAATTAAACTATTTATAATGGTCATGTCATAACTTGGCCTGGTTTTTCTAGTTAGAACATCACTATGGCTCGGTCTTCCCCTACCATGACTAAACACTAGTCAAAGCACGCCATTGCGCTATCCGTGCCATGATTCCTAGTCACCTTGTACTCCAAAACTCAACCATGGCTAAAGTCATCTACCGTAATAATTAACTAAAATAATTATTTATAAATTTTAAAATTACCATTTAAAACAAATAAATAAATAAAATATTTTTAAAAAAAATTTCGGGAAGGGAGGCTACACCAATGTTGATATCTTAGGATGTTAGCTTTATCTTATCACAAGGTAAATGAGTTTACCTTGCCACAAGGTAGGGCATTGAGGTTTACATTATGGCAAGGTATTGGTAGTGAGATACCTTGGTAAGGTAATGGGGTAAGAGTTAAGGTAATACCTTAGAACTAAGATATGAGTTAAAATAATTAAGATATAGTTAGAATTTGGATATCTTGGTTGGTAATGGTTAGGAATAGGGTCAATGACTTAGGGTTGACCCCGTTTGACCATAGTTGACTGTTTTGACTAAAAGTCAACCAAAAGTCAACATTGGCCTAAAATTGACCAAAACTTGACCAGAGTTGACCAGTTGACCAAAAGTCAACCATGAGTCAGCTATTGACCCAGTTGACCTAGAGTGGCCTAAGAGTTGACCAGGATTGACCAGAGTTGACCGGTTGACCAAAAGTCAACTGTAAGTTAACCTTTGACTTAAAATCAACCTAGTTTGACTTTGTTAGGCCTAGTATGACTTAGATTGACTTTGTATAATCTAGTTTGACCTAGTGTGACCTATTGTGACTTAGTTTGACCTTGTTTGACTTAGATTGGCTTAGTTTGATCTAGTTTGACCTAGTGTGACCTATTGTGACTTAGTTTGACCTTGTTTGACTTAGATTGGCTTAGTTTGACCTAGTTTGACTTGGTGTGACTTAGTGTGACTGAGTTTGACCCAGATTTGTATAGTCTGTACTAGAAATCATGCCTAAACGCTGTTAAACCATTTTTAACTCATGTATATCTCATCTTTAGGTCTGTGACTTCACTCTGAGCCAGATTATATTGTTGACATATTTCCATCGGATCTCAGGCGAGTACATTCTCTGATAATATTTCTGTTTTATGATATCGTCTATGTTTCTTGTATTTAGTATAGATATCCTTGTTCTATTGACACATTGTTCACACGGATTGGTATTTTTCTGGATTACGTCATGAAATGTTATTCCTTGTACTCCATGGTATACCTTGTACAAGACTCCTTATTTCTTATGCATTGTGTAGACACGATTCCTGTGAAGGCTCGCGACCTTCTCAGAGAGTACGTGTCATAAGTTGTCATGTTTGGATCTGCTATACTAGTCAGGGGCGGGGGTATTAATGTAGATGTGTGATCAATACCTACCTTGTATCAAGCCTTGAACCTTGAATAGTGTTAATCATCCATCGTACGTATGATTAACCAGGCCAAATCTTGTATCATGTTCGTAAGCCAATCACATATTAAAACTAGTGCTAAACTCACATAGATAGTAGTTCCTGATTCCTGTACATCATATACACTGTTCTCCTGCTCTTACATTCATTTACAGTCTTGATATGCCTCACCATGATTCATGTACGCATTACTTTATCTTGTATATTCTCTCTATTTACTGCTACATTTTTAATATCGTCTAACTAGAACTGTTATTGAAGATTTGTGCTCGTTCTATCCTGACTGGATATGTTGACAAAATTTTATAGATTATGGCGAGGAGGAGTGTCCTACCTACTACGGTCCCCATGATGTAGTTGGCTTAGATTTGGAGACCCTGGTTCAGCAAGGGTTAGCTCCAGCCGATGGAGCTTTAGAGTAGCTTAGCTGGTTTAGTTTGGTACTGGACCTTGTCTCTAGATTATATTTTGTCTTATTTTTATTTTAGTATTTGTATTAGAGATTGTTAACTCTATACTTGTATTATTTCTGTGTCAAATATTCTGGTTGATAATTTTATATCTTGTTGTCTTTATCTTTCGGTATCATCTATCTTTCTTAGAGTTTGTGATTGAGTATATTATATTGTCATTGCTTGTCCTCCATTCGGAGTTGACCGTTCGCAACAGGTTTTGATATTATAACTGTTGTTAGATAGTAGACCTAGACAGCGTTCTATGCCATTTCTGCGGTGTAGGCTGGGACGCTGTCACGTGCTCGTGCCCTTACTTCGGGTACGTGTCGTGACATTCGAGGCATTGATGGCTCTCTGACTTGCCTGAATTCGAAGGGGCATATTCATTAGCATTAATGCAAATTCATCGCACTGAATTCAGAGAGACTGCCAATTGGTGCATGGGTACGAGTTGCCCCGGCCTATAATAGCTTTGTAAGGAGTTTGTTTCTCATTTCACTTAGCTTTCCCTATGGAGACGAATTTGATCGATCCCCCTGCTTAGCGAGACGTCGCACTATGGGTTGGTGATCTCCTCGTTCGAAGAAGCTTAGACAAAGAACTCCTTCAGAAGACTGAAATGTGTCAAGTTGTTTGGTCATGTACATGCTCTACATCAACTGTGTGCCATAATGTTGATTACTGGGTTTGGGTTTTGTCGTGGTCCAGTTTTCGTTATGCTTGAAGCGTCGCAAGCAAGGTTCCTGTTGCATCCAAAGATCAGGGTTGTAGATGTCCCGTTCTGCTCTACAACTGCATTATTAGCCGAAGCACTCGTATGTTGACGAGGAAGTGATTCGCTCTGATGAGGCAAGTTGATGCGCCTACGCTGAGATGCTGAAGTGATGCACCTACGCTGAGATGCGAAGTGATGCGCCTAGCTGAGACATCGAAGTGATGCGCCTAGCTGAGACATTGTAGTCTTTAGGCTTTTATAGTTGTCTTTTTATTGTAACAAAGGCTTTTAGGTAATGTAATAGACTTTCTATGAATAAAAATCTACTTTTCATGCGCCTACTTCTCTTTGTTGTCTTGTTGTGCCAAGTGTTCTGTTAAGTTTCCTCGGCGCATGTCATTTTGGGGCGCATAGTGCATAGGGACTTTAAGATGCGCCTGAAATTCCATGCTTCTACACTTAGCATAGTCATAGGCGTCGCACGATATAATGCTTGATAAAGCATGCACTGTCCCACCGTCCAATGCTTGGCATAGCATAATTGTCCCACAAGTCTCAATGCATGTTTCCATGGTGCAAGGCTTGGCATAGCCTTCACACGTCCCATGGTAAGTTGTATCGCATAGTTTATGGCATAAGTCAAGGCACCCAAAGAACTTGGTTGTTCATGTCGAACACGTGCACGATCCCATGGTCTCGAGGCTCGTCACATAGAATATGACTTGGACGACAGTGTTACACGAAGCATAGTTGGGTTAAGGCATGGTATACGACTGATTCAAGTGATATGTCCAATGATTCTATAATTTGTCATATAGAGTATGCCATGGTCTATGGCACGGATGGAACACGTCTTGTTCAAGTCAAGTAAGAAGGCTATGAAGTAGCTATTTTCTGGGTTTCAAGGAATGGAAAAGTTCACGCGAGCCATGGAAGTCCCTCGTTTGGGAGTCTCCAATGAAGTAAAAAAAGCATAGTTATATATAAAGAATATCATGGTTTGAGTCATATGGTGAGTTAGGTAGGCACCATTGCATGGTCTTTTATAACTTGTGCACAAGGCGTAGTCTTCCTCGAATGAATCGCTGGGGCACCGGGATCATATCAGCCTAGGAGGAAGCAAGTTGGCAAAATAGGATGCAGGATATATCGCATAGGAGATTCGGGACTTCTGTGGGCTAATTACCCTGGATGATAATCTTTTATCCTGGCGTACTACATAGGAGATTTGGGGCTTCCATGGGATAGCTACCCGCGTTGGATGACCACCGTCTATCCTAAGCCAAGTCCAAGATAGCTTGACAATGCCAGTGCCCCTTCATATAGATGAGTCGGCATAATAGCGGCGATCTGCATGTATGCCTTAGATTGAATAAAGAAGTATATGCACAGTGTCGTTAAGTCGAAAGGAGTGTAAGCACAGGACGAATGAGTCAAAAAAATGTGTACACGATTTGCAACACAAATATGAAGCCTAAGCAAAGGCACGTGCTTTGGCATGAGGTTTAGCATTGTTTATTGAGTCAATAACACAAGTTTATGATTATGGTTTGAGTCGATTTCATGTTAAAATAGGAAAGACCATAAGGCAAGTATGAATGGGTTGCACTGTGTTGCGAGGCACGGCCTTGATGTTTGTCCTACAAATGGGTCTTATAGTAGGACCATGTTACGAGTCGAGACATTCATATTGTTGGCACGAGAGTGGTCTAAAGATACAAAATAATCCAGGAGTCTATGTCCAAAAATTGATCCTAAGGCAAGATTAAAAAGACAATCAAAAGGATATGCTACACAAACTAAAATAAACGTATTGGTTTTTTATGGTGTGTGCGAAAAGATTACACCACAAGTACGGATGTGTACTGACACCCATATAGTTTTCATACGCAGGTCACAGCTACTTCTCGATGAGGTGGAGCTCGCTTGGATGCGCTGAGGCATAGAGTTCCTTGGCGTTTCGAGGCGTGCAACCGTATTGAAGTTTCCACCTATACGAGACATAATGTATTGTCACGACCCGCACCCGCTTTTTGGATACGAGATGTGTCCCAGCCAGACTACATCACAGAGTCGGCAGTAGAACGCTGTCACGGCCAAGATGCTCAAAATCACAAAATATACATTTATTGCTCGTTCACGTTATTAGATCAAGTTTACAAATTACAAGGTTTCATAACTTCACATTTGCTAGAAAATACAATATCTCACAAATAGAAGAAGATAACTAATTCAACTATCTAGGTTGACCTCAGCATACCCATGCCTTCCCAATGCCAAGAGTGATCGCGGCTAAACCTGAAAAATATTGGTTTCCAGTCAGGAATGGAACGAGTACATTCTCACAACAGAATCAACAAATGACGAAATCCATAAATCTGTAATAATACTGAGATACATGATAAGTGTATAAACAGGGAATCATGGTAGGAATCATGCGAGTAAAAGCAGGAAGACATAGTATACAGGACAAATAATGACAAGAAACTGTAATGTAGCAAGACTATTCTAACAAGTGGTTTGAAATACACTTTCGACATGTAAACGACTAAGGGGTAAATCCGGCACCCTGCACGTGTCGTGTGCAGCTGCTATTATTCAAGAATAGATATTTTGGAATATTTCTGGGTATGTTTATATGTCTACTAATGTACTTTCTCGCCCGGCTAGTACCCATGGATTCAAACAGGTCACGAACACGAAAATATATTGGTCACGAACAACATGCAAGAATCTATGACTACTATCTCGTGTGACAAACGTGTCAAGAATCAACGTGATATCAATATAAAACATTATTAAATACAGGAAGTATAAAGATAATCAAATACGAAAACTATCAGAGATGTACTCGCCTGAGGTCCTGTGCTGGTGAAACAACCATCTTGTTGGGTCTAACATAGTCCGGTTAGCCTAAGTTTAGATTTGCAAGAAAGGTAGGAATACGATTAGCTACGATCAAAATTAATTTAGGTGGAAATTGATTTATTGAAAGGTGATCCCTTAAATCCCAGTATATACCTTTAAGGAAAACTATTTAGAAAGTATTAAATATATACTATTTAGAAATATATTTAGAAATATAGACGTTTTAAAACTCTTTTAAGAAGATATATATTTATAATACTATATAAACTTTATTAAAAGAAAGATTAATAATTATTTAATTATAACTATAGAAAATATTTATACAAAAGAAAGCCCAAAAGCCCAACGTCAATTTTAAGCAAGCCAACATAATATTTCATGTAAAACTTTTTATTAAAATCATAATTTATCTATAAAACAAATATATATATACATATATATACATTTTTTTTATATACATATATATATATATATATATATATATATATATATATATATAATATATATATATATATATATATATATATATATATATATATATATATAGAGAGAGAGAGAGAGAGAGAGAGAGAAGAGTAAAACCCATAACATTTAATTTTATACTAACTAAAGCCTAAAATGTTATTAAAACTCAAGTTATCAAATATGAATGCCCAAAGCCAAAATAATTTATCAAACAATTCATGGAGAAAGGGCCACATTCATTCTATAAACCCAATAGCCCAAAGATAAGCCCAATCTAAACACTAATAGGTTAAGAAAACCCAAACATATATATGAAGCCCAAAACAATTTATTAAATTAAGGCTAACCATGATAAATTCCAAAAATTCTAATTCTTTATTATTTAGATAAAACCGAATACTTACAAATAGCCCCAAAATATATATATCCAAAAATCCAAAGGTTATATAAGCCCATAGATGAAAGCCCAATTATTTAGGCCCACTTAAACTTGACCATTTCACTACTCTCTCTCCACACAGAATCATTGGAAAAGAGAACAGAGAGAGAGAGTGATGGAGAAATTGGGACTTACAGAGGGTTCGGTC
The DNA here is from genome assembly GCA_029216955.1 of Iris pallida. Classification (NCBI taxonomy): domain Eukaryota; kingdom Viridiplantae; phylum Streptophyta; class Magnoliopsida; order Asparagales; family Iridaceae; genus Iris; species Iris pallida. Next base: position 9,906,116 of record JANAVB010021599.1, on the reverse strand, counting down.
GGCGGTATCGTTCTTCGACTTGGAGGGAGAAACGCAGCGTCGGCGCACGGCTGACGAGGTTGGGCCCACTAGAAGGGCACGGGTTTAGTTCCCTCTGGCGGAGACGACTCCATGCACGGTGGCCGCTTGCTCGGCTAGGAGAACGGAGCACTGGAGATCGGACCTGCAGCTAAGCGCACGGGGTTCTGGAACGGAGGTCGTGATGGTGGGCGACCATGAAATCGGGGCTGGCGTCGAGGCAAAAATGGAGTTGTATGCTCGGATCGAGGCAGGTCCAGGTGCTGGAGGCGACTGCAGTGAACGTGGCGTCGGTGGATCCGACTTCTCGAAGGTTTCAAATCTGGGCCGCACAGATGTCGACGAGTCTCGACGGACTCGATGTCACAGTGGGGGCGCTAGCTCGACGGCGTGCACCCGCGGAGGAGACGGAGCGGTTGAGAATTGCTCGCGGTGGGGATGGCGTTCTACATCACCATGAGAAGGTGACGAAGCGGTGAACCACATCGCACGGTGGTCTCCGGCCCAAGGCGGCGAGTGTCGGGGAGGAGTCGTCGGACTCGATCATCTTGGAGAATCGAGCGCCTGGCTCGACGACCCGGCTTGCGTTTGAGCGGTCCCGTGGAGACGGGCAGTAACGCTTGTCGAGGCTAGGGCGTACAAGTAGTCCCGCCGGAAGGGAGGCACGGTGGTCTCCGCCGGAGGCTGTGGGAGATGGATTGGGCGGTGCGTATTCGTGCCCCCCGAAGGCTGTTGTCGGTGAGGCCGTGGTGGGTGAGCCAAACTACTAATGTAATATATGTGGACACAAGAATAGTGGAATGTATGTGGACACGAACACTGACACCCGGGGTCGGACCCGAGGCCAACACTTGGCTGACACGAGGATGCTGATATTGGACATGGTCACTTGGATTCGGGACTGTGTATTGGTGGTAGTGGTGGTGTATTGGTCTGGCGATATGGGGGATGATGTCTGGTTTTAGGAGGAAGCTGTGGTGGTGGTGGAGAGGCTGGCGGCCAGGTGGTCGTAGAGGCTGTGGAGGAGTCGGGCACGACGATGGCTTCCATGAGGTTTACGTGGTGAAAGGAGCATGTACAAGGGGGAGAGGTTTTTAGAGAATGATTATGTATATATATACATATATAGGGTTTAGCTAAGTCGCTTAGTTAGATAAGGACATATAAATTTGGTTTTATCTAAATCAGCATAACTCTACAAAAATGAAGTAGTTAGACAAGAGCATTAATCTATAATATAAATTGGGATTGGGGGTGTAAAGGGAAAAATTCAATAGATTAAGAGGATCCTTTAATATAAATCAAATAGTATATTTTAAAACTAAAAATTAATCTAATCTGCTATTGATATTAAATTTAAATCAACCAATTTTACCAAGTAATTATCAACATACAAATTCAAATATTCCATAATTAATCGGATAATACTTTATGTTATCAAGGTAATATAATTTATATAAATTTAAATCTTCTTCAAAAACTACTCGTCGCATTTAGATAAAACGTTTAAATTAAGAAATCAATCTAATCATAATCAATTAGTAATATTAAACTTATAAGTCCAAATATTTATATGCGTACTTAAATAATATTCTACGTTATCAAGATAATATAAAGTATATTTTTATAAACCAATCTTTATTTTAAATGGACAAAATCCTTTCTATTATCTAGAAGTTTGCATCATACGAATTTCGAATTCAAGGTAAATAAGTGATCATCATAACAAATTAAATACAATATTCGTCGATAGCATACAATTTAAATCCAAAATCCAAAATCGATCATCATTATAAACTAAAGATAATATTTGTTGTCATCAAAATGGTGTAACGCATATTTTACGAATTGAACCCCTTCTTATTATTCAAAAATGTTTATGATCTTTTAAACTATTTTAGAAAACAAATAATAGTGTAAAATATTTTTATTAAGGGAAATTAGTACTTTAATTTATACTAGTTTTTGATAACATAATTATCACAAAATACCTTCCAGAAAAATCTCGATGAAAAACTACCTTTTAAACACAATAAAATAAAATTTTGAAAAATTCGGGAAGAGGAGTTACAAATCTACCCACCTTAGAAATAAATTCGTCCTCGAATTAAGGACTACCATGATAGATAGACTTGGTTGCTCAAATCTTTCAAAGATTTAAAATAAATATTAATCCCACTAAATCAAAATAATTCATAATAATAAAGATAATTATAGGTCTTATTAATAACGTTTAAAAAAATACTTTTAATCAAAAAAATATTTGATAAATAACCTTAATTGTATACTAAGAATTATCAATTAACTTCAAAAATTCATTTGCATAGCTCTAAACAAAATTTAGTAGGACTACATCTAATAATCTGTCACGATACAAATATAACGTAATATTAATATCATCCAAATACGTTTATAAATTAAAATCATAAAAATATTTGATAATAATTCTTAAAAGTCGATCTCTGTTATTTTTTTAAAATATATTATAAAAGAAAATATTGGCAAAACTCATTTTATTTTAAAAAAACATCTATAATGGAATTAGAATATATTATACATATATTTTTCAAACTATCTAAAATAGAAATATTATAAAATTATTTTCCAATTTGGAAAAGTAATTAAACTAAAATAAACTAAATGAAAAATGTAAGAAAACGGAGAGTGGCTTACGACCTACCCACCTTAGAAATATTTACCCTAAAAATTTTAAAGGACACGATTAGGCACGACTATAAAGAATAATCAAAAAACCAAATTTTAGTTGATACGAATAAAACGACGAATGGTATAATCAAGGGAGTGATATGATTCATGATCTAATTAGTCACGCGTAATCATGGATATGATCAAAATGATAAAGATAATAGACAAAAGGAGAGTGTGATTTGGCACGATCAATATTTGGTCAAATGGTCTAGTTGACAACCTAATGTTTAAGGATGATTTAAATTGAAATAATTTGGAATGATCCAATTACAGTCAACATGGTCTAGTTACGACCGAATTTCTAAAGAATGATCAAGGTTCTAGATGCAATCTAAACAAGGCTATAGTCCCATAGATATGCGTTAAGATACAGTCACGGTCAAGGTTAATCATGCATGATAAAATTAGAAAGTTGGCACGAGCATGAACAAGATCAAAATAGTCATGATCAAAATAGAATGCAAAATATAACATTAGTAATAATTGATTTGAAATATATGCACGATTATGATTATAGTCAAGAGAGCTTAGTCATGATCAAATTTGTTTAGGAACGATCAATTAATTAAGCAAAACTGTTTAGGCATGATTATAGAATCAAACCTAGGAAAGGACACGAATTGACTCGATCGAAATATAATAAAAGGAGTATAGTCATGATCGAAATTGTTCAAGAATGATCAATTCCAAAATCGTTTCGATATGCTTAAAATATTTATCCATAATTATTTAGACACGAGTTTAAAATCAAAATCTAGATAAGTTTAGGAATCCAATCAAAATTACATTAAAAGATGACAATCTGAAAAATAGAAGGATAAGAAAGGAAGGAAGAATTACCAGTTTATTGAGAAGATTGTGACTAGAATAAGCACAAATCAATTTGAAAACTTAATAGTTATATGCCAATAAAATGTAGTCTCTATGGTATTCGAAACTCGTAAACATAATCGAAGTCATTTACCAAGAATTTATGCCTCGCCAGTGTACAGCTAGCTGCATTAAACCCTTGGTTCCACAACTCAAACTATGTTGCGGTAATGAATACCCTATCAACTCTATCTAATCTTGACATAACAACTCAAGGATGAAGTAAGACGACCAAGACATAATTTTAATAATGTTCGATCATACACGCTTACTTGAAATTATTTCAACTTAGGGGTCATGCCACGCCAGTGCGCTGCTGGCTGCAGTGAACCCGCAGTCTCGATAATTCAAATAAGTGACGACAGTGCGCTGCTTTCATGTCATCGCAAGTCATCAAAATTATTCCAACTATCTTCCCTGAATATCAAAGGAGTTTAAAATATCATACAAGTTGATAAAGATAGAAAAAGTGCAAGTATCTGTTCTTCAAGTATAAGATCAGCTTCTTGAAAGGAAAAACAATTGGTTAGGAAGGATAATGATCGAAGTCAAAATAAGTAAAATCTTTTAATCCTTATTTCACGGATATTCAATATTCAACGATTGAGAGGGCACTTTTGAATCCAAGAACTTAACTCGAGATTAATATACAATTGAGTGAGAAGTTAAAAAATAGTTCTTTGGGTCCAAGGAAAAGAATATAAGTGATACGAACTTATGATATGGCAATATTTAGAAAAGACATAAGATAAAGTTGTACAAATGATCATGATTAGGAAGAAAATGACAGGAGGCAAAAGAAATATAAACTTAAATTTATATTTCTCTAATATTCAAGATCGAGGAAAAATATGTATAAAGTACTATGTCTACCTATTATGAATATATTTTTACACAAGTATATATGTATAGCCTAAGTAAATCCCAAAAATCCAAAAATATCATTCTAAGAGAAGGTTATCCTATTTCCAAGTAAAATATAAGTTTAAATAGCAGTAATACATATATTATGTTCAATATATAATTTATAGAAATTATTCAATGCTATAAATGGACTACCAATATATATACACATCTGTATATTTACATGGACGACGTTGGTCGCACTACATGACCACCAGGACTTGGATTGGGTTCGGGCTAGTTTGGAACAACCAGGTCTTCTAATAGCCAATAATCTTAATAATAAGTATTAAATTATTCCTAGGGCTATGTCACAATTTGGTCTGGTTTTCTTAGTTAGTGCACACCTATGACTCGGCCTCCTCTACCACGGCTAGAACATTAGTCAAAGCACTCGACCACACTCTCAGTGCCAAAATTCTTGGTTATCTTGCACTCCAAAACTTAACCGTAACTAAGGCCTTCTATAATAAATATTTATAAAATTTTAAGAATCAAATTTTAATTCGAACAAATAAATAAAAGTATACTTTTCAAATTTCAGGAAGATGTTACGAATTTACCCTCCTGAAAATATCGTCGAATCAAAATGCGATGGTGTATCCTTCTATGAAAGTCGTCTAGTGAGATCTATGTAGCAACCTTAACTACCCCAAATGTCAATTTAAATTAGGGACTCCTAGTCCTAACCATTCTCTTAAAATTGATTTACTCCTAGTTGTGAATGAGCATTTCTTAATCGCAGACTCGCAGTAGTATGACTAATATGGTACTACCACGAGTTCGCACAATTTACAAAAACTGACCTGCATGGGCCACCACAAAAACTTGTCACGACCCGCACCCACTTTTCGTATACGAGACGCGTCCAAGACAGCCTACGTCGCAGATTCGGCGGTAGAATGCTGTCACGGCCAAGATGCTCAAAAATCACAAAATATACATATATTGCTCATTCATATTATTAGATCAAGTTTACAAATTACAAGGTTTCACAACTTCACATTTGCTAGAAAATACAATGTCTCACAAATGGAAAAAGATAACTAATTCAACTATCTAGTTGACCTTATGCCTTCCCAATGCTAAGAGTGATCGCGGCTAAACCTGAAAAATAATAATTTCCAGTCAGGAATGGAACAAGTACATTCTCACAACAGAATCAATAAATGTCGAAATCCATAAATCTGTAATAATACTGAGATACATGATAAGTGGATAAACAGGAAATCATGATAGGAATCATGCAAGTAAAAGCAGGAAGACATGGTACACAAGACAAACAATGACAAGAAACTGTAATGTAGCAAGACTTTTCTAACAAGTGGTTTGAAATACACTTTCGACATGTAAACAGCTAAGGGATAAATTCGGCACCCTGCACGTGTCGTGTGCAGCTGCTATTATTCAAGAATAGACATTTTGGGACATTTCTGGGTATGTTTATATGTCTACTAATGTACTTTCCCGCCCGGCTAGTACCCATGGATTCAAACAGGTCACGAACACGAAAATATATTGGCCACGAACAATATGCAAGAATCCATGCCTACTATCTCGTGTGACAAGCATGTCAAGAATCAACATGATATCAATGTAAAACATTATTAAATACAGGAAGTATAGAGATAATCAAATACGAAAACTATCAGAGATGTACTCGCCTAAGGTCCTGTGCTGGTGAAACAACCATCTTGTTGGGTCCAACATAGTCCGGTTAGCCTAGGTTTAGATTTGCAAGAAAGGTAGGAATACGATTAGCTACGATCAAAATTAATTTAGGTAGAAATTGATTTAGTGAAAGGTGATCCCTTAAATCCCAATATATACCTTTAAGGAAAACTATTTAGAAAGTTTTAAATATATACTATTTAGAAATATATTTAGAAATATATATGTTTTAAAACCCTTTTAAGAAGATATATATTTATAATACTATATAAACTTTATTAAAAAAGACTAATAATTATTTAATTATAACTATAGAAAATATTTATACAAAAGAAAGCCCAAAAGCCCAACGTCAATTTTAAGCAAGCCCAACATAAATATTTCATGTAAATTTTTTTATTAAAATCATAATTTATCTATAAAACAAATATATATATATATATATATATATATATATATATATATATATATATATATATATATATATATAGAGAGAGAGAGAGAGTAAAACCCATAACATTTAATTTTATACTAACTAAACCCTAAAATGTTATTAAAACTCAAGTTATCAAATATGAATGCCCAAAGCCAAAATAATTTATCAAACAGTTCATGGAGAAAGGCCCACATTCATTCTATAAACCCAATAGCCCAAAGATAAGTCCAATCTAAACACTAATAGGTTAAGAAAACCCAAACATATATATGAAGCCCAAAACAATTTATTAAATTAAGGCTAACCATGATAAATTCCAAAAATTCTAATTCTTTATTATCTAGATAAAACCGAATACTTACAAATACCCCAAAAATATTTATATCCAAAAAATCCAAAGGTTATATAAGCCCATAGATGAAAGCCCAATTATTTAGGCCCATTTAAAATTAACCATTTCACTACTCTCTCTCCATACAGAATCATTGGAAGAGAGAACAGAGACAGTGATGGAGAAATTGGGACTTACAGAGGGTTCGACCGGTGGTGTCGTTCTCCGACTCGGAGGGAGGAGCACAGCGTCGGTGCACGGCTGACGAGGTTGGGCCCACTGGAAGGGCACGGGGTTAGCTCCCTCTGGCGGAGGCGACTCCATGCACGGTGGCCGCCTTATCGACCAGGAGAGTAGGGCGCTAGAGATCGGATCTGCGGCTGAGCGCACGGGGTTCTGGAACGGCGATCGCGGCGGTGGGTGACCACGAAATCGGGGCTGGCGTCGAAGCGAAGATGGAGTTGTATGCTCGAATCGAGGCAGGTCCAGGCGCTGGTTGCGACTGCGGTGAACACGGCACCGGTGGATCCGACTTCTCGAAGGTGTTAGATCTGGGCCGTACAGATGTCGACGAGTCTCGACGGACTCGATGTCGCAGTGGGGGCGCTAGCTCGACGGTGTGCACCCACGGAGGAGACGGAGCGGTCGAGAATTGCTCACGACGGGGGATGGCGTTCGACATCGCCACGGGGAGGTGACGAAGCGGTGAACCACATCGCGCAGTGGTCTCCGGTCCAAGGCGGTGAGTGTCGGGAGGGGAGTCGCCGGACTCGATCATCTTGGAGAATCGAGCGCCTGGCTCGACGACTCGACTTGCGTTTGAGCGGTCTCGTGGAGACGGGCAGCAATGCTGTCTTGGCTAGGGCGTGGAAGCAGTCCCGCCGGAAGGGAGGCACGGTAGTCTCCATCGGAGGCTGCGGGTGATGGGTCGGGCGGCGCGTGTTCGTGCCCCCCGGAGGCTGTTGTCGGTGAGGCCGTGGCGGGTGAGCCAACTACTAATGTAATATATGTGGACATAAGAATAATGGAATATATGTGGACACGGACACTGACACCCGGGGTCGGACCCGAAGCCAACACTTGGCTGACACGAGGATGCTGATATTGGACATGGTCACTTGGATTCGGGACTGTGTATTTGGTGGTAGTGGTGGTGTATTGGTCTGTGGCGAGATAGGGGATGATGTCTGGTTTTAGGAGGAAGCTGTGGTGGTGGTGGAGAGGCTGACGGCCAGGTGGTCGCAGAGGCTGTAGAGGAGTCAGGCACGGCGATGGCTTTCATGAGGTTTACGTGGTAGAGAATGATTATGTATATATATACATATATAGGGTTTAGCTAAGTCGCTTAGTTAGATAAAGAGATATAAATTTGGTTTTACTAAATCAGCATAACTCTACAAAATAAAGTAGTTAGACAAGAGCATTAATCTATAATATAAATTCGGATTGGGGGTGTCAAGGGAAAAATTCAATGGATTAAGAGGATCCTTTAATATAAATCAAATAGTATATTTTAAAACTAAAAACTAATCTAATCTGCTATTGATATTAAATTTAAATCAACCAATTTTACCAAGTAATTATCAACATACAAATTCAAATATTCCATAATTAATCGGATAATACTTTATGTTATCATGGTAATATAATTTATATAAATTTAAATCTTCTTCAAAAACTACTTATCACATTTAGTAAAACGTTTAAATTAAAAAATCAATCTAATTATAATCAATTAGTAATATTAAACTTATAAGTCCAAATATTTATATGCGTACTTAAATAATATTCTACGTAATCAAGATAATATAAAGTATATTTTTATAAACCGATCTTTATTTTAAATGGACAAAATCTTTTCTATTATCTAGAAGTTTGCATCATACGAATTTTGAATTCAAGGTAAATAAGTGATCATCATAACAAATTAAAGACAATATTCGTCGATAGCATACAATTTAAATCCAAAATCCAAAATCGATCATCATTATAAACTAAAGATAATATTTGTTGTCATCAAAATGGTGTAACGCATATTTTACGAATTGAACCCCTTCTTATTATTCAAAAATGTTTATGATCTTTTAAACTATTTTAGAAAACAAATAATAGTGTAAAATATTTTTATTAAGGGAAATTAGTACTTTAATTTAAACTAGTTTTTGATAACATAATTATCACAAAATACCTTTCACAAAAATCTCGATAAAAAACTACCTTTTAAACACAATAAAATAAAATTTTGAAAAATCCGGAAAGAGGAGTTACATGTCTGGACATCGCCTTCCGAAGCACCTTCAAGTTGCAAGCCGAAGGGGCACCTTTGTTTCATTGTTTTGAGAGATTGTGATCAAAGGGATTTTGAGCCTGAGTGATTGTAATCTTGGCTTCATGCCTTTGTAATCTTATTTTTCAGTATCAATAAAAGACTCTGATTTTGTTTACTTGTGTTTCCTTGTTTATTCAATATTTTTTGCTTGGGACTTCTATGCAACGACCCCGTTGCAAGTTGTTGAAATCGGTCGTTATGGAACCCGTCTTGCACGAGCGCAATCTAGGCTCGTGCGGCATCATAACTTAACGAGGACAAACGGTCCTACGGGAGCGGGGCATGACATGAGATGCGCAACAATTTTTTGTGTTTGTCTGCACTTTTGTAAATGTTGTACTTTTTATGCTTCTACAAGTAGCACGGTGCTTTGATAAGCTGTGGGCAACACAACGCCTAGATGGTGCCTAAATGAGGACTGGGTAATCTTGTAGTCATTTAACTTCTTGAGGCACGTGATCCATGCTTCTACAATGACCAGGGTAAACAAGTATGGTGACAAGGGGTCCCCCTGATGCAGCCCCCGGTTGCTTCTAATAAATCCATACGGCTGCCCTTTGATAAGTACAGAGAAGGTAGCCGTTGAGATGCATTCACGGATTCTATCTACCCACCTCCTGTCAAACCCATGGCTAGAAGGATATGGCATACAAAATCCCTATTAACCATGTCATAGGCCTTCCGTAGGTCTATCTTGATATAAGCTTTATCTTCCCAAGCCCGATTAAGTCCTCAGACCAATTCATGAGCCAACAAGCTATGCTCTGCGATACTTCGACCTTTTATAAATGCAACCTAGTTTGCCGAGACCAAACCCGACATAAGGGACTCCATACGCTTGTACATAAGATGGGTGATCAACGTGTAGATAAAATTATAGCACAATTGGTCGAAAGTCCGCCAGGTTCGTAGCACCTTCCTTCTTCGGAACTAACGTGATAAAGGTATGATTATTTCTCGAAGGAGTCTACCCGAATCAAAGAAATCTTGGATAACTGAAAGCACATGATCTTTCAACACATCCCAAAGGACCTTAAAAATTTGTTGTTAAAGCCATATGGTCCAGGAGCCTTGTTAGGATCAGCACTCATAACTATGGACTTCCACTTCCTCCATCGTAACGGGGCTAACAGTATCTCATTTCCAAGAGGGGAGACAAGATGCTTGCAAACAAGGTCAGAAAAAAATGTAATCAGACTATAAAGGGCCGAATAGTACATGACTGCCACCAACTGTATCTCTCTCTCAGAGTGTCACAACTTGCACCCGCTTTTTAAAATACAAGTACGTAGCCAAGTCCAGCCTACATCGCAGCATCGGCGGTAGTACGTTGTCTAGGTCTCGATATCAATCTCAAATACAACAAAATCATATCTATTTGCGCATTCACAATAATTAATCAAATACAAATCAAACTATACATCAAAATGACATTCAAGAACAACCCGCTAAATAATTAAATTTACATTCTATCTAGAATCTATGGTTGGCCTCCAAAATATCTATCTTCCCCGTATAGTCCATAGCGCAAAAGTAGGAAGCATGCCAAGTCACCTGCAACGATCCGACAACCCTATTTTATTTATGTAACTTAATACAAAATAAGCTAGACAATAGAGATGCAATGTAACAGTAAAAGAACATATATATGAACTGGAAACGATAACATATACAAGAAACATGTATGAACAAGGCAACTGGAAAATGAACATAAACAAGTAAAACTAATCAAACAGTGTTTTGAAGTACCTTTCGACATGTGAACGACTGGGCTAATACGGCACATCATACGATGACTATCATATATTTTTCGTACAGCTAACCCACACGTGAGGTGTATGACTTAACTCTCATTCATTAAACATTTATTGGGGTTTGTTCACACATCTACTTAAAATTCCCTTTTGACTCACTAAACAATCAATAAACGATCAATGATACAATGAGTTTATCGTATCACAATCGTGTCTCTACTGGGTACTCAATGAAATATAATAAAAGATAGCATTATAATGTAATAAACACATAAAGCAATAGTATAATTGCCTGAATTCCTGAATGAACTGGTTTCACTAGTTGATGACAAGATAAAATTTTGCATAGAAGCTATCAAACCATACCATACCATCGTACCACGAACCCGTGCACGAATAACCACAAGTTAGATCTAAAATCTCATTCTACAAGTCATAAAAAGTGGTTAATGGGTTAACCTAATTAATTATATTTAATTTTGGAATAAATCATCTAAAATTCTAATTTAATCTAATTATATTCTGAAATATAATCTAAACAAAGAATTTTGGCTATAGAAAGTTATTGTTCTAATTTTGGAATCCACAACACACAAATCGAGACATACCATTGACTAACTAGTCAAATATTATGAACTCAGTAACTTGAGGGTGCATACTAGTATATATTAGCGCCACGAGTGCATTGGAATCAACCGTGCCGTAAAATCATGATTTGGTCAAAAGTTATCGTCGTTATGGCTAGACGTGACCAAATCGGTGATTTACTGATCAAATCTGAGTTCAACGTAATAAATAAAATACTAAACGAATTTTTGAATTTTTTGAAAAATCATATGTTGTAGATCGTCGTATCAGCTTTCCAAAACATCAAACGGATCGTAAATCGGTGTTTGGGATCTCCCGAAATCTCAAAAACAGTATGACGTATCAATTTTTGGATAACCGACACTCAAATAAACCTTCAGATATTCACGTAAATAATTAAATAAAATAAAATATATTTGTGGAAAGCTAACCCCGATACGCTTCTAACAAAAAAACGACACTTGAAATGGACGTCGAGGTTAATCGCAATTGCCTCGTGAAGTTGGAGGATCTTCAAGATGAAACAACAAAGGAGGCTGGATAATAAACTAGGTTTTATTTTGTACATATATATATGAAGAGAGAGGTCGTTTGGCGCCATCATGTGGGCCATGGTGCTGCTGATTGGGCTACTAACTATGTAAATATTAGTTTAAATTTAAAAAACTATTTAAAAGTTATTTTAACTCCAAATAAATTACAAAAAAATCCAAAAATTTCTATAAAATTCTAGAAAATATTTCTAAGTGTTTAGAGCATAAATAAACATAATTTAACTCAAAATATTATCGTGTGACCCCACGATAAATTTCAAAAGCCTATAAAAATAAATTATATTTGTTTTAATTATCTAAAAATTCCTAAAAATTCTAGAAAAATCCAGAAAGATCCTAGAATATTCTAAAAAAAATATTACTGGTCATCTAAAATCCTAATAAAAATATGTGGTCTCGAAATACCCCCCCCCCAATGACCTTACAGTAAATCATGAAAGTCTTTAAAAATAATAAACCCTTAAATATTAAATACCTAAAATATCCAAAAATTATAGAAAAATATAAACTAAATAATACATATATAACCTATCTAGAGGTCATATGACCATTACTATGGTCATAGCTCACCTAGAAACTTCAACATGACTCCTATTAATCATAATCAAATAAAATAAAAAAATAAAAAAATCGGGAAGTGGACTTACACGGAGTTCACCACCTTGCCATGTTCATCAAGAAGCACGGTGATGTGATTTCGGTATTGTAACTCCCAAAATCATGTTTGATAAATTTGAGAATTTTTCTAATTTTTCTTGAATTTAAAATATTGATTCTTACCAAAAATATAATTTCGATTGAATTAGTTAATCTCGAGTGTTAATGAATTTTCTCAAATTAAAAAGTATTTTTGGATATTATTTTTGAAATCATTGATTCAATTTATTGTAGAAATTTTCTAATGGAAAGACATAAAAGAATTGTTTTAATTAAATAAATTTTGTAGCTAAATTCTATTACTACATGATAGTTATATTTGATTTTATTTCTAGTGATTTCTTGATTCATGTTTTTACTAAAATTGCTTAATCGTGCTAAATAATAGAATTTATGTATTGTTATTGTTTTATAATTAATTAGTAACTGCTAAATATGTTATAGGATTAATTATTATTTTTGGATTAATTAATAATTTTTATTTGGAGAAAGTTGGTAAATTTATAATTGATAAAATCTGTTAAAACTGTTTTACTGTTGGAGGAAAATTGTTTGGATTTTGAATTTGAAATGTTGGAAGGAATCATTTGGATTTTGAAAAACCTTGTTTGAATTTAATTGCCTCTAACTAATTCTGTTACAATCTATTTTATTTAGCCCCAGATCTACACGTAATTACTGCCCCTGCCACTGACTTATTACCCCCAGATCTACCCTAATTTACCTACACTGCCACTAATTATTACACTATAAGTAATACTAAAATATTACACACTTTTTAATACATTTCTGACAGTGTCAGTTTCTCTCTCTGACACGTCACCTCACCTCTCTCATCTCTCCCTCTCTCATCTCTCATCTCTCTCTCTATATTCTCTCTCTACACAGTCCTGGCCATTCCCGACCGAGTACCACCACTCTCGCCGGAGTACGACTTCCACCACCACCATCGCAGAGCACTACCACTCTCGCCGGAGTCCAGATCGCAGCGCCACCGCCTCGACTGTAGAGCTGTATCGATTTCCCTGCCGCCGCTTCGATCCTCGTACCACCACCAGAAGAGCAGGAGCTTCGTAGACTGCGCCACCGCCGCCTCAAGGACTGCGCTGCTTCTCGAGTAGTGAGCCGCCTCGAGCTGTGTGCACCGCCATTAGCACTGACCCCTCGATCTCTGCGCCACCGTCATCGAGCAGTGCGCCGAGCCACCGCCATCAGTGGAGCGCCTCCTCGATCCTCACGCCGAGCCTTCTCGAGATCTGCGTCACCGACGATCTTCCAGATCAGGCCCAGATCTGAAGATCTCGAGCTCCGTCGAGTTGCCTGACCACTGCTGAGTCGACCGTTCTGGAGGAAGTCACTACTTCGCCGAGGAGTCCTGAAGTTGTCACCGGAGCCATCGTCCGCAGAGTCTCACCGTCGGAGCCGTACTTTGCCGTCACCGTGGATCGACGTCCCCGATCGGCTGGTGAGCTCCTTTTCTCGATATTTCTCGAACCCCCTTCTCTTCCTTATTTCTCTGTAGATCTAGGGTTTCTAGAGTAGAACCTAGGGTTTATGAGCTGGGGAAGACGACCTAGAGATCTAGGGTTTCCAGGAAGACCTAGAGTGAAACCTAGGGTTTCAGACCTAGAACTAGGTTTCCCGAACTAGAAGACGAAGTGGAGGCTAAGAGTTAGGGTTTGTAGTTCTTGTTCCTAGAACCTAGGGTTTCAGCGAGAGGAGAAGAGGATGGATTTAGGGTTCGAGCTAGGGTTCTGGAGTTTAGGGTTTTGGCCATGGGAACTAGGGTTTCGACTAAGGGAACCTAGAGCTAGGGTTTCCTAAACTAGGTGAAGAAGACGAAGGGAAGGAAGAGGAAGGAGAACGAGTTTAGGGTTAGGTCTGGGGAGAGGATGGGGTTGAAGGAGACAGAGCCTCTCGTCGGAGACGGAAGTCTTCGCCGGAGAGACGAGCTCTCTCGACTCTCCGGGAAGTTCTGATCGGTTTCTAGATTTTTTCGAGTGAAAGAGTGAGAGGAGAGAGAATGAGAAGTGAAAATATTTGGTGAAGGTGTGGGCCGGGTCTCGGGCCAGTGAACAGGGCTTGGAGCTTTGGGCTGACTGAATTTGAGAAATTTAGATTTAATTTCGTTATTCAGTGTATAAATGGGTCTAAACTTTGGGCTGGGTCTGTGAGTTAAGTCTGGGCTGTAAGTTAATTATAAGAATTAAGTTTTAATTTTAGTTTAACAGAGTAGGGCTGGGCTGAGTTGATGGGCTGAATGGTTTAAACGATAATTTAGTTAAAGTATTAGTTAACAGGGAGAAGGCTGGGTCTAACTCTTTAATTCTGGGCTGAGCTGGAATAGTGTGGGCTGGGTATGGAAATGTTTGGTTTATTATGTTTAGTTTTTAAATTGATTTTCTTGTTACATGTTGCTAGCAGATTAACTAATGTTATATATTTGTAAAAATTAATAATTTCCTATAAAGGTATTATTGTGACTAAATTTATAAAACCTATATATTTTCTAAAATATGGTTAGCTAGTTCTTGTCTAAGAATAGTTGTTTTATCTAAGTTAGTTATCTAGTTAACTAATGTTATTTCAAAACCCTAAATAACTTGTACAAATATAACAGGTGATTCATTACAACCATGCAGTACTATTCTCGTGCAACCAAACCGAGGCAAGTACACTGACTTGACTTGTACCTTGTTTTCTGTCTTACCTTCATGTGCCATGTTCTCATATCGGACACGAATTACACACGATTGTCTTGTACCATTGTTCATTGCTTGTGCGTCATTGTTATTGCAGGATTGGGGAAAATATTAGCTTTTGTGTGACCATACCCAACATAGGTAATTGTAGATAGCCTAATCGTATACGTCACGTACGATAAAGTCGTACCTTGTAGAATTGACTCATTGCCTCATTGATTGATTGATTGCTCCTAAGCCGGTCACATATTAGTTTTAATATTTCAAAATTGTCACACTTGCATATTGATTGTCGTGATTGATTGCCTTGTACATTGATAGCCGTGTTCATTGTCTAGCATCTTGATTGTCACCCATTGCCTGCAGTTTTACATTTCATTTCTGGTACCGCAGTTTCATTTTCATTTTCATGTTCTAGTATTCTGGTATTCTGGTTTCACCTTGTACTCTGGATCATAGATTACATTGTATATTGTCTGGTCAGGGTTGTACTTTGCTCTTTTCCTGATATGATCGTTGCAGGTGAGTGGGAGATTACATGGAGCTGGTGATTGCTTGGATATTGCAGCTTTTTATTTCAGTTTATTCTTCTGGAGATTGTATCTTAGAGATTTATTATTGTATATTATTTTATTTGACCGGATTCGTCTCCGGCTGAGTTTGTATTTAAAACACTTGATGGATATTGGTGATTTCTGGGAACGTTATAAAAGCTGTGTTTTGGTTTACATTACATTGTGACTTTGAGTTTTCCTTGGTATTGTACAGCTTACTTCGTCGTGTCCAACGACGAAGGCTGGGCGTGTCCGACTCGTATCCGATTATTCGGGAGCGGGGCGTGACATATTTTTAGTGGTGGCCCATGCAGGTCTGTCCTAATGACACTTAGACTATAAAGTGTTATTGGGGGACCAGAGAAGCTAAGGAAAACTCATCACAGCATAGGATTCGTGGGAAATTGTTACGGGTATGGTTTTACTAAAATTTCTTATAGTTAGGCCTATCTAATCAATTTTCTGTTTTGCAGGGTGGTTTAGACATGCAATACTAAGGTTATCAATTTTTCTGCACTTTTGAGGTTATTTCCTATATGC
Source organism: Iris pallida (assembly GCA_029216955.1). Lineage (NCBI taxonomy): Eukaryota > Viridiplantae > Streptophyta > Magnoliopsida > Asparagales > Iridaceae > Iris > Iris pallida. Next base: position 9,889,500 of record JANAVB010021599.1, on the reverse strand, counting down.
ATTTTGCTAGTATAACTAGTTGATTACTAATAGCTGATTTGTCTCTAGATTTTCTCGTAGCACGTGGAATTTTTCCTAAAATTTCTTATTGTTATTCAAAAACCTTGTTTATAATTTGAGATTTTATTTCCTATGGAGATTTGTTTTTGTCTTACTGTTTGTGTTCTTGTAAAACTTAATGTTTTCTAAAAAGCAGATATTTACATCATTTTCCATCATGATTTTAACTTTTGGAATTTATTTGAATTTCATAAACTCTTTTAAAATTTATGGACAAAGTTGAAAGAATATTCAACGATCTACTATGGCGTGGCAGATGCGCACTGCAGTCATTTATCTGGGTTACGAAGACCGCGAGTTTACTGCATTCAGTTGTGCACTGGCGAGGCAGGAGCTCTAAGTCAAAGTAATTTCAGGTATTCATAGGTTCTCGAATATTATTGAGGCTATGTCCTAATCATAAAAAAATAAAAATAAAAAATAAAAAAAATTTGATCGCTTGAGTTGTTTTGTTAATATGGATAAATTTGATAGAAATATTCGGTAAATTAATATTTTTAAATCATTGCGCCAGAGGTTCATTGCAGCCAGATGTATACTACACTGGCGGGGCATGAACTTTAGGCAATGTGATTTCAGATATATATGATTTTCGGATACTATTGAGACTGCATCCATGTTATATACCATTTTTGATCTTTTATTGTCATTAACGATTTTACTATGAATTATCTTGATTTTGGCTATATTTAAATGTCGTAGCAGTTTTCAAAAATTATTTTGTTACCCAATGTTCCTTATATAAATTTCTCTTGGCTTTTCTAGAGTGTATTTTGACAATGATAATGAACATACATATATGATTTTGATTTATGGATGGTTTTGTCCTAAATGGTTTTTCATAATTTTATAACTGTCTTTTGAGTGCCATTTTTACCTTGTGAAACTTTGATTTTTTTTTCTCATGTTTAGAATTTTTCTTGCCAAGATTGTTTTTACTTTGATCATTTCTAGAAAATCTTGATTTTGCTAGTTGTACGGATCCTAGGTTTAAACCAATTTTTATTTATTTATTTCTAAGTTTCGTGATTGATCAATCTTAATTGTGTTTATCATGCAATTTGAAATTTCGAGGACGAAATTTTTGTAAGGGGGGTAGATTTGTAACTCCAAAATCATGTTTGGTAAATTTGAGAATTTTTCTAATTTTTCTTGAATTTAAAATATTGTTTCTTACCAAAAATATAATTTCGATTGAATTAGTTAATCTCGAGTGTTAATGAATTTTCTCAAATTAAAAAGTATTTTTGGATATTATTTTTGAAATCATTGATTTAATTTATTGTAGAAATTTTCTAATGGAAAGACATAAAAGAATTGTTTTAATTAAACAAATTTTGTAGCTAAATTCTATTACTACATGATAGTTATATTTGATTTCATTTCTAGTGATTTCTTGATTCCCGTTTTTACTAAAATAGCTTAATGGTGCTAAATAATAGAATTTATGTATTGTTATTGTTTTATAATTAATTAGTAACTGCTAAATATGTTATAGGATTAATTATTATTTTTGGATTAATTAATGATTTTTATTTGGAGAAAGTTGGTAAATTTATAATTAATAAAATTTGTTAAAACTGTTTTACTGTTGGAGGAAAATTGTTTGGATTTTGAATTTGAAATGTTGGAGGGAATCATTTAGATTTTGAAAAACCTTGTTTGAATTTAATTGCCTCTAACTAATTCTGTTACAATCTATTTTATTTAGCCCCAGATCTACACGTAATTACTGCCCCTGCCACTGACTTATTACCCCCAGATCTACCCTAATTTACCTACACTGCCACTAATTATTACACTATAAGTAATACTAAAATATTACACACTTTTCAATACATTTCTGACAGTGTCAGTTTCTCTCTCTGACACGTCACCTCACCTCTCTTATCTCTCCCTCTCTCATATCTCATCTCTCTCTCTACATTCTCTCTCTACACTGTCCCGGCCATTCCCGGCCGAGCACCACCACTCTCGCCGGAGTACGACTTCCACCACCACCATCGCAGAGCACCACCACTCTCGCCGGAGTCCAGATTGCAGCGCCACCGCCTCGACTGTAGAGCTGCATCGATTTCCCTGCCGCCGCCTCGATCCTCGCGCCACCGCCAGAAGAGCAGGAGCTTCGTAGACTGCGCCACCGCCGCCTCGAGGACTGCGCTGCTTTTCGAGCAGTGAGCCATCTCGGGCTGTGTGCAATGCCATTAGCACTGACCCCTCGATCTTCGTGCCACCGTCATCGAGCAGTGCGCCGAGCCACCGCCATCAGTGGAGCGCCGCCTCGATCCTCACGTCGAGCCTTCTCGAGATCTGTGTCATCGCCGATCTTCCAGATCAGGCCCAGATCTGAAGATCTCGAGCTCCGTCGAGTTGCCTGACCACCGCTGAGTCGACCGTTCTGGAGGAAGTCACCACTTCGCCGAGGAGTCCTGAAGTTGTCACCGGAGCCATCGTCCTCAGAGTCTCGCCGTCGGAGCCGTACTTTGCCGTCGCCGTGGATCGACGTCCCCGACCGGCTGGTGAGCTCCTTTTTTCGATATTTCTCGAACCCCCTTCTCTTCCTTGTTTCTTTGTAGATCTAGGGTTTCTACAGTAGAACCTAGGGTTTGTGAGCTGGGAAAGACGACCTAGAGATCTAGGGTTTCCAGGAAGACCTAGAGTGAAACCTAGGGTTTCAGACCTAGAACTAGGTTTCCCGAGCTAGAAGACGAAGTGGAGGCTAAGAGTTAGGGTTTGTAGTTCTTGTTCCTAGAACCTAAGTTTTCAGCGAGAGGAGAAGGGGATGGATTTAGGGTTTGAGCTAGGGTTCTGGAGTTTAGGGTTTTGGCCGTGGGAACTAGGGTTTCGACTAAGGGAACCTAGAGCTAGGGTTTCCTAAACTAGGTGAAGAAGACGAAGGAAAGGAAGAGGAAGGAGAACGAGTTTAGGGTTAGGTCTGGGGAGAGGATGGGGTTGAAGGAGACAGAGCCTCTCGCCGGAGACGGAAGTCTTCGCCGGAGAGACGAGCTCTCTCGACTCTCCGGGAAGTTCTGATCGGTTTTTGGATTTTTTTTTGAGTGAAAGAGTGAGAGGAGAGAGAAGGAGAAGTGAAGATATTTGGTGAAGGTGTGGGCCGGGTCTCGGGCCAGTGAATAGGGCTTGGAGCTTTGGGCTGACTGAATTTGAGAAATTTAGATTTAATTTCGTTATTCAGTGTATGAATGGGTCTAAACTTTGGGCTGGGTCTGTGAGTTAAGTCTGGGCTGTAAGTTAATTGTAAGAATTAAGTTTTAATTTTAGTTTAATAGAGTAGGGCTGGGCTGAGTTGATGGGATGAATGGTTTAAACGAAAATTTAGTTAGAGTATTAGTTAACAGGGAGAAGGCTGGGTCTAACTCTTTAATTCTGGGCTGAGCTGGAATAGTGTGGGCTGGGTATAGAAATGTTTGGTTTATTATGTTTAGTTTTTAAATTGATTTTCTTGTTACATGTTGCTAGCAGATTAACTAATGTTATATATTTCTAAAAATTAATAATTTCCTAGAAAGGTATTATTGTGACTAAATTTATAAAACCTATATATTTTCTAAAATATGGTTAGCTAGTTCTTGTCTAAGAATAGTTGTTTTATCTAAGTTAGTTATCTAGTTAACTAATGTTATTTCAAAACCCTAAATAACTTGTACAAATATAACATGTGATTCATTACAACCATGCAGTACTATTCTCGTGCAACCAAACCGAGGCAAGTACACTGACTTGACTTGTACCTTGTTTTTTGTCTTATCTTTATGTGCCATATTCTCATATCGGACACAAATTACACACGATTGTCTTGTACCATTGTTCATTGCTTGTGCGTCATTATTATTGCGGGATTGGGGGAAATATTAGCTTTTGTGTGACCACACCCAACATAGGTAATTGTAGATAGCCTAATCGTACACGTCACGTACGATGAAGCCGTACCTTGTAGAATTGACTCATTGCCTCATTGATTGATTAATTGCTCCTAAGCCGGTCACACATTAGTTTTAATATTTCAAAATTGTCACACTTGCATATTGATTGTCGTAATTGATTGCCTTGTACATTGATAGCCGTGTTCATTGTCTAGCATCTTAATTGTCACCTATTGCCTGCAGTTTTACATTTCATTTCTGGTACCGCAGTTTCACTTTCATTTTCATTTTCATGTTCTAGTATTCTGGTATTCTGGTTTCACCTTGTACTCTGGATCACAGATTATATTGTATATTGTCTGGTCAGGGTTGTACTTTGCTCTTTTCCTGATAGGATCGTTGCAGGTGAGTGGGAGATTACATGGGGCTGGTGATTGCTTGGATATTGCAGCTTTTTATTTCAGTTTATTTTTCTGGAGATTGTATCTTAGAGATTCATTATTGTATATTATTTCATTTGACCGGATTTGTCTCCGGCTGAGTTTGTATTTAAAATACTTGATGGATATTGGTAATTTCTGGGAACGTTATAAAAGCTGTGTTTTGGTTTACATTACATTGTGACTTTGAGTTTTCCTTAGTATTGAACAGCTTACTTCGTCGTGTCCAACGATGAAGGCTGGGCGTGTCCGACTTGTATCCGATTATTCGGGAGCGGGGCGTGACAGGTGTTGTCTCGTCTGAATGATATTATAGAAGAATTTACTGCACGTGTCCCCTTCTCTCAGCCAAGAACATTTTGCCCGCTGGGGTGCTACTTGTATTTCCTCCTGTAGGCACAACTTTTCCACCTCCTAAATGAGAACCCGTTCCTTGTAAGCATAGGTTTCATTAAGAATATTGAATTGGAGTCGCCGTTGCACGTCATGTAACTCATGTTCTTTTTTTGCCAAAGGAGATTTGGAGGCCTCCTTATTCCAAAGCTTAAGTTCAGCCTTGGCATGCTTAAACCGATGAACTAGTTAGAACTGCAAGTTACCGTGCCCCCAACAATTGGAGCCCCCTTGCCACTGCCTCCTTATATCCTTCAATTAAAAGCCATTTATTATTATAGCGGAAAGGTCGTACTTTCTTGGCCTTCTTATCAGATAAGCAAAGTCGGATGGGACAATGGTCACTAGTGCCAGTAGCAAGACCCTCTGCCTGGATCTGAGAGAACATATCGAACCACTTCTAATTTTCGAGAGCACAGTCCAGTTGACAGGCTACATGTTTTCGGACCACCTTATTGTTCCATGTCCATAAATGTCTAGTTCTGCTCAGAGGGGCCAGCCCTAAACGAACCAGACACATTTGAAAGTCCATGAGAATGGCGTTGGAAACCTTATGTCCCTCTACCTTCTCATGATTAAATAATAGGGCGTTGAATTCGCCCATCAGAACTAACAAAAGTCGAAACTGGCCTTCCGCCATAGTGTTGATACCTTCAACATCCTGCCAGAGTGAGTCATGTCCTTGCCCATCATTGTAGACTACACCAAACATGAATTGCAGACCCCCCTTATTGGATAAAATAACTATAATAAGTTGATCTAAGATGTGGAAAACCTAACCATCCCAAGCACCACTATCCTAGCAGAGACAAATCTGTGCCATATTACATAGATATAAATTGTGCACTTATCTCCAGTGCGAAGGTAATCGTCTTTCCACTACACGCTCCAATTTGATCTTGGTCTCCAGAAGAGCAACTATGGAGCAAGACTCTCTATAGAGAACCATATAAATCTCCTTCCATCTATCCAAAGAGTACGCACCTCGACCATTCCAAACAATAATAGACATTAATTATTGAGAGAGATGGTCCCCTAAAGAATCTCCAAGTCTGGCCTCGGGGGGACGTTAGATCATCATGTTGGGGTAGAGTAGCCACCAATTCGCTATGCTGTTTATCCTCAGCATCATGGAGCAAGGCCGCCCATTGGGGGTTGTCGATGCATGTAGTGCCCTATCCCTGCATCGTACCCCATTTTCTTCCATGGGGTGCGCGAGAAAGGAACATTGTCGCAACCGATTCAGTCGGGACCGATAGATCGAGATCGGTTGAATCGGACGAACGAGAACGATTGAATTAAGATCCTTTTCTCGTTGTGGAAACGCTTCTTCAGAATCAAGTCATATATACAGAGGATTGCACCTCACGGATTGGCTCTGCGGCTGAGTCAGAAGAGACCTCCCGTTGCTCTAGTTTTCATGCCGCACTTGATTTGGCTTTGGCTTTGGTCTTCGTGAATGTATTTTCGTGAATGTTTTCGATAGTTTTCATGTCTTGCATTTTTAAACTTCGCATTCGTATCGAACTCCTTGAATAGTGCAGTATTCTAATCAGCTGCTTATGCCGTTGCAGGTGATCGCATAGGCAACGTCTAAGCGCAGCCAACCAGTCCCTCGCCTGAAGCAAAGATTAAGGTGAGAGGCTGACCTTCTTTGCCTTGACCATCTGTTTCAGAATCAAATATGAAATACAAAAACAATGCTTGTCGCTATAGTATAAAATTAATAAAATTATGGCACGATTCTTCACGAAACACTTGCTATCGAACTACGTTACATAAAAAAATGATGTCTACTTTCTTATGCCTTATTTACTTAGCCTATGCAAACCAAAGGATGAATCGATTAACGTTTATCGCAACGATACGACTAAAGTACATAAATGGCTAAGTTCAAAGAAAAGGGTCAATTTCATACCAAAAGAGAAAGTTAAAGGTTCTAGTAAAAAGATAGAATATTTCATGAATCTGCAAAAACGGTTATTGGACAACTTATGCATAAGGTATAGTTTTCTCGAACGGTTGCCTAGGCCAAAGAACTGATTAGGCCCGGGAGGAACGAGTATAGCAAGTGCCAGCCATGAACCGGCTTGGGTGATTTGGGAACTTTTACACAGGGCTCGCTACCCGTCGCGAAAGGGTCGCCATCTAACCCAGCTATTGTCCATGATGGCTTGACATTGCCAGTGACCTTCACACCCCTTGCACTGCTTGAACTAACGTACGTGACACGGGATGATTATGATAACTACTCATTGTATACAATTTCATATGCTTGCCTCAAAACATGTTAACATGCGAATCAATCAGAAGGGCTAGAAAGATCACAAAAATAGCTAACATGTTTTATAAACTGCTTGAACCAAATGCAGAGCTTGAATTTAATTAGCCACTCGCCAGTACATGTGATCTTACTGACCCTCGCTCTTTGCAGGTGCCAGGAATCAGGAAGAACGCACCAACTAGCTAGGCGACGTTCGTGCTTTTGAAGCTTCGACTGCGCATCGAAGACCCCGCCGTTGAACAGTTGAATACTCTCCGCAAGTCCAAGGAACATGTCTCGGCATCCCCCGCCTCCAGGTGGCTGGAATACTTTTGTTGTAAATGAGGGATGTATGTATAGAACGACTATCTCATCGGCACTCCTTTTGTAATCGAGTCATGTTGTAAAGCCCGCACGACACAATTGTAATATAGTCTGTAAATGATATGTATTATCAATCAAATTTAAATTTTCTATGTCTCAATATGTTGTTCAATTTGTCTGCGCTCTCTCTCTCTCTCTCTTAGATGTTGTGTTTCGAATTACCTTATGACTATGCCTTGTGCGATCGCAACCTAGGTTCGCACGGCATCACGCCCAGGGGACGACTATCGATTCTTCGGAATCGGGGTGTAACAATGCATATGTCCCCTCTCTTGTCGTTTGCACTATTAGGATCAGGTCTGGAAGAGTCACCCAGAGGATCAGTCGCCTATCGTTTTTGACTCCCTTGGGAATCTACGATGCCACTTCTATGGGCTTTATGCCCCTTATATCTAGCTGCTTGTTTCCTGGTCATCATTCCTCCTCTCCTAGATCCAGATCCTCCTGAATTGAATGCCACAGGAGAAAGGCCACCAAAGGTAGGTTGGGCCATAGCTAGATCCTTCCCCCGACTATTCGCCATCTCCAGCATACTAGGCCCTTCAGCTATGAAGGACAATGAAGGCGATACAATAGTGCCTCCCAGGACAGCCCCGTTGGAGAGACCGGTGTCCCCATGTTCATCCCCCATAGCAACATTATCTCCATTGGCATTAGATGCACCATCTCCCACTGATATATATATATATATATATATATATATATATATATATATATATATATATATATATATATTCTAGTACAAATGACATCTAGCCTAGTGGTTAAGAGAGATGCACGCTGCCCGAGTGGTCAGGAGATCGATTCCTGGTGGTGTAGCATTTGCCACAATTACCTTCTTTCAAAAAAAATTCTAGTTTTAGAAATTTGTAATTTGGTCCCTCATCAAATTAAATTTAATTCTGGTATCTACACATTATTTTCGTGATAATTATACCTTTAAGACAATTGCATTTGCCACAATTACCTTCTTTCAAAAAAAAATCTAGTTTTAGAAATTTGTAATTTGGTCCCTCATCAAATTAGATTTAACTCTGGTATCTACACATTATTTTCGTGATATAATACCTTTAACACAATTTTTCAAATAGGCCACTTTAATTTGGCTTAATTATTTAGATAGTACAATACAATTAATTTTACATGTATGGCTCTTATTATTGAATAACTCCAACAGAACGTGGCACTCTCTGTTATGTAGCAACAACCAACCTTACACTCCCCCGTAGATTTCTACGAACTCACGAGTATAAGATATTCGTTGTCTTCTTGCCGTACGTATGCATGCAGGTATGTAATAGGCGGAGCAATATAACAAGTTTTACATAATCATAACAAAACTTGAAATATTTAGAAATAGTAATTAAAAGTAAATAATTATTAAAATTCAATATCTAAAATTTGATCAAAATTATAGTAGAAATTCAACTATTATATAGAAAAACTATTATATAATAAAATAACTATTGCGATTCAAGAAAAGTTCAAACCAATATTTGAAAATTATATTTCTTTATCATTCTAAGTTAAACCAATTGAACATATAAAATACTATTGAAGTTACAAAACTTAAAGTAAACATTTAAATATTAAATATAATCTTAAAAATAACTATTATGTCAACATGGTTGAACCGAGTGATCCGATAAGTTTGAATTCGTCAGGGGCAATGGTTGAACTGGTTTTCGAAACATTAGACCATCTCCAACCCTATTGTGACTTTGGAAAAAAACTTAATGCCACATAGGAATGACAAAATTTTATTCAAAAGTTCTTCTCCAATGCAATTGTCAAGTCAATTGTGAAGCTTATGTGACAAAAATTAAAGAAGACATTGTGAAGTTGATTGTCTTGTTCTAGACAATGCACTTGACAATGTCTTCTCTTCCATGTCATCAATTATGAATAAAAAATATTAGAAAAAAGAAAGAAGATGAGTAGTTGTCTTAAAAGTTGCCTTGGAAGTTGGAAAAAATAGTTTTTTTTGTCTTCTCAATACTTTTGCATTGGAGAGAGTTTTTCTATCTCATTGTCTTTTGAGATATAATTTTGCCACATAAACAAGACATTGTCTTGTGGCTCATGCCACATAAGAGCCACCTAAGACTCACAACACTTAACAAGACAATAGGGTTGGAGATGCTCTTAGTTAGATTTGTATTCTTAAATGGGTCAAACGGGTTAGACAGGTCAAGGCCTTGAACCCAAATCCGACCCACTTATACCGAAAAGTATATCCTTTTAGTTATGACCCAAATCCGTTAAGAAGACTAGTTGTTGGGTCAAGTTGCCGGGTTAAGTCCAAATTGTCATCTTAGATAATCGGATTGGAATTGCTAATATATAACAAAAACTCTTTTTTGAAGGGAGGGGTGACCACGGCTGTGATCGAGCGAAGATCCCCATCCCCACACCCCCACTCCCACCTCTTGCCCCGGCATGCTCCAGAGTCGACTCCCGGAAATCCCAGGGCCCCTTCAATGGGCCGACATGTATGCGACGGACCAAAAGTCTAGGTGAAAACTGCGAACAACATAACAGCATGGAATGTGTAAACTCGTCTTAAAGTCTCCTACCAATTAAACTATAATTGCTTATCATATAAAATGAATAAATAAATAAATAAATAATTTATCAACACCCAAAAAGAAAAAATCCAACTGCTCCTAACTAGAACATTTTTTTTCTTCCTCCTAATAACAATGCCAACTTATTTATTTGTTTGCATCATACGCAAATGCTTTGACCAATTCCATTCACGAGTCATGACCCACTTGCTGTTTCCTCGTTGCTCCATCTGGTCATATTTTTTGACATGCATACATATTCAATTCTACGGTCATTGTGACTTGGCTAACTCTTCATAGTCTCCGGAGAGACCACTAAGACTACTAAAACCCAGTCGAATAAAAAAGAGTATTATACAAAGCTTGGTATAAATTATTGACCAGTCCAGAACACATATAGGACACTTTTAAATTGATCCCATGTTTTTATCTTGTTCAATGTTGTTTAGTACATGCCAAGAAGAACATACTCTTACGGAACATGCAAAAACGAAGGAAGATGAACCAAGGAAATGGGTCAAGACTATATCTACTACGTACAAGTACCCAATGTCAAATCAGAAAGTAATAGTTTTCTTTTTAGGGCCGGTCAAGAGTTTTTTTTTATGTCCGGAACAAACATTAAGAAGATGTTTTAATTTTATATATATATATATATATATATATATATATATATATATATATATATATAACTGAAATTTTCTTATATTAAAAAAAAGACAACTTTACGTAGAAGGTGTAAGTAAAAAAAAATAACTTTGCTTATTAAGTCATTGTCTTATAGTATTAGCACTATATTTGTTATTAGCACTATATATACTAATAGTTGGGCACACGCGTCGCCCGTGCAACAATTTTTTTTTATTTCGATAACAAATTTTGTAAATTATGCACACATAATACATGTACAACACATATTATTATTATTTTTTAAAAGTTGATACATAGATGTTTTAACTTGAAACTCAAATCTCTTGGAGAAAGAATTAAACTTTTAACAGAACTAGACTGAAATACTATTTTTTTTAATTTTATTTTTTTCAATTCAAAATGTAATATTTAAATGAGAAAATTTGAGTCGCACCCCACTTTATTAGTCATATTTCAATATGCACCACACTGCTATACCTTAATATAAGTTACCCCCACATTTTACGAATTTCGTCCAAGACCGACGGTCAACACGTTTGACCAAAATTTTAGGACGAAATGACCTTTTTCTTCTTCACAGCAGCCCCTTGCCTCCTCCTCCGTGCACGCCCCCACCCCCCTCTCCCGCCTCGATCAGCCCTCTGCCATCACCACCACCAACATCACTACCATCATCATCATCACCACCACCACCACCACCACCACCATCACCAACACCAACAGCACCACCACCACTACCTCCACCACCTTCATCCCCCGCCGCCTCCGCTCCCCCACTGGTCCACGGCGCCGCCCCCCTCCCCTGCACCCCCATGGCACCGCCCTCCTCCCCCGCGCCCCTGCTCCTTCATGGCGTCGCCCCCGCTCTCCTGCTCTCCCACGACGCTCCTCCGTCCTCTCCCACGAGGCCAGGGGTATTTGTTTCCTAAAAAATTGGTCAAATGCGTTGACCGTCGGTTTTGGACGGAATCCGTGAAATATGGAGAATAACTTACATTAAGGTCAAGCAGTGGGGTGCACCTTGAAATATGACCAATAAAGTGGGGTGCGACTCAAATTTTCTCTATTTAAATTGACCTTGGTCGGTAGTCAAGCATTAATTTTGTTTTTAAAATCAAAATATATATAATATATAGAGCATTAATTTTTTTATAATTTGAAATATATATAATATTTAAATTTTAATTTGGTAGGTCGTCATATTGGAATTTGCTCCATAATTTTTTTTGAAGGTAATTAAGTCGATTAATAACAAATCTTATACTTCCACATATGCTCGAATACGTAGGATTTTATTTTTTATAGATTACCTTATCAAATCTTGATAAGGTTTAGATACTATTTATACTATTTATATAGATCACCTTATCAAATCTTGATAAGGTTGGGATATTAAATTTAGAATAATGCTATTTGTACCTCCAAATTGTACCTCTAAACCGTCCTTCCTTATATGGCAGCTAACGTGATATGTTGATGTGGCAGCTGATGTAAAAAAAATTAAAATTAATATTAAAATTAATGTTAACATTAACATTAACATTAAAATTAATATTATTGTTAACATTAATAATAATAATAATAATATTAATATTAACATTAATATTAACATTAAATAATATATAAAATATTGGGTAATTAACTTTTTGGGTTAAAATTTGCCATGTCATCAGTCATGTCAGATGACACATAATATTATTTAACATGCAACGTCAGCTGTCACATAAGGAGGGATGTATTGGAGGGGACAATTTGGAGGTACAAATAGCATTAGACCCAACAACATTTAAATAAATGAAGAGATATTATCATATATCTAAATAAAAATCCTCGTCAACATTTCTATTTGGAACAAATTAGAGCATCTCCAACCCTATTGTCTTATTTTGTGTTGTGAATCTTAGGTGGCATGGGACACAAGACAAAGTCTTGTATAGGTGGCAAGATTATATTAACAAATGACAATGAGTTTAAAAAGTAATCTCCAATGCAAAAGTATTGAGAAGACAATACAAAGTAATTTTTTTACAACTTCCAAGACAACTTTTACTCTTCTACTTCTTTTTATAAATATTTTTATTCATAAATGATGATGTGGACATAAAGACATTGTGAAGTGCATTGTCTAGATCTAGACAACCAACTTCACATTGTCTTAGTCATGTTATTGCCATGTCAACTCCACACTTTATTTCACATTTGTATTGGAGAAGTACTTTTGCAAAAAAATGGTTGTCATTCCTATGTGGCAACCATTTTTTTTCAAACTTGCAATAGCATTGGAGATGCTCTTAGATAGAAAATCTATTATACAAAACACAAAGGTTTTTGAATCCTAGGGCTGAATGTGCCAAGATAAAGAGTGGTTGGGATTTAATCTTGGTGAATCAACGGTTGTGGGATTTTATGGGAAAGAGCATTATTGGGAGTGGGCTTTTATGGGAAAAAGCAATATTGGGAGTGGGGTTTTATGGGGAATCCAAAGATGGGGATTTAATATTTTGATGGGGGCCTCATAATGGTTGTGGATGAGCATTATTGAGAGTGGAGTTTTATGGGGAATCCAAAGAAAATTCACATCCAGCAGTGGTTGGGATTTAATATTTTGATGGGGGGCCTCAAAATTATTATTGTTCGTTTAAAATTGGGGGTCCAAGATTTTGAGGAGAAATACCTTAAATGAACCATGCCCTATGGGCACGGGTTATGACTAGTTATATTATATTAGAAGATATCTAATTGAATTAGCCATATCTATTTGGAACAGATTGATAGAAAGAAGATCGTACTATAATGAAACAACTCTCCCTTATTACTTATTAATTTATAATTGAATTTCATAATTCAATTTCATTATTTATTAATGATTGGTTCGGGCTAGATATATTTTTTTTCATAGGAAATATAGATATCTGATAGAAAGTTATTTATCTTGATGGTATATTTTTATGTTTTTTGCTTATGAGGGAAGGGTACCAAAACAAACAAAAGGTCTTACTATTCTTTTCTTTATGCTTACCTGTTCCATTAGGAACATTCCTTTGAGATTTCCAAAGGTGTGTGTATTGTATTTGTACTTAATGCTTCCTGATTCTACCAGAAATCCTATAATAATATAGGAACTTGTTACAAATGTATTCATTGAATTGGTTTGGTTCATCAATAGCCTTAATTCAGAATCCTATTTTGACTCTGTGCCATTGATTCCACTATGATTATTAATCAATAATGGAATAATTCCTTCATGGAGATAGGGGACATAATTCACATGGATATAGTAAGTCTCGCTTGGGCTGCTTTAATGGTAGTCTTTACATTTTCTCTTTCACTTGTAGTATGGGGAAGGAGTGGACTCTAGGGCTAGGGTACTAATTGAGTAATCGAATTGTATCAATTCTTTATTGATCGTTTTGCGAAGCCTTAAAAAAATGTTTCTGTTTCCAAATTGTACTGGAATATGGTAATGCATAAAAAAAATTCAATTATGAATAATAATCATTCGATCAAACAATGAATGATTACCATAATGGAATTTAATTTTGAAACTCAAATCTACGCATGATAGGAAATTTTTTCTAATCGAATTTTTCCTAAATATTCTATTTTGGTGAATCAACTCTTACCAAAATTATGGATATTACAACGAGAAAAACCAATCCCTATTTTTTTCTTTATTTGTTTCCCCTTTTTCTTAACTTTTACTGTTTGAAGAGAAAGTCTGCTGCTATAACGGCAATACATACTTTCTTTCCACAGGAAGCGATTAGCGGTTGTCCAAAGAAAAGAGATCCTACACCTAATAAAATGAGATCTTTCTTCCGTTGAGCGATCTGTACATCGCACATTTCACGTTTGTTTTAGACTCCTAGAAATTTTTTTATGCTTTTTTTTTACTCATCTCATCACAAATGTATTCTATTTATATGTAGCGAAAAAAAATAGAATTCGAGTGCTATTTAGAGGTACATCTAATATATGTACATACATATTGTAAATTGATCTATATGAAATGAATGAAGACTAGATTCGTATACAACTTTATAAACGTTACGTTATATAATAATAAATAGTATATAATACTAGATAGTGTGGTAGAAAGAACTATATATATAGTTCTTTCTACCACACTATCTCAGATACTTCTACTTCTGATTCCAGCCCTATCATTTAATTTAAGACTTAAAGTTGGAATCTCTTTTATTTCTTCAATCATTGATAAGAACTAATAATTCAAGTTTCATTCAAATTAATTATTTTGGCTGACCGTTTTTACGTTTAGAAAAAAAAACTATTTGAATTAAGATATTAAGCGGTTAGATATTAACCATCCATACATAATTATTTTTTGTAGTAGGTTATTGTGGTAACAAAAATATTGATAGCCCACAATTTGAATTTTATATTAGTATAGATAAAAATAAAAATAAAATATTATTAGATCTCTATTCGGATTTTAGTAAAAAAATATTATTCGTTGGCACATAAACCTATATGTTTGTAATAAAACTAAAATATTATTAGACCAGGATTCGAATTTTAGTAAATAAAAAATAAATTTTATTCGTTAACACTAAACCTCTATGTTTATCGGTATTCATTTAGACTACAATACAAAAATTATGAGCAAATGATCTCTAACCTAGTGGTTGAGAGATATGCATGCGGCCCGAGTGGTCAGGAGATCGATTTTCGGTGGGAGCGTTCGCCACAATTACCTTCTCTAAAAAAAATACAAAAAGGAAAAATTTATCAAATGTCCAAAAGTTGCAAAAGTTTTATAAAAAATCCACCGCAAAATAACATTTTATCGTGTCCAGAATTAGCAAAAAAACATATAAAAGGGTGCAGAATGACCTTTTTGCCCTTCTAATTTATTGAAAACACCCACGAAACGTACTCTTCAAAAAAATGTTTCGATTCTTCCTCTTCTTCCATACGCTGCTCACTTTCGAATCTAAGTTTTCTCCTCCAAAATCTTCAAACCTTACTTCAAATACTCGTCAGTAACTCTCAATTCGCAATCTTCACACCATGTCATCATCATCAGTTCCCACTTCATCATCAGCATCAACTGGAACCCCACTTCATCATCATCATCATCATCAACAGGAACACCACTTCATCATCATCAGCAGCATCAATTGGAACCCCAGTTAGAGAACAGAGAGCTGATGTGAAGCGAATTAAGAGCTTTTTGTCATTCTCCGTGTTAAAATCACGGAGAATTGACATTCTCCGTGTTAAAAACACGGAGAATGGCCTTTTCCCGTGTTAAATTGATAGAGAATTGCCATTCTCCATGTTAAAATGACGGATAATGGCCATTCCTGTGTTAAAATGCAGGAGAATGGTCATTCTCCATGTTAAAATAATGGAGAATTGCTATTCTCCGTGCTAAAATCACGGAGAATAGTCATTCTCCGTGTTAAAATGAATGAGAATGGTCATTATCCGTGTTAAAATCATGGAGAATTTTCATTCTCCGTGTAAAAATGACGTAGCATGGTCTGTAGGAGAATAGTCATTATACTGAGCCCTTGGTTCATGATATCACATTAATTTGGGCTTAGGATTTATTAAAATAAACCTATTAAATGAGATTCATTATACTGAGCCCTAGGTACATCCCATTAATTTGGGCTTTGGACTTAGTAAAATGAACATATTAAATGAGATTCATTATACTGGACCCTAGGTTCATCCCATTAATTTGGAAGTCTTTAACCGACGGCCACGTGGCCTGTGGTTTGGACCACACTCACCCTATATAAGGAGAAGTTTTTATGAAGAGTCGCATCTTCTTCTCTTAGTATTTCCAACACCATGCTTGACCCAGACTTAGCTTCGAACGGCCGTCGTTGGCCTTGCACAAGTTAGTTGTTGGTTGTGGATCCCTTTGTTCAAAGAAGCTGTGTCGTTGTACAAAAGCTGCTAATGAGTATCGAGATGTACCGGAATGCCCACCATGAGGAGTTAGAACCTGAGCGACGTCTTGGAGGTCTTAGAGGTCCTGACGACAGGGTTTGGGTTGATTGCCAACCCGAAGAGCCACAGGTCGTTCTCTGCCCTGCTCATAGCGGTTGCACGCCTTTGTTAGGCTGGAAGAGCCTCAGGAGCTGCCGCGAGCCAATAGCTGCTTCAGAAAGTGGTCTGCTCTGACGAGGAAATGGCTCACTGCACGTCTGGAGGGTTCTGTGGGCACAGACATTAATGGCGACTGTATTCACATCTTCTATCCGCAGTCTCTTGCTGCAATGGTAGAAGTTGTGGAGCTATTCAGTGTAGAGCAACAATTGCTTCGTTCTCACAAAAGAGTACTACGATCATACTGTGAAGACTAACCCCATTGTAGATCTTTAGGAGTTCTTTCCATATAATCACAAAGAATCTGTAATAGACCCTTGTAGGTGTGATTTTAATTAAAGAACTTTTTGTGATTTTTGTTGTTGTATGTTCTGTTAAAATCTTTTCTGTTGTATGACTTTGTTGTATCTTCTACAAGTCCCCCTTCAAGGTGTTAGAATACAGTAGAATGATCATTCTCTTTGTTAAAATTACAGGAATGACCATTCACCGTTGTAAAATCACGGAGAATGGCTATTCTCGTGTTTAACATGTAGGAGAATAGTCATTCCCCGTGTTAAAATCACGAAGAATTCCATTCTCCATGGTAAAATCACGTAGAATGACCATTTCCCGTGTTAGAATGCAAGAGAATGGCCATTCTCCATTGTTAAATCATGTAGAATGACAATTTCTCGTGTTCGAATGCAGGAGAGTGGCCATTCTCCGTGTTAAAATCACGGAGAATGGCCATTTCCCGTGATACGATCACGGAGAATGGCTATTTCCGTGTTAACATGCAGGAGAACAATCATTCTTCGTGTTAAAATAACAGAAAATGGCCGTTCTTCGTTGTAAAATCACGTATAATGGCCATTTTCTGTGTTAGAATGTAGGAGAATAGCCATTCCCCGTATTAAAATCACGAAGAATGATATTTTTTCCTTATTTTTTTTAAAGTATATATTGATTGATATCATACTTTTTATTGTTGTTTGTTTTATATCAGTACAAACAACCGAGAAGCTCAAAGAGACAAATAAAATGCTCAAGAATGAGAAAAACAAGCTTAAAAAATAAGTTGAATCATTGTAGAATGAAGCCATTAAAAAGGACCTAATCGCCGGAAAACTTCAAATCTCTCCACGAAGATGATGATGATGATGAGTGATGATCGGAGTTCGACTGAAGAAAAGCACAGTGAACTACGAACGATCTTTGCGATCTCTGCTGAAGAAGAGAGCAATGGAATTCATATCTCTCGTGAAGAAGAAGAAGACGAAAATCGTAATCAAAATTTGAGTTTGTGAATTCAAACACATATATATGACCAAATTTGCACGAAGGGGTAGCTATGACATTATCAAAATGGCAATTTTGTAAATACAGAACATCTAAAGGCATTCTTGAAATATTAACGTGAAAATACATAATGTTGGATATTTCATAAAACCTACCCTACTGGTGGGTTTTTCATAAACACCCACCCCGAAAGTGGGTATCTCAGCAATTTTCAGCTACAAAAATTATGAGAATATTTGAATAATGAATTAATTTTCTAATCTTTAAAATTTATGTTTAGATATAACATTTAAATAAATTTGGACATATTAACTTATTTGAATAATAATCCTCGTCATATCCATATGGAATAGAAGATTTGATGTCATATCTATATGGGATAGGGTTAGATATTAACCATCCATATATAATTATATTTTTTGTAAGTTATTGTTGTACCAAAAAATATTGATATCCTTACTATTTAAATTATATATTAGTATAGATAATAATATTTAAAAATTATCAAATTAACCAAATGTTAATATTCATTTTATTCACATTCGTCCTTTTACCAAATAGAATTACTATTTAATTTCAGAAGAAAAATCCATATTTATAATTACTATGTAATTCCTCCTGTAGGTGCCCCAGCTGTCGAAGGACCGACTGTCGGGGAAGCCAGCCCTCTTTGCAGCAGCGGCGGCAGCAGCACTCTCCTCTTCTCTTCTCTTCTGCATTAGCACTTTTTGAGCGATGTTGTGTGTTGGTGTTGGTTGTGGCTTTGTAGTTGTAATGTCAATTCCACACAACATGTGAAAGAATTCAATTCTTCAAATCTAAAATACGGAATCCAACACTGACCTCCCGCCTCGTCAACCCCATCCTCACACAAAAATCTGAGTTTGCTTATCTTGAGCGTCCATCAGATAAATATATGAGTAAATCAAAAGCATGTCGATGAGTTCAGTTTTAAGCACTACAGCTTCCAAAACTAACATAAAATACAAATATCAGAGTGGCGCAGCGGAAGCGTGGTGGGCCCATAACCCACAGGTCCCAGGATCGAAACCTGGCTCTGATATAATATTTTTAATTAACTTTTTTTTCTTTCTTTTCATTCAAATACACTGACATGGGCAATTACTATATATATCTTTTTTTCACATTTTTTTCTCCTTTTCATTCAATACCAACATAGTCAATTACTATACAAGTTATCATCTCAATGACTCAACATAGAATTACTATTTTTTCCTTTGTCATTCAAATGATGATTTATTGTGCTTAATAATTGAGGTATTTTGGCATTTATCATTAATTTTATAAATCGTTTCTTATATAATTCAAATATAAGTATCCAATATTAAAATAACTGATTACGTATATTACAATGAATTATATAAAAGTATTGAATAGCAAGCATATTTAGGTGTTATTTCTATTATATCACCTTCTATTTAAATAAGTGCCAAAATAATTAATTCAAAAGTTTAAATTATTGCCAAGACAACTAATCATTTTGGTGTTTATCATTAAAATATAATGTCATTTATCTATACAAATGATATACAAAATTTATAATTTTCGTAACAAACTCCGTGAAGACTGACAATTAATGAAATAGCAAATATCTGATCATATTATTCTTATTTGAAAGAAACAGAACAACCATGTTACGGTATCTTAAAAAAATGTGCAAACTCCTAACAGTACCTTTCCGATGGCAATCATTGTGTTATCCACACCATCCAAAGCTTCGGTTCTCTCACAAATTCTCATGGCTCATTCCATCCATCATTTCAGCATACCTTCAAGCAATGGTAAAAAGCATGATCCATAAACATATCTGTAATAGCGACTTGTTGGGCTGGAGCTTCACGACGATAACATCGAATCTATTCGTCTTACAGTCCGTCTTCCTTTTCTTAGTGATCCAAATATTGAAATTTGATGGAGATAAAATAGAACAGAGAATTAGAGAAGAACAGAAGGTGAGTGCACGGAGAAGAATAGAACAAATAATTTGAGAAACAAAGATAATAGAACAAATAATTTGAGAAAAAAAAGAAAAACAGAAGGTGAGTGCACGATGAAGAGATTACATAAAGATGGTTAGTTTTAGATAATGGGCGCGGAGAAGAGATTATATAGAGAGGGTTAGTTTTAGATAATGGGTGTAAATGAAATTATTATCCCTGCAAAATTATTTTTTTAGGTAAGAAAGTATATGGCCAAAATAATTTATCATACCCATATCTAGATTTTGTAAGATATTAACCGGTTAGATGTTAACCATCCCTTATAATTATAATTTTTTTTGTTGGTTACTTTCGTACCAAAAAATATTGATACCCTTACTATTTAAATTATATATTAGTATAGATAATAATATTTAAAAATTATTTGATGACACATAAACCAAATGTTTATCGTTGTTCATTTTATTCACATTCGTCCATTTACCAAATATTATTACAATTTAATTTTAGAAGGAAAATATGTTTGTATTTGTAATTCCTTAAATGATGATTTGTTATGATTAATAATTGAGGCATCATGGCGTTTATCATTAATTTTATCAACAATTTCCTATATAATTCATCAAATATTAAAATAATTTATTATCCCATATGTAAATTACAATGAATTATATAACAATATTGAATAGCAAGCATATTCTAGGCCTTATTTCTATTATAACACGTTCTATTTAAATCATTGTCAAGATAATTAATTCATATAGTTTAAATTAGTGTCAAAATAATTAATCATTTTGGATCATTAAAATATAATGTCATTTATCTATACAAATGATATACAAAATCTATAATTTCCATGACACTCCGTGAAGACGAACAATTAATGAAATAACAAACATCCCTTATTATTCTTATTTGAAACTAGGAAATAGAACAACCATTGTCCGATTATCTTCAAAAAAATGGTACAAACTCCTAATAGTACCATTCTGATGGCAAACTTTTCGATGGCAATCGTTGTGTTATCTACACCATCCAAAGCATCAGTTCTCTCACGATTCTCGTTGCTCATTCTAGCCATCATCTCAGCATACCTTCAGGCAATGGTAATAAGCATGATCCATAAACATATATGTAGGATCGACTTGTTTGGCTGGAGCTTCGTGACGATAACACCGAATCTCTTCGTCTTACCATCCGTCTTCCTTTCTTAGTCATCCAAATCTTTGAATTGGATGGAGAAATAATGTAGTGAGCGCATGGAGAAGAATAGAACAAATAATTTGAGGAAAAAAGAGAATAGAACAAATAATTTGAGAAAATGAGAGAAACATAAAGTAAGTGCACGGAGAAGAGATTACACAGAGAGGGTTAGTTTTGGATAATGGGTGTAAATGACATATTATCCCTGCATAATATTTTTTTAGATAAGAAAGTATATGACCAAAATTATTGATCATACCCATATCTATTTGAATTAAGATATTAATTGGTTAGATATTAACCATCCTTGTATAATTATATTTGTGTAGGTTATTGTCGTACCAAAAAATATTGATACCCTTACTATTTAAATTATATATAATATAGAGATTAATATTTAAAAATTATTCGTCGACATATAAACCAAATGTTTATCGTTATTCATTTTATTCGCATTCGTCCTTTTAACAAATACAACCACTATTTAATTTACAGAAAATTCTAAAAAAAGCATTAGAGTTACGTTAAATTCTACGAAAAGCATCAAGTTTGGAGAAATTCTAAGAAGAGCATCCATCCGGACTTTTAAAGTCCGGATGCTGATCTCATCCCCCCTCCCCTTTAATACGTACTTAAATGAAATGTCTTAAAGTTAATAAAATGTAGGTTAAGAGTGGCAGGACTTTAGAAGTCTGGTTCCTTTAATTCATACTTAATGAAATGTATAATACTTAATGAAAATGAATATTTAATGAAAATGAAATGTATGGCAGACCAATGTAATGTATAATACACATACCGGAAGAGTGGCCGGACTTTAGAAGTCCGGGTGGGTGATGTTGGTAGCCGGACTTTATAAGTCTGGTTAGTGATTTTTTTTTGGGTTCTCATCCAACGGCTACTTCTGACTTTACAACGGTTGGATAATATTTTTACAACGACTATATTTTTTTGAAATATATATATATATATATATATATATATATATATATATATATATATATATATATATATATATATATCACTCTTTGACGTAAACCCACCAGTTCACTCATCCCATAAACTGGTGTCTGGCCTTCCTGTTTGAGTGTCACTTCTCCCTTCTGCGCTCACCCTCTGTTTCGTAGTGGTGGCGCTTTGGGCTTGAAACACTACAAATGCTCTTCCAGCCTACTTCCAACTTGAGCAACGACGACATACTTTCCAGCCTACTTCCAACTTGAGCAACGACGTACTTTCCAGCCTACTTCCAACTTGAGCAACCACAGTATAATTTGATAGTCTCTTTTTTGAATTATTGATATATCTAAAAAAAATTCATGGATCAAACACTGACATTGATCTGCTATCACGGAGGTGCTCTAAATAAATTATCATACGAAGGAGGCACAATAATCCTATTTCTACTTATCAAAGTATTTCATTTAAAAATATAAGAAATATTATTATAGAACGTTATTTTATTAACTATGCTTTCATAATAAGTTTTTTTTTACTGATACCTATTTAGTAATAGATAGTAAAGAATCTTGGAGATTCATTATTCAAAATAATTTAGGTGCATCTTATATAAAAGTTTATATTACTGCAATAATATCAAATATTAGCACAAATATTACTCATACTAGTGCACCTGCTTTTAATAGCCAAAATTTACTTTCTGGAGCTACTACTTCGAATCAAATAAATGTTGACAATGAAAATAGTGATGATAGTGTCGACTTAGTAGAAGATTTAGACTATTATTTACACATTAATGATGATCCTCCACAATGTAGTACGCCTGAATTACTTTTGCATAGAGAATTTTCTTCCACTTTTGAATTTAGAAATTTTGTTCGAGATCTTGCAATTCGTCATAATTTTAGTGTTAGAAGTAAATACAACAATTCGACAAGAATTATATACAAATACAACTCTCCATATTGTTCTTGGAGAGTATACACTAAACTTGATAAAAGCGACATTTTTTTATTGAGACATTTGTATCACAATATTCTTGTACAGGTATGTTATCGCAAGGACATCATCGACAAGCTACTACGGCATGAATTTGTGAAAAAATAATAGGTAAAATTAGAGACAATAACTCTTATAGTGCTTGTAATATTGTAAAGGATATTCTTAGAGAATTTCGTGTACGCGTTACGTATTCAAAAGCTTGGAGAGCAAAAGAACTTGTATTATTCAAAATTAATGGTAGTTATATTGATGCATACGGTAGTCTTGAAAAATAAGATTTTACAATTATGGAAACCAATCCTGGAACCAAGTGCTTTTTTGAAACCATAGGAAATAATATTTTTCAAAGAATATTTATTTGTTGGAAGACATGCATAGATGGTTTTTGCAAGGTTGCTTACCCGTTATTAGTATTGATGCAACTTTTCTTACATCTAGATTTTATGGTAATTTATTATTTGTAGCATGTGCTCATGATCCTAACTATCAATTATATCCAATTGCTTATTGTATTGCTGAAAATGAGAATACTGAATTGTGGACATGGTTTTTAGAATGTTTAAAATCTTCATTTGAAACTTGTTTTGATCAGTGAGATATTATCTCATTTATATCGGACAAGCAAAAAGGTTTAATTCGTGGAATGCGTGATATCTTTCCCAGCTCTCCACATTTTTTTTTGCATTCAACATTTTAAACAGAATATGAGAAGTCAATGTACTAGTACACGACAATATCAAGTATGGTTAGATAAACTTGCTCGCTCTTATAATGATGTTGATGCGGCCGAATGGTTTGAAAAGATTAATTAAATTTGCTGATATTAATGTTTAATTGGATTGTTGGGACAAACGATGAAAATCGTAACATTTTACATTGGATTACTGCTTATGCACCATGTCTTAGACTAGATATTAATACATCTAACATTGCAGAGAGTTTTAATAATTGGATTAAGAATTTGCGTGATAAACCAATCACCACATTGCTTAATGGCATTAGAGCTAAAATCATAACCATGCATGAAAAACATAAACAAATTGCTGAAAACCTGGATACGCACTATTGTCCTAGGATGCTCAAGACTATGGCACGTATCAAAAGAGAGATACATCATTTTCAAATGCTGCATATTAATGCATTTAAATTTGAAATATATGATCATGAAAGTAGTAGATGATATGTAGTGGATTTAGAAAGTAGAATGTGTACATGTTATCATTAGCAGCATACTCTTTTACCATGTATACATGCTTACTTTTCTTGTCAATCTAGTAACTTGCAAATAGAAAGCTATTATCTTGAATAATTTTCGGTTACAAACTTAAAAGTGTATATGCGTCATGTATGCAAGCGATTCCATCTCCATATACTCCGGAAGCTTAATTGGTAAGAGGTGAAATCGAAGTACCAAACGTGGGACGCAGAGCCGGCAGACCCAATTTTTTTTTTTTTTGACAAGTGAGCTGGGGACCAGAGATCTTCACTGCAGCAACTGCCAGGGCATTGGACACAACAGAAAAAAGTATACAAGACCATCAAATTTGGGTTAAGGTTATAGTAAGGGCTAGGATTAGTATTAGGGTTAGGGTTAGGATTAGGATTAGGGTTAGGGTTAGGGTTAGGGTTAAAGTTAGGATTAGGGTTAAGGTTAGGGTTAGGATTAGGGTTAGGGTTAGGATTAGGGCATTTCTTAAATTAACATTAGCACTAATAACATTAACATTAGCACTAAACATAACATTAGAACTTAAATAGTTTCATATTAACTACAACAAAGTCAATAATCATCTCTATGCATTCCATCATAGCGTCTATGATCGACTGGCCTACGACCCAGTCTAACCCGTCTAGCCGCCGTTTGCTCTGGTGTCTCCCTGACAATGGCTGATAGTCATCGTCGGCCTCTTCTGTAGTGGTCTGGGTGTAAGGCAATAGCGGGGTATCAAATACTGACATGCACGTATCCTCAACAAAAGACCACCAATCAAATTTACCGGTGTTTGACGGCGGCAAAGGATACTCCGACACCGTCAACGGCAAGGTCGGCTGCGAAGGATATTCCCATGACCCTGCGTTCGGCTGCGAAGGAT
Source organism: Iris pallida (assembly GCA_029216955.1). NCBI lineage: Eukaryota > Viridiplantae > Streptophyta > Magnoliopsida > Asparagales > Iridaceae > Iris > Iris pallida. The sequence continues at coordinate 9,864,277 of JANAVB010021599.1, read as the reverse complement.
ATTCCCAAGCTCCTGCGTTCGGCTCTCGATTAAGCTGTGACCAAGTCACCGACTCCTGCGACTTCCAAGGCCATGGTTGTGATGCACTACCGCCAACAACATGTATACGAGAAACCCATGGCGACCAGGTCTGTGACTGCTTCGGCTGTGACTGCTTCGGCTGACATGGCTGCAACGATCCCTCCCCCGCATCTCGATCAGGAGGCTCCATCATACCCTCCCCCGCCTCGCGACTAAGTGGCCTGCGGGGGCGTGGATGTCTCTATCGGACGTGACTAATCGGCTGATCCTCAGATATTTGCAACGGTAGCACATGGGGCATATGTGGTAGACGAAGCATTTGCGTGGATGACTGTACCATCGCATGTAGATCGACTAAGGGGTCCTGGTATGCGGCTTTCTATTGCTCCAGTTAAAATGGAAAATATATTTGTATTTAATGCCACACACACACACACAAACATATATCATTGTTTATTTGAAATAGATTTATGCACATACCATCGTATTTACTTGCATGGTCCTGATATGATGACTATGGTCATCTATAGCTCTTTGAGGGACCCGAACCTCCTTATAGTCATATTGGCGATTCTGGACACACGGACAACCGTACCAGCCTAAAAAGTTATATGTGCCATAAACTGCAGACATGTTACAAATTTAAAATATAAGATTTATTAGAATAAGTTATAGAATTTATTATAAGTATCATAATTTATAACTTATATTCCATGTCATCATCTACAACGGATGACATGTTGGTCACGTCATGTGTGACATATCGGTTCTTCCATTCTAAACAATGTTGTTGAATTCGCGCTGTGATAGATGCTCTTCCTCTACTAGCGGGCAGAGGGTCTAAAGGTACGATTTGTTTCAACCCTAACTGTCGCAAGACATGATCAGCAGGATAAAACATAATGTACGAATGGTACATGACATAATATCTATGTCTACTACTCTCAACAACATCATCTATCACCTCCTGCAGAACTTATCGAGGAGTCCAGTTTACCTGTGTCACAGTAAAATATTATAGTTCATAAATAAATAAATGTAATAAAGCTAAAAGTTATATGGCCACTTTTGTACGTTATAAAGCTAAAAGTTATATGCATATTAGCTAGAATTTACCTCTGGGGCAACTATTGTATCGAAATTGTTTCGATAAATGTATACCACTTTTGTAAGACAGTGAGCAGTATCCATATTGTCGGAGTTCCATATAACTCCCGCGGGCATGATCCGCTGACCTTGTGGGATGTGGCTAAGTGGCCGAGCGACAAAAAATGATCATATGAACATATCTGCAGATAAAAATGTTTATGATAAAAAAATGTATAATAGACATAAAATCAAACAATGACAAATTTATCAATTGTACCTGTATGAGAGACACACAACTGGAGATACCCCTATGCAAACTGGCCCCCTCTCTAATAGAAACAAAAGTAGTCAATGAACTATAGAGATAGGCCAACACTGCAGTACCCCATGAATATTGTGTACGATGGTCCAAGTCTTCAAAAAAAGGTAATAAGTAAGTGGAAACCTTATTTCACTACTAAAATACAACGATTTAGCGACGGCCATATCTGTCGGAAATTCGTCGATAATTCCCATTACCGACGGTTTTCCGACGGATACGGGCTAAAAAAATCCGTCGGGAATAACCTCATCGCCAAAACTAGCTCGTCGCTAGTCCGCCGCTCTTCGACTAATTAGCGACGGATTTCCATTGACAAAATAAAAACATTTTGCGACGGTATGCCGACGGGTTCCCGTTAACATTGACAGGTTAAACTTTTAAAATATTCATACAAATAGCGACGGAATGAGTCTCACAACCAGGATATAGAGGAGTATCTGCGTCCTGAAACATATCATAGAACTCCTTCACCTCGGGATTAGGATCCTCCGGATCAAAATTAGGCCCTGCCGCATCATACACCATATCTCGTACAAGGTTCTGCACGTCTCCATAATCAACAGAGCATCCGTCGTCTTCGAGGACATCCATTGCAGCATTATCATCAAAAACATAAGTACCAGCTTCCGTCGTCTGTCTTTCCGAATATAATTCACCTTGCGATGACCACAAGACATAATCATGTACGAAACCCTTACTGCTCAAATGATCTCTCACAGTCACCACATCTTCGTAACGTCTATTGTGACAATTAACACATGGACACTTGATTTTGTTACCGTCCATGTACTGAGCTTTGCTCATGGCATACTTAAGAAATACTTCCACGCCTGCCTGAAAATCGTCACTAACACCAATTCTGCTCTCTTGTTGCCGTTTGTACATCCATGTACGATCAATAAAGTAATGATTCATCCTCGATTTGGATGTGAAAATCTGTATCGTAAGACAAACTAAACATAAAAATAGCCCGATACTTTAAACCATCCTCATAAGAATAGCCCGATACTCCGATCGGTATCGGTATCGGCCGATACTTTAATAAATTATTAATATTAATAATTTATTAATACCTATTTGTTTTTTGATACCAAAAAATCTGATACTCCGATCCGAAACCACCGATATTACCGATACACCCGATGCCGATACTCATAGGGATAGTCCGATACCGATACCGGGACATGCCAAACTGAATCAGTATCGGACAGTATCGGATCGGTATCGGTCAGTATCGGGTATCGGTCAGTATCAGAGCGGGACATGCCAAACTGTACCGGTATCGGTCAGTATCGTTCCGATACCGATTCCGATACCGATACCGATTCCGATACCCCCCTCCCCCGATCTGATACTCATAGGATTGGTCCGATCCGAAACCACCTATACCCCCTCCCCCGATCCGATACTCCAATTCGAAACCACCGATACTCATAGGAATGGTCCGATCCGAAACCACCGATACCCCCCCACCCCCTCCCCTACCCCGCCGGACAGCAAACCCCCCCTTCCACACCCCCCGACAGCAAACCCCCATCCCACCCCCTCCTCCCCCCGACAGCAAACACCCACCCCCCTCCCCCTCACCCCGTCCCGCACCCAACAACATCCATCCCCCGCTCCCCCTCCCTAGCTCCCCTCATCACCGCTGGCCCCCGCGACAGCCGGCCCACCCCCCCACCCGAAACCCTACCCCTGTCCCGAAACCCTAAACCCTAAACCCTACCCCACCCTGCCGGCCCCAGCGACAGCCGACTCCCCCAACTCGAAACCCTAAATAGAGAGAGAGAGAGAGAGAGAGAGAGAGAGAGCATACCTGAGAGAGATATATCCCGTCGGAGAGAACTTCGCCGGAGAATGTGACCCGTCGGAGAGAGCTCGCCGGAGAGAGAGAGGAGGAAGAGAGTTTTTTGGGGGAATGAAAAATTCCCCTCCATCGGTTCAATTTTAGTTAGGTTACAGTATTTAGCGACGGATTACCGACGGATATATCCGTCGGTAGGTAGTCGCTAAATACCAACTAGATTACCGATTGAACGTCCGTCGATACATAGACGCTAATTTAGCGTGCCATTTTTTCCCAGATTTTGTCGCCACAATGTACGACATATTAGCGACGGACATGAATCCGTCACTAATCTTTCGTCAATTTAGCGACGGATGTGCGACTCATTTTGACGCAAAAAATCTAAAAAAAATATCAATTGCTTTCTGACGGTAGTCAGTCACAAGGTTGTCGCGAGGCCGTCGCTATGGCCGACAGATTAGATCCGTCGCTAACCTTCCGTCGCCAATTTGCTGTATTTTAGTAGTGTTTGCCGACCCATCAGGAAATAAAAATGCCCCACATAGGCTTAATAAGTAGGCTATGGTGCAGCATATGACCTGAGAACAAGAACAGTTGTTGGTATTATATTTGAATAGTATAATTAATAAAGAATTTAAGTGCACAAAATTAATATATGACATACCCGTGCGTCATCAGGAGTAACATACTCGGAGTCGATGTGGTTAATATCCTTGAAATTGGCACGAAGCCAAGTAAGCTTTATACCAGCACTGTTACCTTGATCTGGTGCTGGATCACGTCCTAGATATATCCTGATGAGGTCCCCGACACTTGGACTCTCATCAAAATAGACAGGGGTACCGTTAATCGGTAACCCCAAGATCATCGCCACGTCAGCCAAGGTGATAGTCATCTCACCCACGGGGAGCTGAAATGTGTTCCGTACTGGCCCCAACCGCTCGACCAGACTCAATATGAGATCCCTATCGTGGCACCAGAGACGAACATCGTCGATGTAGGAAAACCTAAATGACTCCACCAGTTCTTTTTGGCGAACTGATAGCTCTCAATCGTGGCACCATTCCCCATGCTCACGTAATTTAACGTCTGGATAGTCAAATATCTATAAAATATTTTTGGTTAATTCGTGTATATTTTTATTCTAAGAGACTAAATTTATTCAGGAGAACAATTACCGATCCTAAAATTACGCGGTCAGAAATGTGTGACAGTCCCTCCTGAATGATAGTCGGTGGGGTGGGTCCACCAGGAATACGGCCATCATTTTGAGTAGCCATCTGAAATATGACATCGTCAAAACAAAATTGCTAGAATTTTCGATAATATGTACACAAATTTAGCAATATTTTTCTATATTTTACACATATTTCTACCAATTATTTTCTTCAATTTTTTACACATATTTCTACCAATTATTTTCGATAATATGTCATCGTCAAAACAATATTTTTACAATTTTCGATAACATGTAGACAAATTTAACTATATTTTTTTGTACACATATTTCTACCAATTATTTCTTCAAATTTTTACATATTTTTATACCAATTATTTTCGATAATATGTCATCGTCAAAACAAAATAACTATAATTTTTGATAATATGTACACATGTTCAACTACATTTTTCTATTTTGTACACATATTTCTACCAATTATTTTCTTCCATTTTTTACACATATTTCTACCAATTATTTTCAATAATATGTCATCATCAAAACAAATTTGCTAGAATTTTCGATAATATGTACACAAATTTAGCTATATTTTTCCATTTTCTACACATATTTCTACCAATTATTTTCTTTAATTTTTTACACATATTTCTACCAAATATTTTCGATAATATGTCATCTTCAAAACAATATTGCTACAATTTTCAATAATATGTACACAAATTTAACTATATTTTTCTATTTTGTACACATATTTCAACCAATTATTTTCTTCAATTTTTTACACATATTTCTGTAAAAAAATTAATACAAATTTTGGGATACAAATATCCTAAATCGTAATATTTGTACAATTTTTTCTAATTAAAATATGTTTCAATTTTTCCAAAAAAATGACTTTTGCATCCGGACTTCTAAAATTCGGTCATCCGGATTTCTAATTAACATCATAATTTCTACACTACTTTCTAAAAATAAAAATACTAACAAAATAATTACCTAAGTTGAAACACACTGTCTTCTTCGTCTCTTCTCTCCTCAGCCGATTCCTCCTCTCCACTTCTTTTGTAAAAAAAATTCTACCTCTGGTAGAAAAATTTTCATCCCCGTCCATATATACACCCCCACCATCTACCTACCACCACCCACAATTTTTGGGACCAACCGGACCAACCATAATTATTGAGACCAACCAGACTTTAAAAGTCCAGCTACCAACGTCTTTTGCTTCCAGAGAACAATGGAGTCGGTCATAAGGGAATAATGGAGCCGGTCATAAGGGAATAATGGAGCCGGTAGAGCCGGTCATAAGGGAATAATGGAGCCAGGGAATAAATGGAGCCAGGGAATAATGGAGGGGGGTCCAGACTTCAAAAGTCTGGCCTCTAGCTTATTAAGTATAGTTGGATTATTAAGGTCATTAAGTACGGAGCCGGTGGTTAAGTTTGGATTAAGGGAGCGTGAGGGGGAATCCAGACTTCAAAAGTCCGATCTCTAGGGTGTATTAAGGGGCACTACTACAAATATTATTAGCAATGACACATTATAGATGACACCTATCTTAAAATATTATTAATAATACTTTTAATGTCGACAAATTTAATGATCGTCATTAATAACTTTATCAATGACATTGAACAATAATAGTTGTCATGATAAGTAATCTAAGATGACGATTGCATTTATGGATATCATATTTTGTGTGTAGGAAAAAAGGTATACGACTAACAATGACATAAAGATATTAAGGGTCATATTTATCTGAAACAATAACGGAGGCCAAGTGTGTCATAAAATATTGATTAAAAAATAGCGTATTAGAAAGTGTCCGTCATGTGTTTTTTTTTTGTAAGGAGGTTTTCTTAGAACCATGCTTTAATAGAACCAAATAGCAAGAAAATGGGAAGAAAAAAAGATAGATATATTTAGTTGCAATTTTTTTTGCCCTTATAATAAAAAATAATCTCCATTTGATAATTGTCACTTTTGTTTTAGGTCGATAGACCATCACAGATAAGACGGAGGTTAAGGGTACTTTTATTATATTAATTTAGTATGATTTTATTGTTGTTATTTATCATAACGGTACATGTATTTTTATTATAATCGAGTCATGTGTTCGTATCCATATTTGATTTTATTGTTATGATTCTCATATTAATTTTATTTGATTAAATTCTGTCATTCCATTTTTCTAAGTGTTAAATCCAAATTTGTATTTTTTATTTCTCCCCAGTTTTAATCCTAATCCTAATTCTAATCTTCCTATTTTATTTTTCATTTGTTTATTTCCAACCATGTATTTGTTTGAACAACATTTCTAAGCCATTTTCATTCATACCATTCCTCTAAATTAGTCCAAACCTTGGTTTACATTCTAGTCATTTATATACTGTAGTATCAATTGTTTGTCCATTTTAACTCTCACCAAATCCAACCCCAACTAATCCAAAACCCAAACAACTTCTTTTTCGTCCCCTTCCCCTTCCCTTCCTTCGTTCCTTCTGTCAACACACCCGGGTAGATAAAAAAGGAGGGGTAGGCACCCGTGTGCCGTGTGCATGTTTTAATCCTAATCCTAATTATAATCCTAATTCTAACCTTCCTATTTTATTCTAATCCAACCCCAACAACGAAGCGAAGGAGGAGGGGCGCCCTTCGTGGCGACGATAGCCTTAGTGGATGTTGTTGGCACCCGTCACAACGATAATACAAAAGGAGAGGAGGAAGAGGAGCACCACTTCGTCGTCGTATCTTGCGTCCATAATCAAGTGGTAAGTCCCATTGTCTATTCTTTTCCTTTCTTCAACCTTCTCTATTTTTTTATTTTATTTTTATTTCCAAATTCTAAGGCATATGCTATGATCGGATCGATTCTTGTGAATGAAAATTTGTTGTGATTAAATTGGAGATTTAACAAGTAACATCGGAAATTTTAACGCGTAGGACCGTTGAGCACCTCTAGAGGGGGGGTGAATAGAGTGTGTGTGTGTGTGTGTGTGCAACGGAAAATAATCACCAATTTAAAAAATTAAGCTATAATTATGGCAGTAAATAAGAGAGAGTAAATAAATGTAGCAAGAGATAGAGAGATCAAACTCAGTGACACAGCAATGTATACTGGTATCCCTCTGAGAGGACTAATCCAGTCTCGAGTACTCTTGCTCGATGTTAATCCACTAAGGCACAAGCTAAATGAGAGCTTGCAGTCTCTTACAACATCGTGCTTGGTGACAAGTGCACGACCAACTTCACAACACCGTACTTGGTGACGAGCGCACGACCGGCTCCACAACAAGGATAGTTGCTGTAACCTGGACAACCTCTTTACAACTCTTGAATACCAAAAGACTCTAAATAGAAGTAGATATTACTAGCTTTTGGCTAAGAGAAGTATAGGTGTGATTTGAAAGCTTTTGATCAGGTGAAAACACTTTTTGAATAGAAGATAAGATGAAGAATGAATAAGTGCATTGAAATGAAAAACTCTCTCCTATTTATAGGTGTTTTCTGAGACCGAACTCGGGCAGAGTTCTGGCAGAGTTCTGATGCAAATATTTTGTATATGTACGTTGCTTGCAGATTTGGAGGCAACGGATATTTGAATTCAAACTGACCGAACTCGGTTAGAGTTCGGACCGAACTTGGGCCGAACTCGGTTTGAGTTCTGTCTGGGAGAAATTCGAAATATTTGTCAAATTCTGTTTCAAAACTGATTTTGAACTTTTGGTAGAAATGAAATAGGAATAGATAGGCTTTTTAGAAATATGGACTGAGATTAACCTAAGCCAGTATTACCTAGTCGATCTTACAATTTATGTCCTAAACTCAATAAAGATAAAATATAGAATAAATTGTAAAGAGACTTGGACTGGATCCCAATGAAAGTAATCTTCAGATTGATGAAATGTATATGCTTGATGACGCAATATGACGCTCGTTGATATTAATTTCAGACGTCCTGAAATGGTTAGCAGCAGTTCGTATATTTTGTGTATTGACTTTAAGGTTATGTCGATTATTAAAATCGGGTGTGACCATGGAATGGACCAACAATCTCCCCTATTTTGATAATTGACAAACTTGAGTCTATACCAAAATATATCTAAGAAATAGAATAAACAAATAAAATATACCTGAACAAAACATGGTTGGTTTTGTTTTGGATTGTATGCTTTTGGATTTGTTTTTGATTGGTATGTACTCTTTCTCCCCCTTTGTCAATAGAAAAATGACTTTGGCTCCCCCGTAATATGTGAAGCCAATAATTTACAACACAAACAGACAAAGTGAAGCTAAAGAGATACATAAAAAGATAACAAGTACTGAAATAAACTGGAATGTCATGCATAACAATGTCTCACTAAAAAAAATACAATCATAAAGTGCTTAAAAAAATAATGTCTAACTAATAAGTTTAGACATAACAAAAAGCAAACTACACCATAGCATAGATCATCATCTAGCATCCTATCCACTATCCATCAGCTGAGTCCGCATCACATAGTGGGGTCATCACCGCTAGGAGCATCCGGAGGAAAGTAAGCTGCAGTAGGATCGAAGTAAGGAAAAGATGCCTCATCTCCGAACCTCGGACTTGGAAATCCTGGGTGAGGAAGGATAGTAACTGGATGCGCTGGGTCCTGAGAGAGACTCCAGTGAAGATCAGCAATTCCATTCCGCAACACCTGAGCCTGGTAGATGTGGCAAAACTCCGAGTCGAGATAGCTTTGATGACGTTGCGCAGAAAGAGCAACAAAGTCATCAAACCTCTGATAGAATCCCGGATCAAATCCCGGAGCAGGGGCTGGAGCAGGAGCAGCATCAGGAGGAGGAGCCTCAGCATCAACATCTAGAGCAGACTGAGCTCCAGCAGGAAGAGGTGGAGTAGGATATCTATGAGATCTGGTAAGCTTTATGGGATTGGAAGAGTAGGCACTGGTTTGAAGATCAATATCAAATCTGCGAAAGATGGAGGCCAAATGCATAGGATAGACCAGGTTACGTCCTGCATTTTTACAGTTCAGCATCCAGGCCATCATGGTCTTGGGAATAGAGGAAGGAATACCAAAATGGATATGGTACATAGCAGATAGCTCTAAGAAAGTGATCTCATAAGAAAATTCTTTCTTTGGAAGAAGAACAGAGAAAATGAAACGATGGAGTTCATAGAAATTTTGGTTAAGATCTTTTGAGAAGACTCGTCTAGGAATAGGGTGTGGATGACAAATCAGTTCCTTGAAAGAGTTAAGAGTGCCATCTTCTGGAAATTGAATATGGTTGTAGGAACGAAATCGTAAAGCACAATACTCTAGAGGGGGGTGAATAGAGTAGGCAGCGGAATATTGCTAATTAAAAAATGTTAGCAGCAAGATCACAGAATAATAATCACAACTAAGTAAAGTAAAGGCAGAGATAAGAAAGCAAACGCAAAGACAGCGATGTATACTGGTTTCCCTCTGTTGAGGACTAATCCAGTCGGTAGAACTCTTGCTACCAGTTGAATCCACTATTGGAAAAACCGTAAGTTTTCTTGTGAAGTCCTTGCAACTTCTACAACGCGAGCTTTGATACGAAGAACTCGTCCAACTTCAAATGTGAAAAGGTATTCTTCAATCAAGCCTTCTGATTACAATCTCTCAGAAACTTCTAGACCGCACCGCACTGGCAAATCGACTAGAGGATTGTAATTGGCTTGGGATCTGAAATTTAAAGCTCAAGAAAACTCTTTGGAAGACTGAAAGCTTTAGTAGAGAGAAGATTGAAAGTGAATGAGTGAGTTGAAATGAACGAAATCTTTCTCTATTTATAGGAATTCTAAAGACAGAATTCTGGCAGAATTTGGGCAAAATTCGGGCAGAACTCGATGAGGAAATCTCGGTCAAATCCGCAACTGCAGGAGGACCAAGTTCCAGAGAATTCAAAAATCAAACGGCCACCAACCGAACTCTGGCCGAACTCTGGCCGAGTTCTGTCAGGGTTAGGTTAGGGTTTTAAAAATAGTTTTTGAGGATTTTTGAAAACCTTTTTGAAAACCTTTCTGAAGCTTTTGGTTAAAGGAATGTTTTCCAAAACAAAGGACATTTTAAAAGTATTTTGAAAACATTTTAGAATAGCCTATTTGCTAGTACGACTCAGTGTATAATATATTCCTAGACTCAATAAAATAAAAAATACATTGCTCAAAGGAAATACAGACTCGAACAGGCAAACATAGCTTCGGTCTTGAACTGTGTAGATAGCTGTTCTTGTTAATGTCCAAGAGTCCAATACATCGTGACTAGCTTCATATATCCAGACAGAGTTTTATCAATTATTAAAATCAGGTTGACCATATGACCAATGGGCCAACAATCTCCCCTATTTTGACAATTGACAAACTATGAATGATATAACATTTAAGCTTGAAATAAAATCAAAAAAATTGTTCATGTCCTGCATTTTCTCAAAAGGAATGTTAGATCTTTATTTTTCTCCCCTGTTGTCATTTAGCAAAATAATTGCAAAAGAAGAAAAACTCCCCCGCAATCAATGCATAAATAACAAACAGTGAAGAAACACAAGAAAATCCATATGATAAGTAAAAAAAATTGCATAACATCACAGGCATGTATATGTACTCAGGCACTTTAAAAATAATTATATCACAGGCAGTTTAATAGTTGAGAAGCAGATAAAGAAATGCTAAGTAAATACACTGATGTAAATTATAAAGTACGAATATCATAAAGATAAAGATAAAGATGTTCAGATGACATAAAATAAAACAAATCCAGTATAAGTCCTCAAAAATACTGATAATAAAGTCTGAAAATAGAAAAACTTGGAATGTCGGATCATTTCCAAGTATACAGTAGACAATGTCTAAGTCTCATATCAACTAACATATCATAACTCCTCCTCCTCTTCCTCATCATCATCAGTATGATGACCAGTATGTCCAGAAGGACCAACTCCAGAGGTACCCGTGCCAGAAGGGTGAGGAGGAGCGCCAGTGTAAAACTCACCAATATAATCACGAGGAGGAGCACGGTCAGAACGGTACCCATCATATGCGTTACTGGGCTGGAAGTAGGCATGAACAGCCTCATCCTCACAGTGGTAACCAGAGAAAATTGAATCTCTAGGGATGGAACCTGCTGAATGTCCAGTCTGGGCGAAGCGAAGATCAGCTAATGAGTTTGCAATCGCCTGATAACGGGTGACGTCGCAGAACTCACGTTCGTGAGCCATGTCCGTCATGGAGGCGTGCAAATCTGAAAGGTGCTGGTGTATGCCCTCAAATGTCATAGCATACTGCTTAGGAGGTGGAGGAGGTGGAGCAGTAGCAGAGGCAGGAGGAGGAGCAGATACAGTCATACTGCGACGAGATAACTTGAGAACCTTGGGCTCAGGGTCTTGAGCACAAGTAGATAAGTCAATATCGAAACGCTGGAAGATGCGTGGGAGAATCATCGCATAAGAGAGATTTCTATCTCTTGCACGACAACGTCCCATCATCTGAATAATGGTCTTAGGGACAGAAAATAGAATCCCCTTAAGAATGTGATACATAGCAGATAATTCAAGAGACGTGACATCATCCTTCGAAGTGGATTTTGGAAGGAGAGTAGAATAAATGATACGATACAATTCATAATTAAACAAGTTCAAGTTGTTTGCCTTGAACTTTCCAGAGCGAACTCTATCAGGTGCACAAAGTTCAGCTTTGAAACTTGTAAGTGTCGTGCCTTCGGGGAAATCAAACTCAGTGATGTCAACAAGCGGTTCACCTTCGTTAGGAATACCAAGGATCTCCGCTAAGAGAACATCATTGAAATTGATATCTAATCCTCCAACACGTGTGCTTACATCAAAAGTGTTTAATATGATATTGCAGTAAAACAGTCTAATGGCATTAGTTGCTACGGGAAAACAGAGTTTAACAAAATGCTGTAACCCTAATGCCTCAAAGAAATGGCGATGATCAGAAAATACAGTCCACTTGATGGGTGCGCCTGTGCATATGGATCTCATGGAGAAGTCTCCATACCACAGTAAGGCTTGGTCTAGGGTTTGAAAGTAAAACCCATCGAATGCGCCTTCGCTAGATTGGACTGGCAAAAATAGGGAATTAGTCGGTGGATCCGAAGATGAACCTTCCTTACTTGGGCTGGTTGTCTTCTTCCTCTTAAAGGGGTTGAATCCCTTAGGTGCCATTTGTGCAAATAGAAGTAAATATGCACTAATTGAAAAGTGGAGAAAGATGGAGTTATACCTCCTGAAATCAAAGTATGTCGAAGAGAACGACGAACTCCGTACGAATCCAAAGTTTGGATTGATTTCACCACTTGGATTAGAAGATAGGGGGTAGTGAAGAACTAGGGTTCGGGGCTCCTTCGTGGCTGCTGTTGCTGGTTATGATGTAGTTTAAAAGCAATGAGGAAGAAAGGCTCTCGGGTTCTGGTATATATAATCTGACATCCTCAACCGAACTCGGGCCGAATTCGGTCCAAAGTCTGGCCGAATTCGCCTGGATTTGGTTTGAAATACTTTCTTTTTTATTGGCTCATTTCAAATATTTAATTCAAAGATTAGTAATTTCAACCTTCAATTAACATAATTAATATTATTTTATAGATTAAATATCATTACACAGCGACTGTTTCAGATTAGCTGTAGGAGTACTGTCCCAGCTGGCGGAGGTTCACCGAGGAACTCTTAAGTACCGCTTCGCTTCAACCGTAGTTGTGGTGACAGACAGACTCTTTATTGGCTTATCTCTAACACAGTTTTTGCATATTGAAATAAAATCATTTAATAAAATTAATTAATATTATTGACGTCCAAAATTCCTAATTCTCGACGTAAATAATTGAAACGATCTTCTGCTAGAGGTTTTGTGAAAATGTCAGCTAATTGATTTTTAGTATCTATGTATACAAGGTCAATATCTCCATTTTGATGATGATCTCTAAGAAAATGAGTCTAATCTCGATTTGTTTAGTACGAGAATGACATACAAGATTCTTAGTCAAATTAATAGTGCTCGTGTTATCACAGAAAATGGGAATATGTGTATAAAATAAATTATAGTCTTCCAAGGTTTGTTTCATCCACAAAATCTGAGCACAACAACGTCCTGCGGCGATATACTCAGCCTCTGTTGTTGATAGGGCTACAGAATTTTGCTTTTTACTAAACCATGAGACTAAAGCTTTACCTAAGAAATGACATGTGCCACTGGTACTTTTTCTATCAACTTTGCATCCAGCAAAATCTGCATCCGAATAACCAGTAAGGTCAAAGGACTTAGTTTTGGGATACCACAAGCCAACAGAAGAAGTGCCCTTAAGGTATCGAAAGATACGCTTAACTGCGCACAGATGTGATTCCTTTGGATTAGCTTGAAAACGTACACACAAGCAAACACTAAACATAATATCTGGACGACTAGCAGTTAAATAAAGTAAACTACCGATCATACCTCGATACTTATGTGTGTCGACCGGCTTGCCTTGTTCATTAATATCAAGTTTTGTTGAAGTTGCCATCGGAGTGCCAATAGGTTTGACATTGTCCAGATCAAACTTCTTTAGCAAATCTTTTGTGTACTTGGCTTGATTTATGAACGTCCCATTGTCAGTTTGTTTGATTTGTAGTCCGAGAAAGAATTTCAGCTCTCCCATCATGCTCATCTCAAACTCATTCTGCATACACTTAGAAAATTCTTGACACAGAGATTCATCAGTAGATCCAAATATGATATCATCTACATAGACTTGTATTAAAAGAAGCTTACCATTAAAGGACTTAATAAAAAGTGTAGTGTCAACATTGCCTTTTGAAAAACCGTTGTCAAGTAGAAAAGAGCTTAGACGATCATACCAAGCACGAGGGGCTTGTTTCAAACCGTATAAAGCTTTCTTCAACTTGAAAACATGATCAGGATTTTTAAAATCTGTGAAACCTGGAGGTTGTGATACAAAAACTTCTTCTTTTATAAAACCATTTAAAAATGCACTCTTGACATCCATTTGAAATAATTTAAAATTATGAAAACATGCAAATGCACATAACATGCGAATGGATTCTAATCTCGTAACTGGGGCATAAGTCTCATCGTAGTCGATACCTTCTTCTTGATTGTATCCTTGAGCTACGAGTCGAGCCTTATTACGAGTCACTAAACCATTCTCATTCAGTTTATTTCGGAATACCCAACGGGTGCCAATGACCGGACGATCAATAGGCTTGGGAACAAGTTCTCAAACTTGATTCCGTTCAAATTGGTTTAATTCCTCTTACATAGCATCTATCCAAAAACTATCACTACATGCTTCATCATTAGTTTTGGGTTCTAGCTGTGAAATAAATGCAACACTAGAAACAATATCTCTACTGGATGTACGAGTACTTACACCTTTGGTAATGTCACTAATTACCAAATCCTTTAGATGATCAGCTGTAAATTTTAATCTTTTCGGCAGACTCTGAAGGTAGCTGGTTCCTGGATCTTCTCTAGGAGGATCAGCTAGTGCCGAGCTTGATTGAGAATCAGCTGTTGTTGAGCTTGGTACAGTTAGATCTTCGTCATTGTCATCGATAGTCATTTGATTCAGTTCATCAAAAGTGACGTTGATTGACTCTTCGATGATCATGGTTCGTTTGTTGAAGACTCTGTATCCTTTGCTCTTGGCCGCATAACCTAAAAATATACCTTCATCGGCCTTTTCGTCAAACTTTCCCAAATTATCTTTTGTATTAAGAATAAAACATTTACAACCAAATATTCTAAAATATGAAACAGATGGAATTCTATCAAACCATAACTCAAATGGAGTCTTCTTCGATTTGGGTCAAATTAGAACTCTATTGAGAACAAAGCAAGCTGTATTGACAGCTTCAGTCCAGAAATATTTTGGTAGACTAAACTGGTTTAACATTACTCTGGCCATTTCGGATAGAGTTCTGTTCTTACGTTCCACAACTCCATTTTGTTGTGGAGTCCTAGGGCAGGAGAACTCGTGTACAAAACCGTGTGTGTCACAAAAATGCTCAAACTCTGCATTCTCGAATTCGCCACCATGATCGCTTCTTATACGAGTGATCATGTAACCTTTTTCATTCTAAACTTTCTTGCAAAAGGCGACAAATTTGGATAATGCATCATTCTTGCGTGTCAAGAAGTATACCCACGTATATCTAGAGAAATCATCTACAATTACGAAAGCATAAAGCTTACCTCCGAGGCTAGCAACTCTGCTAGGACCAAATAAGTCCATATGAAGAAATTGTAGAGGTCTAGTAGTACATACTGTGTTTACTGATTTGAATGTGGATCTGGTAGCTTTGTTCTTTTTATATTGACTGCATACTGAATCCTTCTTGAATGTAATATCCGGTAAACCGCGAACTAGTTTTTTTGTGGATAATCTAGATATTGTGTCCATATTTGCGTGACCGAGTCTCATATGCCACAGATGACTCTCATCGCTTTTAGCTATTAAGCATCTACCTGAAATGTTAGTTTCTTCCAACAAATAGAAAATATATATGTTGTCTTCCCTGATACCTTCAAAGATAGTATTACCAGTTGAGCTATCAACTATAATACATTTGTCTTTGCCAAAGTTGATGCCATAACCATGATCAGCCAAATAACTTACGCTGAGTAGATTATGTTTCAACTCGATAACCAGACAGACATCTTTAATAACAGGATAGGGAGACGTACCAACATCACCGATACCAATAATATACCCTTTCAAGTTATTACCGAAGGAAACATAGCCTTCCTTCTTTTTCTTCGACAGTGTTACAAATAGTATAGCGTCACCGGTCATATGCCGTGAGCAACCGCTGTCGAGGATCCATTTGCTTCTAGCATGTGAAAGGTGTTCCACCTATAAAACAGTTTGCAGATAAAACTTTTGGTACCCATTTCTTGTAGGGTCCTGAAATGTTAGCCTTTGGTATCCAAGCATAAATATTTAAATCAACAAGCTTTCTGATTCTACATGCAGATAAAATATGACCAATGAGGCCACAATAATGATATTTTGCATGTCGAGTGTTGAAAGCTGAGTGGTGTGTATGGTTGGTAGGTTTAGGTTTTCTAGTATAGAAGAAAGCATACCTATAATCCTGTTTGGGCTTAACCTTTTGGGGTAAAGGTTTGATAGGGTTAGGTCTGACAGTGTTTGGCTTGGGAATGTTCCGATTTTTCGGTAAGTGACACGTGTTAGGGAAGGAAACAGCAGTCTCAGGCTGTTTTCCTAACCTAATTTCCAATCTTTTGGAAGTGTCATACAACTTAGTATAATCAGATGTGAGTGTTTCCATTCTGATTTGTGCACTTTGAAGACTTTTCTTCTCTTTAGAAAGTTCTTCCTTAAGTTGGTCAATAACTTTGTCTTTCTCTTCAGATGACTTGGTAGTCTCGTGTAATAAGAGATTTATTGAAGAAAGCTCACCAGACTTACTAACATTATTTCTAACCTCAGCTAGTAGGTCTGTAAGTCTACCTATTTCACCTTTGTACTCTTTGAGTACCTTCTTAGAGGTCTGATACTTGCTACGCAGTTTCCTGTAATCAGTCATCAGTTCACTGAAGGCATCTCCTAATTGCTCAAAGGTGAAGTCATCATAAGTATCAACTACAGGTTCAGTAGGTACCTGATCGGATGCCATAAAGCCTACGTTTGCAGTGTCTTCTGATTATTCGTCTTCTGAGTCGCTGGCTTCACTTTCATGCCATATGCTGGTATTGGCATATCTCCTAGATGTTGATCTCTTCAGGTTCCCTTTTTCATACCTGTTGCTCTTCTTGCTTGATGATGAATTTGTAGGACAATCCTTCTTCATGTGTCCCTTCTTCTTGCAGCCGTAGCAGACAGCATCATCTTGATACCAGTTGTTGCTGCTGTTGTTTTCTTTGGCTTTCTTCTCATATCTCATGAATCTTTTGAATTTTCTTGCTAGGAGAGCTTGATCTTCAGCATCAGATTTACTGTTGTCTGAGTCACCTTCAGTAGCTTTTCTTGCTGAGCCTTGAAAGCAATCGTCTTTTCCTTTGGTGCAGGCTCTTCAAAATCTTGTAGCTCCAGTTCATGAGTGAGTAGCTTACCCATGAGTACTTCGAGGGACATAGTTGTGAGGTCATTCCCTTCAATGATTGCAGTAGCCTTCGAAATCCAGTTCTTGGTAAGTGCTCGCAGGAGTTTGCGAATCTTTTCATGGTTACTGTACTCTTTGCCTAGAAAGGACAAAGGATTTACAATATCCAAGAATCTTTCGAACATTTGAGTAACTGTTTCGTTGGGCTTCATCTTGAACACCTCATACTCTTGAGTAAGTCTGCTGACTTTTGATTCTTTGACTTGAGTCGTGCCTTCATGTGTGACTTCAAGTAGCTTCCACACTTCATTAGCCGTTGTGCAGATTGACACCCTGTTAAATTCAGTTCTGTCTCAAGCACAAAATAGAGCGTTAATAGCACGTGCGTCAAGACTGGCCTTTTTCTTTTCCTCCTCTGTATATCTGCTATTGGGTTTTTCAACTAAAACTCCATCAACATTTATACGAGGTGGCTTTTGATAGCCATCAATAACAATAGACCATAAATCAAAGTCAAGAGATTTTAAGAAGAAACTCATCCGTGTTTTCCAATAGGTATAGTTCGTACCATCAAACAGTAGAGGTCTGTTTGTGGCATGGCCTTCACTTGTGAATTTCACAGTTACCATGTGTTATGCTGTAATCTATATAATAATTAATTAAAATGAATAAATAATTGTAATGTTACCTTGCTTTACCTGTAACACCCGCTCTGATACCAATTGTAGGAACGAAATCGTAAAGCACAATACTCTAGAGGGGGGGTGAATAGAGTAGGCAGCGGAATATTGCTAATTAAAAAATGTTAGCAGCAAGATCACAGAATAATAATCACAACTAAGTAAAGTAAAGGTAGAGATAAGAAAGCAAACACAAAGACAACGATGTATACTGGTTTCCTTCTGTTGAGGACTAATCCAGTCGGTAGAACTCTTGCTACCAGTTGAATCCACTATTGGAAAAACCGTAAGTTTTCTTATGAAGTCCCTGCAACTTCTATAACGCGAGCTTTGATACGAAGAACTCGTCCAACTTCAAATGTGAAGAGGTATTCTTCAATCAAACCTTCTGATTACAATCTCTCAGAAACTTCTAGACCGCACCGCACTGGCAAATCGACTAGAGGATTGTAATTGGCTTAGGATCTGAAATTTAAAGCTCAAGAAAACTCTTTGGAAGACTGAAAGCTTTAGATAGAGAGAAGATTGAAAGTGAATGAGTGAGTTGAAATGATCGAAATCCTTCTCTATTTATAGGAATTCAAAAGACAGAATTCTGGCAGAATTCTGGCAGAATTCGGACAGAACTCGATGAGGAAATCTCGGTCAAATCCGCAACTGCAGGAGGACCAAGTTCCAGAGAATTCAAAAATCAAACGGCCACAAACCGAACTCTGGCCGAACTCTGGCCGAGTTCTGTCAGGGTTAGGTTAGGGTTTTAAAAATAGTTTTTGAGGATTTTTGAAAACCTTTTTGAAGCTTTTGGTTAAATGAATGTTTTCCAAAACAAAGGACATTTTAAAAGTATTTTGAAAACATTTTAGAATAGCCTATTTGCCAGTACGACTCAGTGTACAACGTATTCCTAGACTCAATAAAATGAAAAATACATTGCTCAAAGGAAATACAGACTCGAACAGGCAAACATAGCTTCGGTCTTGAACTGTGTAGATAGCTGTTCTTGTTCATGTCCAAGAGTCCGATACATCCTGACTAGCTTCATATATCCAGACAGAGTTTGATCAATTATTAAAATCAGGTTGACCATATGACCAATGGGCCAACAATGGTGAATATCAATAAGAGCTTCACCTACATCAGGAACATGAAAGTATTCGCTGACGTCAGTGGCGCTGAACTCCAATTCTTGTCCGGCAACGTAAGAATAAAAGTTTTTGTTTTGTTTTACCTGCAAGTTGCAGTAAAACATTCAGACATCGTTGTCAAAAATGTTTTCGACCACTTCGAAGAAGTCTCGGTAGCCTAGATGGTCGAACGTGGGAGCATATTCATTAAAAATAGTGAAGTTAACAAAAGCTCCAGCACAAATTTTGCGACCAAAAAATGAGTCAAACTATAGGTCAGAATATTCCTTATCAGGAAATAAGCCGAAGTCAAAATCATCTGAGCCTACTGGTCTGGCTGGACGAAAAAGGCTAGTATGAACATAGTTAGACGAGGAAGATCCAGCTTGTGAAGGATCAACCGATCGTCGCTGACGTTTGGGAGCCATGGATGAAAAAGAAATAAAATAAAAGTACCTTGGAAGAGGAGGAAGAAGATGAAGTTGATGCCCACTGGAACTCCTAGAATACTTGAAAAGAAGAGTAAGAAGGAGTTTATGGGTGTAGTAGAAGGATTTCTCAAATTGTTGTGTAGAAACAATAAGAAGAATAGGGGTTTATAAAGGGTTTATAAGGGCCGGCTGTTCGGTTCTGGAAGGTGAACAGCACCGACCGAACTCGGTTCGAGTTCGGTCAGAACTCGGTCAGAGTTCGGTCAGAACTCGGTCAGAGTTTGGACCGAGTTCGATTACTTGCATTTTCGAGGTAATAAGTGCAGTTTTGGTAGTTGAATTATAACTTTATGACTTTTGACTCCTATATTTAATAACGTGTATTATTTTTGGGTTAGCTGTAGGGGTACTGTCCCAGCTAACGGAGGTTCACCGGGGAACTCTTAAATACCGCTTCGCTTCGACCGTAGTCGTGGTGACAGACATACCCTTTTTAGGCTTGTACCCCAAAATAATTTCAGTTAAATAAATTTTAAAGTTTCAAGTCATAAAATCAAATTTAATTACCATACTACACTATGAATCTGAAAATTCAAGTATACCGAGCTCTCGCCTCATTATGTTAAAACGATCTTCAGCCAGTGGTTTTGTGAAAATGTCTGCTAGTTGATGATCTGTGTCAATAAACTCTAAACAGATATCCCCGTGTTGTTGGTGATCACGTAAAAAGTGATGACGTATCTCAATGTGTTTTGTGCGTGAGTGATAGACAGGGTTCTTAGTCAGATTAATGGTGCTAGTGTTATCACAATAGATAGGAATCTTAGTGTAGTGCAGATTGTAGTCTTCTAAGGTTTGCTTCATCCATAAAATTTGAGCATAGCAACGTTCTGCGACGATATACTCAGCCTCAGTAGTTGACAATGCTACGAAATTTTGCTTCTTGCTAAACTAAGAGACTAAGGCCTTTCCTAGAAAATGACACGTACCGCTGGTACTTTTACGATCTACCTTGCATCCTGTAAAATCCTCATCCGAGTAACCTATCAGGTCAAAGGATTTGGTTTTAGGATACCACAGGCCGACTGTAGAAGTTCCTTTAAGGTATCGAAAGATTCGCTTAACGAAACTTAAGTGTGATTCCTTAGGATTTACTTGATATCGTGTACAGATGCAAATACGAAACATAATATTTGGACGACTAGCAGTTAAATACAATAAACTACAAATCATACATCGATACTTACGCTGGTCGACAGGTTTACCACTTTCATCAGAATCAAGCTTTGTAGATGTAGCCATTGGGGTTCCGATTGGCTTTACATTATCGAAGTCGTACTTTTTCAGTATATCCTTCGTGTACTTGGCTTGGTTGATGAATGTTTCCTTTGAGTGTTGTTTGATCTGAAGTCCTAGGAAGAAGTTTAGCTCTCCCATCATACTCATCTCAAATTCACTCTGCATGTACTTAGCAAAATCTTGACAAAGTTTTTCATTAGTAGAACCGAAAATAATCATCTACATATATTTGCACAAGAAGAATATCATCATTTGAAGATTTGATAAACAACGTTGTATCAATTCTTCCTTTTGAAAAACCATTATCAAGTAAGAAGGCACTTAGGCGTTCATACCAAGCACGAGGTGCCTGTTTGAGTCCATAGAGTGCTTTCTTAAGCTTGAAGACGTGATCAGATTTTTGAAAATTTTCAAAACCAGGGGGTTGTTTCACAAAAACTTCCTCTTTTAAAAATTCGTTTAAAAATGCAATTTTTACGTCCATTTGAAATAGTTTGAAATCATTAAAACATGCAAATGCACAAAACATGCGGATGGCTTCTAGTCTAGCAACATGAGCATATGTCTCATCATAATCAATACCTTCTTCTTGATTATAACCTTGTGCCACTAGATGTGCTTTGTTGCGTAGAACTTGTCCATCTTTACTAAGTTTATTTCGGAACACCCATTTTGTACCAATTATCGATTGACCAATAGGTTTAGGAACAAGTTCCCACACTTGGTTTCTCTCAAATTGATTTAGTTCCTCTTGTATGGCATCAATCCAAAACTCATCAGAAAAAGCATCTTCTATGTTCTTAGGTTCTATTTGAGAAATGAAAGCTACATTTGCTGCTATTTCAGAATCCCGAAGAGAGGAGCGTGTACTTACACCTTTTGATACATCACCTATGATGAGTGTCTCTAGATGATCTGGCAAAAATTTTAGTGAATCAAATTTTTTAGTCAGATCTTCCACATGACTCTTTTCGGTGCTTGTTTATACATCTTCATCATCACTGTCGCTAGATCTGTGACTATTGAGCTCATCAAAAGTAACGTTAATTGATTCTTCAACAATCATAGACCTTTTATTAAAAATTCTATATCCTTTACACTTAGCAGCATATCCGAGAAATATTCCTTCATCTGCTTTAGAGTCGAACTTTCCCAAGTTATCCTTAGTGTTCAGGATAAAACAACGACAACCAAAAACTTTGAAATAAGAGATGTTTGGAATCCTTCCAAACCAAATTTCATATGGTGTTTTCTTCGAGATAGGTCGAATTAACACCCTATTCAAAATATGACAGGCTGTACTAATAGCTTCTGCCCAAAAATACTTAGGAAGATTATGCTGATTCAGCATGACTCTAGCCATTTCGCTTAGAGTACGGTTCTTCCGCTCCACAACACCATTCTGTTGGGGAGTTCTAGGACAAGAAAATTTGTGGTAATATCCACTATCATCACAAAACTTTTTGAAATCTGAATTTACTAATTCGCCACTATGATCACTTCGGATACGAGTAATCATGAAACCTTTTTCGTTTTGAACCTTTTTGCAAAATATCTGAAATTCAAAAATAGCATCACTTTTGCTTGATAAAAAGTAAACCCAAGTAAATCGAGAGAAATCATCAACAATAACAAAAGCGTAGAGCTTACCGCCAAGACTGGCGACTCTACTAGGACCAAATAAATCCATATGAATCAACTGCAAAGGTCTAGAAGTACTTACAGCGTTGATGAATTTAAATGTAGACCTATGTGCTTTGTTCTTTTCACAGTCAGCACATACTATATCTCTCTTGAATGGAATCTCGGGGAGTCCTTTTACCAACTTCTTAGTACTGAGTCGTGAGATAGTGTCCATATTTGTATGTCCTAGTCTCATGTGCCATAGCTAGCTTTCATCTAGATTAGCTACTAGGCATCTATCTGCATTATTAGTACTCTCCAAAAAGAAAACATAAATGTTGTCTTCTCTAATCCCTTTATATACGGGATCACCAGATGATATATCATATATGGTACATTTGTCTTTTACAAAATTGATACCATAACCATTATCAGCCAAATGACTTATGCTTAGTAGGTTATGTTTCAATTCTGTGACTAGACAAACATCCTTTCTTACTGGATAAGGAGAAATACCGACAGTGCCATTACCAATAATATCACCTCTAAAGTTATTTCTGAAGGAGACGTATCCTTCTTTCTTCATCGATAGCGTAGCGAACAAAGATGCATCACCTGTCATGTACCGCGAACATCCGCTATAGAGGATCCACTTGCTTTTAGCATGAGAGGGTTGAGGGTCCACCTACAATATAAGTAGATGAATCCTTTGGTACCCATTTACTGAAGGGTCCATTTTGATTAGTTTTAGGTCTCCAAAACAGAGTGTGATTGTCAACAAGTTTTCTTGCTAAGCAATACTGTGATATGTGTCCATGTGTACCAGAATATGTGCAAGTTAGTTTAGAACTAGTGGTGGTTAAAACTGTGTTGACATGCTTGTTTGGTTTTTTGGAGAACCTATTAGTGAAAGCATGATGATAGTCGTGTTTCTTTCATGCTTTCTGATGTTTAGTCCTCTTAGGTGTATGCTTGGCATTAGGACTAAACTTAGGCTATGTCACAGGTATTGCCTATTTGCCTAACTTGATTTCTAACTTTTTAGAAATCGTAACAGACTCTTCATATCTAGCAGTCATATCTGAGAGTCTTTGTTCTGTGACTAAGTGCTTCTTCTTCTCTATGTCATATTGCTTTTGTATTTTGACATAGTCTATTTCTTTCTTTTCAATCTTGAGGATAGCCTCATGATAGTCTACTTTGAGTTTGGCTATCTCTTTCGTGTTACCGGTAGTAGACATCTCTTTAATATCTTCAATAAGATTGGACAGTCTAGCTATCTCGGTTGTGTATGCCTTAATCTCTTTTCGAGATTGTTTATACTTGTCAGGCACAGTTCTGTGATCTTCAAGCAATTCACTGAAGGCATTCTCTAATTCATCGAAAGTAAAATCATCATATAGAGGGTTTGAGGATACCTTATCAAATGCTATAAGACAGACATTGGCATTACCGCAGGGTCTGTCTTTTTCCTCTGTATCAGTGGCATCACTCTCATGCCAGATGCTTGTGTTAGCATACTTTCGGCTATTTGTAGCTTTTCTGCTTGATCTTGATATGTCATATGGACTGCTTTTCTTTGAAATTGGACAGTCCTTCTTCATGTATCCGGACTTCTTGCATCCAAAGCATATGGTTTCTTCTTCATTGATTTCTTGGATATCTTTCTTCCTTCTATTTGATTTCTCAAATTTTAGTAATTTTTTGATGTTCTTCACTAGTAGGACTTTTTCATCATCACTTGATGATTCATCATCAGAATCATGGCATGTAGATTTTCTGGCTTGAGCTTTGAAGGCAATCGACTTTTCTTTTGGGGTCGCTTCTTCAAACTCTTGTAAATCAAGCTTATGGGTCATGAGCTTGCCCATCAGTGTTTCCAAAGACATGGTGGTGAGATCCTTTCCTTCAATGATCGCTGTTGCCTTCGGGTTCCAGTTCTTGGTTAGAGCCCGTAGCACCTTTCTAATCTTCTCATAATTACTGTAATTTTTACCAAGAGATTGCAAAGGATTAGTAATATCAAGGAAACGTGTAAACATCTGTGTAATTGACTCACCGGGTTTCATCTTAAAAGATTCATATTCCTGTATCAGTCTACTGATTTTGGATTCCTTCACTTGGGAAGTACCTTCATGAGTTACCTCAAGAACTTTCCAAATTTCATGAGACGTTTTACAGGTTGAAACTCTGTTGAACTCCGTTTTGTCAATTGCACAGAATAGTACATTGATGGCGCGAGCATCTAGACTAGCCTTAGCTTTTTCAGCTTCTGTATATTTATCATGAGGCTTATCTACAAGCTGGCCTTCAACCACTATGGGTGCTGGTGTCTTATAACCATCAATGACTATAGACCAAAGATCAAAGTCAAGAGACTTTAAGAAGAAAGTCATTCGTATTTTTCAGTAGGTATAGTTTGTACCATCAAATAGTGGGGGTCTATTTGTGGATTGCCCTTCACTGTTGAATATTGATTTCACGGCTGCCATATATACTCTATGAGGTTTGTTATATTAGAATATAACCTGCTCTGATACCAATTGTAGGACTGTTAAGCACCTCTAGAGGGGGGGTGAATAGAGTGTATGTGTGTGCAGCAGAAAATAATTACCAATTTAAAAAATTAAGCTATAATTATGGCAGTAAATAAGAGACAGTAAATAAATATAGCAAGAGATAGAGAGATCAAACTCAGTGACACAGCGATGTATACTGGTATCCCTCTGAGAGGACTAATCCAGTTTCGAGTACTCTTACTTGATGTTAATCGACTAAGGCACAAGCTAAATGAGAGCTTGCAGTCTCTTACAACACCGTGCTTGATGACAAGTGCACGACCAACTTCACAACACCGTGCTTGGTAACGAGCGCACGACCGGCTCTACAACAAGGATAGTTGTTGTAACCTGGACAACCTCTTTACAACTCTTGAATACCAAAAGACTCTAGATAGAAGTAGATATTACTGGCTTTTGGCTAAGAGAAGTATAGGTGTGATTTGAAAGCTTTTGATTAGGTGAAAACACTTTTTGAATAGAAGAGAAGATGAAGAATGAATGAGTGAATTGAAATAAAAAACTCTCCTATTTATAGGTATTTTCTGAGACCGAACTCGGGCAGAGTTCTGGCAGAGTTCTGATGCAAATATTTCGCATATGTACGTTGCTTGCAGATTTGGAGGCAACGGATATTTGAATTCAAACTGACCGAACTCGGGCCAAACTCGGTTTGAGTTCTGTCTGGGAGAAATTCGAAATATTTGTCAAATTCTGTTTCAAAACTGATTTTAAACTTTTGGTAGAAATGAAATAGGAATAGGTAGGCTTTTTAGAATGTGGACTGAGATTAACCTAAGCCAGTATTACCTAGTCGATCTTACAATTTATGTTCTAAACTCAATAAAGATAAAATATAGAATAAATTGTAAAAAGACTTGGACTGGATCCCAATGAAAGTAATTTCAGATTGATGAAATGTATATGCTTGATGATGCTATACGACGCTCTTTGATATTGATTTCAAACGTCCTGAAATGGTTAGCAGCAGTTCGTATATTTTGTGTATTGACTTTAAGGTTATGTCGATTATTAAAATCGGGTGTGACCATGGAATGGGCCAACATAACGTTAGTCTTGCAATTTCCTCAAAGTCTATAACCTAATTCAAATACATCATATGTAGTAGATGTTGTTAAGGTTCATTAACCATTTTTGTGGTGAAGATGAGGCTCTTTCGATCCTTTGATGTTATTAAACTTTGTATTTCTTCACTTATATTTACAATGTTATTATTTTATGTTTTTACTTTTATCATCTTATCCTTTGCATAAACATTCCCTTGGTCCATGGACAACTCTAATTCGAAAGAACATTTCTATCCTCATACCCAAATCCCCTATTTATTGGGAAGAACGTGAGATTCTAGAAAGATATGTTTTACTAAAGAAAATCCTATCACAACATATTAATGTCTGGTTTTAAGATAAAATACAATCGATACACCATCTAGAATATAGTCAATTGTATCTTTCTGGAGCTTCAACCAACTTCTGGAATAGTTCAGCAAAGGTCTTCATTCTAAGTATCCTTGTCTTTTCATTTTTTTGGCAGCATTCTTAATGTCACAGTTTTATTTTGATATGGTTTTGTCTTGCAAGTGTTGATTCATTCCAGGGAAGAGAGAGATTACATCATCTTCTTCTGTAAGGAGCAATGGGCACTAGGTATTAGACGCTCACTATCTTAAATAGTTTTATTGATAGGATTTACAGTTTGACATTTTTATCTCGATCATTGTTTATACTGCTTGATCATTATTTATGCACTTCCAGTAGTTTTATTTGAGTGGTTCTGTTTTTGTATGTCAATGCAGGAAGGAAAATATCACAATTTATACTGCTTGATCATTGTTTATACAAGGAGCTTGATCTTGCAACTGGAACAAATTATGTTACACATTAGAAGGTACCTTCAGCTCAAATCCTGAAGTTCTTTACACTCATTAAGTGCTTGAGCTTCATACTTAATGATTTGCCTCAATGATCAGGCTCTTGTTTTTGTTGGTGCAAATGCAATAAAAGAATATAGTGTAAAGCTCGGTGTTGGTGAGGATCTCTATCCGCTGTTTGTAGCAGTACTTACAATAAGGCCATGGAATAGAGTTATTGATCCTTCTGTGGATCATATGGTTTTAGAAGGGAATGATAGTGATAATTCAGAATTCCAGGTTATTTCTAACATTAGTTTGGAACCTTCATCAATTAGCTGAAATTCTAGATGTTGGTCTTTAAGAACTAGACATTTTTTTAGTTGTACACCTCAGATTGCTAACGTGGTGCATATCCAAACAAGGTTTTTAATAATGAGCTTATCTTCTAAGATAGCTAAGAACAACTATTCAGATTTAGATATAATCTGGATTTGAAAAGGAGGAACAAAAGTAACATACAGGAGTAAGGGTAGATAATTTAATTTTGCATGTATTTCTTCTTCACATGATATGTTCTTTTTGCTAATTTTAATGTTGGCTTTCTCATGAAGCACTTCGTTTTAAGGAGGCTGTGGTAAATATATATAGTAGCTGGTACTTTGACATTCCTCGACAATGTTCTTTTCCTATTACGTTTAGCTTATAATTTATAGTGAGATACATAGTCCTTTGGTTTGGAAACTGAAAGCCTAGGTTGTTTTATGAGCTTGGGGATTGTTAAATATTGTGTGTACATAGATGATATATACCTAATAATATTCAGAGTTACATATTAACATCTGCCATTTCCATTACATCAGGATGCACAAACATTCAATAATCAATGTTGTGTTTATGGCTTGTTAAATTATTTTGAGAGAAAAAAAACCCGAAATACCTCATTAGAATTTTATAACAAAAAATACAAGTACAAAGATGAGAACAACCTTACAAAATTCTGGTTCTGTAGGGCCAAAATAAACTCTAAATTGTCCATGATAGTGTGGCCAACATGAACTCGAAACCAAAATTCTGGTTCTGTGGGACCAAAATTTCAGTCCCTATATTCTATCAGTCCTCATGCAAACCATACAAACTGTTTGGTTCTTTGCTAATTCTCATATCTATATATCATTCATATGTTTTTTTTTGTCTTGTCTTGTTAAATATATCAAAAAAGTTGTTTTTATGTGCATTGTTTCCTTCTCACTGATGGGTTCAACGATACTTCCTAGTGGTGGTTACGGAATTGGAGCAGATTAGCTTACTTCATTGACCAGGGATAACGATTTAGCTGCTTTACAAGAATATAGAGGAGTAAGTTTCTTCAATATTGTGGAACTTGTACTGATTCCTTCTTTATCAATTTTAAGTTATTATTATTATTATTATTATTATTTGTGCATATCAAATATGTAAAGACCGACTTAGACAAGGGAATTGCAAAGGAGTAAGTATCTTCAATATTGTGAAACTAGTAATGATTCCTTCTTTGTCAATTTTCAATTATTATTATTATTATTATTATTATTATTATTATTATTATTATTATTATTATTTAATATCAAATATTGTTCAGGTTAAAGACCGACATAAACAAGGGAATTGCAAGACATAATTCAGATGCATTATATAGGGGGGAAATGCATTTGGTACCAACACTTATCCTTGGAAGAAATGAAGAAGTTTTTGGGTATATGTTGTCCCTTACCCACTTGTATGAATCTGCTTTCATAATATTCTATTCAAGTTTTTTAGTGCACGAGAATCTTTATGATAATATTTTTTGTAACATGTTTACATTTTCATATGGGAAGCTTGGCAATATTTAACTCTCATCATTTTTATAGTTTCTGCTGTGGTATCATTAGCTTTAGGAATTATATCGGCCCAACTCCCTTGTCGAATTCTGGCACCATCTCGTTGAAAAGAGGCACTCTTATAGGTTCTACTATTAGCCTAGTTTTCCATAGAAGAATAGACTCATCACAACTAGATATTAATTTGAACTTAATAAAACAGGCGATGATGGAATAATTAGATCTGATATTTAGGAGGCTTTAACATGTACTAATGATGCCTATCAATCCGATGGACAAATTAAGTTGGCAACTACAAAGCTGAGTGAACTTGATACTAGCGATGGTGTTACATAGATGTAAATTCTTTCTTTCTAAGAAGTTTATTGTTAAACTTATATGAACCAAACAGTGAGGTTATGTTTTTTGAGTGTCCAGGAGACGAAATGCAAAGTTGAGACAGTTAAAATGTTAATAAAAGATATTTATCTCTGTATCGGTTCATTTTGGGTGCTCAGTTTTTAGAAAATTTTGTTTTTGTTCGTTGTGAGAATTGGTAACCATACAACCCAAAATTAGCCGAACTCGCAGTTTGTTGGCTTCCTTTAAGTGAATTATAGTCCAGCCTGGCCTTACTTATGGAGTCATTCACAGTCCAGACTAACCAGCGAATGATAGAAAATCAAAAATAAGGACAGCTCATAAGTTTTTTGTTTGGTTCAGTTTTTTAATGGTTATTGTTGAATCGAGTATATTTATCCTTCTATTATTACTTAATTGTTGGTCATTATGGTTATCATTATTTATTAATTTTTGAGAGATGAGTAAATTAGTGTAATATGGTAAATTAGTTTGTCAGTATTACTTAATTCTCTTATTACATAATCTGACTTCCTAGACTAGAAAATATGGTAACTTAGTTGTTAAGATGGTTTTATTAGTGTAATATTGGCTGTATTGGTTTAACATGACATTATTAACATATTACCTGCTTTTTGTGTTTATTTTTGTAGTTTGATGGGGAAAAAGATTACTCAATCGAAGAAATTTATGAAGGAGTCGAGAACAGCTGGACAAATTTATCCCGGATATTGGTAATGAAGACCACATGTAAAAAAGTTGTATTAGAAAATTTTAGAAGCATTGGTAATTCATGTTTATAATTTGTGAGACTGAAATAATATTATTTTAGTTTAGTGTTGGCACTTTGAATATTATGAAATGATATGTTATAGATTATTTTTCTTCTTCTTTGTTTTTCTTATATGGGATATCGCATACAGAATACAAATTGTAGAATACCGCTACAAAAATGGGGACTATAAAAATTATGAACATTTAATGATGTATAAAAGTCATGTTTTGTAAATAAAGATAATGGATATAAGTCATATTTTATAAATAAAGATGACGCATAAAAGTCGCCTTTTGTGAAAAAAAAAGAGGACATGCGTTGAGTTGTCATTCTTGTCTCACGAAAAAGTCATCTTTTGCAAATAACGATGACGCACAAAGTCATCTTTTATAAAGAAAGAGGACGTGTGTTGAGCTGTCATCGTTGTCTTACGAAAAAATTCATCCTTTGTAAATAATGATGACGCATCAAAGTCATTTTTTGTAAATAAAGATAACGCATAAAGTCATCTTTTATAAAGAAAGAGGACGTGTGTTGAGCTATCATTGTTGTCTCATGAAAATGACATCTTTTGTAATAAAAATGACACACAAAAGTAATCTTTTATAAATAAAGATGATGCATACAAGTCCTCTTTTGTAAATAAAGATGACGGGTGTCGGACTGTCATTGTTTTTTTCACAATAAAGATGACACCTTCGTAGATGACGGCCATACAAATGTCATTAATTAGCATATTTGGCCGTCATTTTTAACTATTTTTATAGTAGTGGGGGGATTAAGGGGGGTCGGTCATTAAGTTTTATTCAGGTCATTAAGGGGAGGGTGAGAGGGGATCAGGACTTCAAAAGTCCAGATGGATGCTCTTCTTAGAATTTCTCCAAACTTGATGCTTTTCTTAGAATTTAACCTAACTCTAATGCTTTTTTTTAGAATTTTCTGTTTAATTTAAGAAGGAAAATCTATATGTATTTGTAATTTGTTAAATAAGGATTTATTGTGCTTAATAATTGAGGCATTTTGGCATTTATCATTAATTTTATCAACAATTTCTTTATAATTCAAATATAGGCATCCAATATTAAAATAATTTATTATCGCATATGTATATTACAATGAATTATATAATAATATTGAATAGCAAGCATATTCTATGCCTTATTTGTAGTGTCATGTCCCAATATCGTGCCCGTTCCTCGTTGCGATACGGGGAGCGCGGTTAAGAAATATTATTGCTATTGATCGGTCGAGACCGGTTGAATCAAGATCATTTTTTGTTATGAAATGGCTTCTTCGGAATCAAGTCTCATATTCAGCGGATTGTGCCTCGAGGATGGACTCTGGGGCTGAGTCGGGAGAGACCTCTTATTCTCTATTTTTTATGTTGCAATTGCTTCTTTAGCTTTGGTTTTATGAATGTGTTTTCATGAATATTTTTGATGGATTTCATTGCTTGTCTTTTTTGAACTTCGTATTTCATATCGAACTCGGAATAAAAGGGTAGAGTGTTGATATGTTGCTTATGCAATTTAAGATGATCGTGTAGGCATCGTCAAGCACAACCGACCTTTTTCCTTCTTGCCTCGACAATCAAAGTGAATGACTGACCCTTCTTTCCATCTTGACCCTTTTGTCTCAAACGAATCGATGCTATAAATGTGAATGAAATGTTAGACGTAGGTGCACCGACAGAAAGGCTTATTTTCATAGAACTGTTGCGTGCTTTACTTGTGTACATAACCATCACGTGCTTGTTTTATATATGACATAGAACAGTGTTACACAAATATTGATGCTATGAATAAATGTAGAAATGATAAGGCGGGATACGTTGAAATCGGTTAAGTCTCACGACGTTTTTAGACCATGCTTGAGTAAGTAACTTAGACTTGCATGGTCATGAACAACTTGTGCACAAGGGTTAGGTTCCACGAACATTATCCCTGGAGCCACGGGACGGATTCGGCCTAGGAGGAACCTGGAAAATTATACTGGGTGTTAGTATGGGTCATTTGGGAAACTTCCAGCGGCTCGTTGTTCGCCATCGGATTATCGTGGTTAGAAAGAGTGCTTGAGATTACAAGTATCTTTCAAGGAGGATAAGGGAAGAAGAGATAGTATAAAACATGACTCCTTTTCTTTTCTTTATATAACATGATTTTGAACAATACAGCAAAACCATAATAAGAAGGATTTGCTAATACAAATAAAGATTCTAGGAAAGTGTGTCGATGGAGATCGGGTACTGTAATTGACCGCTTTACTCCGTTGACGATTCGATACTTATTAGCTTCTTGAAGTGCTCTCTATGATTCTCTCTCTCTCTCTCATGTGTATATGGTATCCTCATTGACGAGGTTGATTTCGTGGATTCGATCACTTGATGATCTGATCTCCTTCCTCTTCGATCATCTTCTCGATAACCTCTCTCGATGATTCGATCCTTGATCCGCTCTCTGTGATCGATGCCTCTCCCTCTCTCTATATTTGCCTTTTAACGGACAAGCTATAAAGGAGGTAATGATGATGGGGGAAATCTTCTGCGTGGAAGATGCTATCTGGGTGTCACAGCTATTTAGACAGGTTGTTTAACCGCTTGGCCTGGTTGTGGCGTTGATTGGGCAACCGTTGCTGCAGGAGCTCCGGGGGAGGACTTAAGGATCCTCAGGTGTAATCATCGGTGGTTATGAATGGGCGACCGTTGCTACATGAGCTCCGGGGGGGGGGGGGGGAGGGCTTAAGGATCCTCGGGTGTAATGGTCGTATTTATTTGGATGATAAATACGACACATTATGTTATTTTAAAACTTTATTAATCATAACCCATAATTTTTAAGGTGACCTGATTTCTAAAAAAAATTGTATCAATTTTGGCTTCAATATTATGTCTAAATATTTTAATTCTGTTATCTGCCACAAAAATATTTGGGTGATGCCATTTTTCATTATGGATATCAGACATAACATTTGATATACCAGTTGACATGTCAAATTTTAACTAAAAATTAATCATCCAATTTTTTAATCTATGTTAATTTTAATTTTAATTTTAATAATAAAATTTATCATATCAGTTATCATGTTACATGACATCTAATGGAAGATAGCATCATCCAAAAAATTTGGGTAGCAAGAGTTGGAGTCCAGTCTGGATTTGGTAACAACATACTTGTGGAATCCAATTCTAATTAAATATTTGGTTTGATTAAATTTGGATGTCCATAATTGGTGTTGTGCTATTTTAGATATAATATGATTCTTATTTTAGGAAATCCTATTATGATCTAAAATAGGATAATTGATGGGTATTTTAGGTGCAATAGGATTCTTAAGAGGGCTTCCTAATTAAGAAATTATATTATGACCTAAAATATGATACGCTAGAAACATAAGCACGATATGAGAATACAAATGGGTAGATAGAAATGGTTTCGATTGTTTCGATATGCCTACGATATCGAAAATTTTGTAAATAGCAATACGAGAATGTCGAACTGATTGATCGTAAACTTTGTGATTGATCAGCGCAAGACTATAAAGTCATCGACGATTGTTTCGATTCGTATAGCATCTCGGATGTCGACCGTGGGTAGAAAGACTCGAACTCAATACGAGTAAATGTTTTATGATTTACGAAATTTTCAACGGTAGTGCATGAATTATTCAGAGGATAGTTGCGCATCAGTTGCGCCGATAGAAATGGTTTTGTCCGGATTTGGGTTAGTCCGATAGAAATGGTCGAAATGTGATGTGGCTCCAAAATAAGATATCACATGGTTTGTAGTAACTGTCCTTCATTAATGATCCACGATTATCGAGCGTAGCTTCGGGGCAGCTGACCCTAGAAGACTTAACCCCCAAATCAAAGTAAATGTTGCAGAACTGTAAGATGAGTCATGCGATGTCGCATATAAAATTGCATCGGTAACAAATACAATGTGGTACATATTGATGATAAGTCTAGGCAATTTTGAGAATCGTGCTATGCACGAGAGCGAGCGGTAAGAGAATTACTTACGTGTTTTGTCGTTAGATTTGGATTCACCTTGCAATTGAGCTTGCGTGCATCGAACTTATATTCGATATTGCGAGATGGACAAGTTGGAAATTTGGCTAGTGAATTTCCTACTCGATAGGAATCGAACGTAAGACGCATCGTTGAGATTTTATGTCAAAGCGATTGCTGCCTTTGAGCACCGTTGCCTCGAGTTAAAACTCTGGGTCGGAAGGACCATTGCCTTTGTGTAATGTCAATTTAAAGTTGCGTCGGGATAATTTAAGCATGGTGTCTAGGTAAGTGACCTAGCGGGCGTAGCCCTGAATATTGATGCATTTGCAAGTCAACAAAGAAAATCGTATCGAGATATGTTGTATTGCCAGACATCAGAAATACTTGGGTAGCGATGTCGAATGCAAGGCATTGCGAATGATCGTTGCGATCGGATGTACAATGGCTTGACGCAACGCATGGTATTGATGGTATGTGCGAAAACTTACGAAAATAAGAAATGCGGTTTTTGAATCGCTTCGCATGCGACGACTTTGTTGAATGAATCATGTATGTACCGAATATACGTATGCGATAAAATTTTGAGAACAGACGCTAAAAATAAGTCCGATTGGGAGTACGAGATGGCAAGCATAGGATTGGAATTTACATGTCAGCTTTGTTTCAATTTTCTACCACTGAGCTTGGCTGAAATACACATATTTTTGGGACGCCATGAATAAGTGTACAATCCAAATCAAGTTGTATACTAAATTCAAATTGAGCTGCAGGAAAGACTGAAAGTAAATGAAAGCTTGCACGAGTGTTTGAAATAGAACAATGATAGTTGGACGAGATCATGAAACGATCTAGAGAAACACTTTGAATTGAGTGTTGATTTCGGTTCGAGGACGAACCTTGTTTTGAGTGGTATATTACGTAATGCCCTACTCCGCACAGTGCATTATGTTGAGTCGTTGACTCGAAGAGTTGCGTTGACCCGATTAAGTATCGATGTGAATCGTTACAAGAGTACGTTGACCCAAGAAATGCATCGAATCAGATCGATGCAAAGAGTTACGTTGACCCGAGGAACGCATCGAGTAAGATCGATACAAGTGTTAAGTTGGCCCGAGAGAAAGCATTGAGTCGGTTCGAAGATTCTAAGAAATCGAATCGACGCAAGGCATTAGTCCGATTCGGACAAGTATTGATTTTAGTTGGTTTCGTGTGTAGGCTATACGTTTACGCTATACGTTTACGCTAAAATATAAGAGGTCGTTATTTTGCCTTATTTACAACGGGGTCCGCAAAACCAAATCACCGCCTCGCAACGGACTGAGGCATTGGCTCGATAAGCCAAATTGGTCGTATAATTCAATGAAGCATGAAGTGCTTGAATGGCTAAGTCAGAAGAGTTGGCCGTGCAACAAAGTTATGAAATTGAGCCGTATCAGTTCGACGAAACGACAAGGCGTATCAGCTTAAGGTAGAGGGACTTTGACTTATCTTTCCTACTCCATGCCTAAAAAAATATATCATTATATGTTGAGTTAACATATCGAGACCACGGGCGTGGCTCGATCGAGAGATGAACATAGTGTGTGTCGAACACTAGATAGAACAATTGAAATGAAACGTACATCAAATGTACGAATCGCTATGGAATATTAAATATCGCAAAGGTGAGCGCCCCAGTGCGTAAGCCATAAGAACATGGAATAACTGTATCGACAAGTGCCTCAGTGCACGATTTATTCGTGCCTTCGCGTATGAGTTGGAAGGCTAGCACATTGAAAGACTATTGAGGCAAGTGCCCTAGTTCACGAGCCATGAACATTGAACACTAAGGCATAGAATATGGAAATACAGTATCAAGGCGTGCATCGTATGCACGACTCGAAGAATAGAGAACAATTGTGTCAAAGCGTGCGTATGTGCACGAGAATCATAAAAGATGGCTTCGTTGCGAATAGAACAGTTATGGCATGAATGTGACAGAACTGTCGAATGTGGCACGATGCCTTGGAAATTTTTAGGACCTTCGGGTCGTTCGTTTGACGAACATTGAGTTGAGGCATAGTGCCACTGAACATTGAAACGAAGAAATGAAAATGTACAAAGAATGCTAGAACATAAAAAGAGCGAGAACGTTAAAAGAAAAAGAATTACAAGACGACGTAAAGTCTGAGTTTCGGATTGTATGGGTTTGACGCACGTTGCATGGTCTAATGGAATTGAGATATTGCATGTGCACGGGTTTGGTGAGATATTCCCTCGAACGAGTTAAATGCTGGGGCACCGGGACCGTTCGGCCTAGGAGGGACATGAATCATTGTTAGTGCGTATCTTTTGGGCATGACTTGTGATATGTTATTGATGTAATAAGCCACAATTGATGATAAGTTTGTTGTCCTTCAGATATTGCGCCAGCAAACCCATACGGGGAGGACACCGAGTTATCTAATTTGAGAAAAGAGAATCAAGTTAGTACATTCCGGCACAGATATGCCAACGACCTTCATATAGTTAAGGAACGGTGGACCGAAAGTGCAAGAACAATAGATCCCACACAGGGCACTTATAATATGACAGGGAAGGAATGAGGCGTATTCACCTTGTGTCGGTGCAAGGGCAAATGCGTCGATGTTGGTAAGAAGTCACGAAACAATACGAGATTGCTATTGGTTGCCTGCTTGCTTATACGAATCAAATAACATGCTTGCTATAAGAATATGTTTTACTACTTTCGAATATGCCATGAAACCGATCCTAAGGAGAACATAGAAACATAACTAAATTATATGTTGTATGAATCAACATATTACTTAATGTCGGTTTAGTTAAGTTGGTCTTTGATCAGTACAGCGAGGACAAAAGTACTAATCCTCCACTAGTTTTCTAGCAGGTTCAGGGAATGGTCTGCTCGCAGTAGAGCTTCGCTTGATCGCACTGAGGCATAGAATGCCGTAGCATTTGAAGCATACAATCGCATTGACGCTCAAACTTGCAACAGGATTGATGCAGCCAAGATATAGAGGGCGTAATGTATGGAATGGTAAAATCCTTTATGGGCAAGAGAGAACCTGAGTGTTGTAGCCAATATGGTAAATTTATTTGGGCTATTGAAAGCCTTTGTAAACTCAGTTCATTTATCGAATAAAGAGAATTGTTTCGTATACTCTATTTGTTTTTGCTGCTAAGTAACAATATCAAAGATAACCATTTAAAAACTTGCCATCTTGCCTTGTACGATATAGAAGCATAGAAAAGATAGAGTTTATGCGGATCATCACTCCATGCGGCCAAGTGGACTCGAGCCGCAGAAGCAAGGGTCCCGAAGACCCCATACGGTCAAGTGGACTCGAGCCGCAGAAACAAGGCACTTGGAGACCCCATGCGGCCAAGTAGACTCGAGCCGCAGAAGCAAGGCTCCCGAAGATCCCATGTGGCCAAGTGGACTCGAGCCGCAGAAACAAGGCTCTTGGAGACCCCATGCGGCCAAGTGGACTCGAGCTGCAGAAGCAAGGCTCCCGAAAATCCTATACGGCCAAGTGGACTCGAGTAGCAGAAGGAATGCTCCCGAAGATCCCATGCGGCCAAGTGGAGCTGAGCCATAGAAGCAAGGCTCCTGGAGACCTCATGCGGCTAAGTGGACTCGATCCGCAGAAGCAAGGCTCTCGAAGTTCCCATGCGGCCAAGTAAAACCAAGCCGCAGAAGAAAGGCTCCTATGGCCACTATGCGGCCAAAATGATTCAGGCTCTACTCTGTGGGGGGACACAGGGCAAGTTGACCAAGTCTCAACCACCCAGATTTGCTACAACAAAGAAATCTCAACAACCCCTACCAGCTGGCAGCCCAAGATCGAGTCTTCGTGTGCTGTTACAGACACGTGGCCACGTGGCCCTCTATGCGGCCCAAAATTTACTTTATGTAGGAATCACTATAAATGGCAGGGTACCACACCCATGCTAGAGGTTGGCAATCATGGGCTGGCAATTTTCTCAAGAGCAAAGCCAGTGTCTGATAGTTCAAGGCAGAGTTCCTACACTTCTCCCGAGCCTCCACCATTACCCCCAGTATCAAAACAAATTGTACTTAGATTATTTCCTAGGATTTCTTTCTAGGCTCTCTGTTGTACTTTCAAAGTTTGCAATCAAATCGAGTTTCTCTGTAATTCTTATTTTGATAATTAAATGGCAAATACGATGGCGACTCTGCTGGGAACTTCCTTCTCCTCTGATGAGAAGTTGGTGATACAATCCGACGCGTCTAAGCTCGGCTCTATGCAGCAAATGCTTGTGGTTCATTTTGACCAACAAGTATTCGAAAGAAATGCTCTCTGAAGGGAGCGTCGGTCCATCACAGCAGCGAGCTAACCCGAAGAGAACCCGCAGGATGTCGAAGCGCAAAACTGCTGCCCCTCGCCAGGTTCTCGAAGAAGCTCTTTCTGCGGCCCAAGACGGTGATCAAAGCTCGCTTGCGGCCTTGTTTCAAACCACAGAGAACCCCACTGCCCCCAAATCCAGCAGAGGAAAACACTACAATGCTGAGCTTTTGGGGGCACAAGGGAAACCCATGTGGACGAAGAAGAGGCCGCATAAGAAAAATGGGCAGTCCGCCTATGTGTCAGCCAACTCTGACCGCAGGCAGATGGCCTATGTGGCAGCCAACTCTGGCCGCAGCAGATGGCCTATGCGGCAGCCAATCCTGACCGCAGACAGGCTGTCCTATGCGGCCCTGTCAGAAGCTCTGTTTTTGACCGTCTCTTATGTGGACCCGACCCCATGTGGCCCATTGAGAATGAGGGATGTTCCAATCTGGACTCTTCTTACTACGCACCTTTGGTTGCTAAGTCGAAGAAGTCTAGGGCAGTACGGGCCCAACAAGCCCAGTAAACTGTCCAAGCTGCTGACCGTCAGCAGGCACCATTAACTGTTA
The DNA here is from genome assembly GCA_029216955.1 of Iris pallida. Classification (NCBI taxonomy): domain Eukaryota; kingdom Viridiplantae; phylum Streptophyta; class Magnoliopsida; order Asparagales; family Iridaceae; genus Iris; species Iris pallida. Next base: position 9,825,272 of record JANAVB010021599.1, on the reverse strand, counting down.
TACGGGCTCCTGATGGAAAGTTGTACAGAACCATCCGCATCCAGCCCTCAGTGGCAAATGGACAGGGTGGGTCCCAAAAGTCTCCCAATTATGAGCGAGAGCAAGTTCTTTTACTAGCCTCGGATTAGGGAGCAAACATGATACCTACGCACCCGTGTGCTCGGGATACCCGAGTCCACAAAGTGGATGCAAAGGTAGATCAATTTGCTATCGACTTGCGAGAGGTGATTACTCACAAACGCAAGGAGAGAGAAGCAACCTTGGCATGTGATGAGCCATTTTCAGGACATCATTGCACCCAAGTCATCATCAACTGCTGCGGCAACAAGACAACAGCACCTAAAGACCGGCAGTCCATTTTCCAACAATCGTACCAGCCAACACCTGTCCGACAACAACCCGATCTGGAAGACGAAGAGTTTCCCTTTGGCTCCTGTAATTCCACTCGAAAGGTTCTTGTCGACAAGGGAGGCAAGAAGATAGGCTCCTCCAGCCCGGCAATCTCAGCCAGTACTGCAAGGAAACTTTCATCGGAAGGATTGCCACTGGCAACCACAGAGGGTGTCTACCTAGGCACCCATTCCAGAAAGAAGCTTCCAACACCCGAGGGTGCATCATCGAGTTCCCTGGGGGGTGAATGAAGCTGGGGGTGGTAGTCCCCTGAACATATGCAACAACCCGGTGTTCCAAGAGGATACACAGGGGGTAGCGATCCATTAGATTTATGCAAGGGACTTGGACGTCCCCGAGGGTGACCGCCTTCGCCAAGATGATGCAGCTTCCTGCACAGGGGGTAGCACCCCCTCCGAGTCCGAGGAGGAGGACATTCCGACGTTCCCCGACAATTTTTCTGTACGAGGGTACGAAACGGAAAGCACATCATCTACGGTCCCATCTTGTCACGACCCGCTCCCGAATAATCGGACACGAGTCGGACACGCCCAGCCTTCGTCGTTAGACACGACGAAGTAAGCTGTACCAGAACTAGGGAAAATCTAATAAGTCAAGTAAATGAGAAGTAATGTCACAGCATATCTATAAACGATCCCAGAATATTCAAATACATGTCTAAGCATTTTATTATTACATTCATCCAGAAATGTAACTAAAGTCTGACTAAAGTCTCAAAAGCAGGAAAGACAACTAAAAGGAAGATAACTAGGCTTCTGCAGCCTCTATGTCACAAGCAGCTCCAGCTGGCTCAAGGAAAGCAGTATCATGTCCATAGTATGTGTCACATAAAGCCTCCATCTCACCTATCATAACATATCCAGTCAGGAGCGGAGCAAAGCACAGTTCTAGGTAATGAACAATAACATAATGATATGGAAAGTAAATGCTGGAAGAACAGGATAAGAACAAGTATGTAAAGAACATGAAGATCATGAACTACTGCTATAAAGATACATGAAAGATCATGACAATGTAAGATGCAGTAAAGATCACGACTAATATCAAGATCAGGATCAAGAGAAACTAATGTAAGAACAATATCCTGAACATGTGTTTATATGTTTGAAATACTACTTAGATATGTGACCGGCTTGGGTAAGATCATGAAAGAACATGAAAGGATCCTGGAAGATCATGTAGGTACGGCTTAGGACCCGCGTGCACTGTGCGAGGCCTAAGCTAAAGATCATGAATAAGTAACCGGGTTTAGTCACATATCTAGAGTATTTCCCCACCCCAAGATACAAGTAAGAACATGAAAGAACAAGCCAGAAAGAACATGAACGTGTCGCAGTGTGTCAGCAATAAAGAACAAGGAAAATGCACTGAACAGAACCATAGAATGTACTTGCCTTGCTCCAGTAAAGTACGAGTAGGTAAAAGAGTCGGATATCCTCCTGTCATGATAATGATGTGTACAAGTTGGTTAAAACACAACTAATTCTAATTGGTTTTTATCAAGAGATTCTATTCACAAATTATTTCTAATTATAAACCTTAATTTCCATGGTATCAACATACTCACTAATCCTAATCTAGCAAGGACTCAAAATAGAGCTAAGTACTTGATATGGATATTACAAAACTTAGTTTTTTTTGGCTAAAACAATAATTAAGGGTTGATTCTTATTGGTTCTATTTAAACCTTCAATAGTTGAACTTTGTTTGAAACAAAAGCCATAACAAGATCCTGTTATAGACAGGAATTATCCTATAGCCTAGTTCCAAAACAGAGTATGGGAGGGTTCATAGGAAACTAAGTTACTAAAATAACTAACATAGCTTCTAGGTTCAACTGGGAAATGTCTCCTGTGTTTACACAGGAATTAAATTCCTGGGATTTCTCAGGAATTGATCCATGTTAACACAGGATTACCCAAGTCTCAATTTCTGAGACTTAACTCAGATTCCTGGGTCCTCAAGTACTCCAGGTTCACAGAATTAACTAACATTGATTCTAGATTCAATATTTAAAACATAAAGTCCTTCCAGAACTCAAGGGTCTTATAGTAGTTGAGTTCTCTGAATGCATACAGTAATTAAAGATTCCTAGATTGAACTGACCAAGGAAATGATTTAGTCCAGGATAGGAGTAAAGCCATTTCCTAGTTTGTCCTGAGATATGCCAACACTGTCCAGTTCAATACAACAAGGATCAACCCAGTTAAACACTATTGGCCATCACTCTAAACTGGTTTAAAATTAATGCTCAGCCAGGAAGAGGCTAACCCTCAATTCAGGGGTTCAAAAATGTATACTAACATCAATCTAGAAATTACTAACAAATGGTAAAACAGACTGAAACATTGAAATTTCCATAACTGGAACCAAATGTTTACTCAGGGTTCACTCAACCCCAGTTAAAGGTTGTTACAACCCAGGTGAGTGAGACACGCACTCGAGAGGGTTGCAATTCATGAGGTGAACCTAAAACCCATCTACCAATTTTTGTCAAAACAAATCCATCTAACAGTCCCTATGAATCAGATCTCAATTCTCATATGAATTCACATATCATCCCCATGTGAACTCACATTACAGTCTCACGTGAATTTTCATAACAGATTTATGTGAAATCACATGTCAATTCCAAAAATAGGACTGAGCAATTGCCTGAACTAACAATTTAACACAAAATCCTTATTCAAGCTGAACTTGGTTCCAGCCTACACCTATCAGTCTCTGATAACTGATATGTGGAATTCAGGATACTTAGCCAATTGAACAACCCATGTTCTCAGGAACTGCTAGTACAGATAGCTACATACATTAGTCCCAATCACACAGGAATTTCTAATGTCCTGATCATTAATGGGTCACAATAATCATGGTATCCCTAAGGTTCTGATGCTTGTCCTGGTCCTAACAGAACTGATATAGGTAGCAGGTTACTAGTTCAAGTATCAAGACATCTGAACAATGTAATAGAATCAAATAAACTCTAAATCAGTTATCAAAACCAAAATAGGCATACAGTTGCTAACTTATTCCAGTCCATACTCGAATTGCTCATACTTGATTCAAGGTTCCAAGTAATGCTCTCACTAATATTTAAGAGCTTTCCAGCATCTGAGCATACATAGAGGAAAACAACTCAAGGCCATACCAGTTCACCCACTGGTTTGATGAACTGATACGTGATCTCAACATCCCCCTGTCAATTTACTGTCTCAGTCACCTATAGTTGCTAGGATAGTAAATTGAGAAATGGATGTGAGATCTCCATAACTAGGGTATAGATACACATCTGGAATATAGTATGTAACAAAAGAACTTAAACATACCAAAACTTCCAACCTGGTATTCCTACACATCTAGCCATTAGAGTAGAGTTCTTATAATTTCTTCTTCACGAAATCAACTGTTCCTCCCATCCTACTGATACTATAGTCAACAGTAGTTGAACTCAACCTTAGACACACATGGATATAGGTTGATACAGCTAATCGGAAATGAATTTTTAGAAAAAAGAGAATACCTGCAGAGATTCGAATTGTCCTATCAAATTCTTCCACCACCCATTGTTGCTCGAGATCTCCTTAGAACAGAGAACACAATCACCATCTATCCATATACACACACAGCCAAAAACTTAGATCAAAGGATCAAAAGAGGTTGAGACTCACCAATTCGAATTGTACAGATCTCGATCGTTAGCTCGATTTATCCAATCCCGATCTCGATCTATAAGCGGATATAAAACTTGAAAAATGAATCAAATAATCACTGAATCAATAATATAGGTAGTCGATCTCACCTAAATATCAACAATTCCAGATTGATGGTGTGTGATCAAGAACTCGTCGGGAACTCTCAGATCTGAAATTTCAGATCGACCAGTGCATTTAGAAAGAAGAAGATCAACTGATCAAAGCATTCAATCAAGATAGGTGGAATAAATTACCAAAGTTGCTGGATCGATTGAGGATGAAGCTCCTGATCCCCAAATTCCCATGGCTGCTCAATGGAGATTTGTTTTAAGAGAGGAGATGGGAATGAACTTTTGTGAGAGAGAAGAGTAAGGATTGAGGACCACTCATCGATCCTTTATAGATCGATGGTTGCGTGAAGGAGAGGCAACAATCTGGCGGGAAATCCTTCTCTCCACTGGCAGATTGTTAACAGGAATGAAATTTCGAATTTAGAAAGTATCAGTGAAGAATAAAAGCTAGAAAGAAACACAAGGTTCCCTTGGAATGCTTCCTAGGCATCTCTACCAGGCTTTTGGGCTGGGCCTTTGGAATAGGCTGAACGAAAGAAATGGATTAAATAAGGAAATGGGTTAAAATTGGGAAGCCCATCCCAACAGAAGTCAGGAAGTTTATTTAGCCCATAAATATTTAAGGTGTTTAACAATTTTAAATTGTTAAATCAAAATAATGTAAGGCTAAAAGAAAAAAGAAAAAAAAATTTAAAATTTTAGGATAGTGGAGTTACAAATCTCTCCCCCTTGAAAAATTTCGTCCTCGAAATTGGAATGTAGACACAGACATCAAGAGTAGTGAATCCAAAGAGTTGTTTATTGAATTCAAAAAAAAATGTATAAAATACAAAGCACTCAAGTGAACAAACTAGGATATCGTTCACGCATCTCATCCTCACGCTCCCATGTGGACTCTCCCGGAGAGTGGTGTCTCCACATGACGCGAACGAGAGGAATAGTCCGGTTCCGCAAGCGCTTCTCCCTCCGATCGAGGATCTCTACTGGCTGCTCCTCATAGGTCAAACTCGGGCCCACCTCTAGCTCTGAATGATCTACTACATGGCTCGGGTCTGGAATATAGCGTCGAAGCTGAGATACGTGGAAGACGCTGTGTACTCCCTCCAAGCTAGCTGGAAGCGCTAGTCGATACGCCACCTCGCCAATCCGTGCTGTCACGTCGAAAGGTCCGATGAATCTCGGACTGAGCTTCCCGCCTCTGTCAAAACGAATGGTACCTCTGGTCGACGAGATTCTTCAGGAATCACTCTGCTTCTAGCTGCGAACTCCGGTGACCATCTGTTGTTGTCCGCCTAGTGCTTCTGTCGATCCACGACGCTCTAAGCCTTGAGTCCAAGTACACATAAGAGGTTTGAGATATCACGCTTTGACAAGGATCGAGGATCAATAGTCACGAAGTGGAAAAATTTCAATTACAACTTAGAGGAGCAACATCATGAAGACACAACTATTAAGCATGATCAAAATCGATAGTTTAATACAAGTGTACCAGGACAAGATAGGAAAATCATTGTCAGATGGACATGATTTAAGATCGGAGTTAGACAAGACACAATGAAGTACGGAGTCACAATCTGGTAATACACAATTTTGAGAAATTCAATGATATAACGATAAAGTGCTAGAAGGAAAATTTAGCAAGGATTGATTGAGGAGACGTACGCAATACTCAGGAGACACGGTATCAAATCAGAATGAACTTGTAAGGATCTGTGATTCTCAAAAAAAACCAATAATCATATAAAAAGGAAATATAGTCTCCAGAATATCCAAGAACATGTTGGTATCTGAAATCACTTTGCTTAGAATCCCTACCCCGCCAGTATGTATCTGACTGCAGTGGACTTTCGGCTCTGTGACTCAAATAACAATATGTCACCGGATAATCTGTCAACCTTATCCATTTTCCAACAATCATTGACGAAGCAATCCCAAGAGATCAAGGTATGAAGAATATGACAAGTCTCGACAGTACTCGAAAACCTATGATTGTCTGAAATCACTTCAACTTAAGGTTCCTGCCTCGCCAGTGCGCTACTGGCTGCAGTGAACCCTCAGTCTCCATAATCCAGCTAATGGCTGCAGCACGCAACTGTCATGCCATAGTAGGTCATCGAATAGCCTATCGACTTTATCCCTAGGAATTTCAAAAGAGTTTCAAGGAATTCAAAATAAGTTTCAATAGTCCAAGTCATGAAGATGGTGAAGTTACCTGACTGTTAGAATACAAGGATTTATTAGGTACTAATAGACGACAAGGGATCCAATCAGTGAATACAAAAGGGCAACCAGGGAGATTTAAAATTTCAGACGGGGAACGAAGTTTCAAATTATAACAGAATTTCAACTGATATCTAGAATGGTAACAAGATTCCATATGTGGGACGTTATCCCGAAAGGATAACAGAGTCTCGAAGAATAAACTGAGGCAAGGTATTAGATAGGAGACAAGATCGAAAAAAATAGTGGACCAACAACTCTCGACTAGAAAATCAAAGTCATGAATGAGGAAACAAGTCTCGAATAGGAAACGAAATCTTCAAACCCTCAAAGGTATCCTCAACAATGTCCTAAATAGGACGAAGCACAATAATGCTTCGAATGAGGAACAGGGTTTCGAAATAAATCTCGAGTAAGAATTAAATCTTAATTAACACGAAGTTTGATAAAAGAACAAAATTTACAATTAGGAGCCATCACTAGGAAACAAGGTCATGGTTTTCAAACAATATCGAATTGTGGGTCTGAAACAAGTTTGTCGAATATGAAACAATATCTTGAAATAAGTTTCGAACATCAATCAAGGTTCCAAAATAGAAACAAGAAGTTTCAAAAAAATGATCAATGTGTTAGGAGGAATTTAAGGGGAGACTGGATTATTAATCAAGATACATGGTTTCCCAACCATGCAAAAGAAATCTTCTGTCTTCAGTCTATCTTCAGTGTTCTTCCGGGACTGGAATCTCTTCAACCTTCTTCAACTGTCCTGTCGTAGGCCGGTCCTTGCGGTAGTGCTCCATGTGGTTGCTGATTCTGAAAAGGTGGTTCCCTTTTGTTGTAGTCTGATGCTCCTCGCGCTTGTTCTCGGGCAGTGTGATCAACATTCTCCAGCAGTCCTTGACTTGGTGGGCAGGCGATCCGTAGTACAGTATAGCCTCCGTCTTTTGCGGCATTCTTTATAGTGGCATCCTGAGAGGTGGCAGAAATTGTAAATGATCGTCGGCTGGATCTGAATCTGGATCTCCCGCTGGGCTGAAGTGCAGGACTCTGGCAGAAATATATGGCTGCTGGCGTGCTGGCTGCTGAGATCTGCTCCTGATGATACGACTGGTGGTGTGACCGAAGAAACGCTGACTGAGTGTTGTGACGCTTTGCGGGTCCAGGGTAGTTGTTGTCTTCGTCATAAGTCTTCGTGTCGCTCCTGGGCTTTAGCTTCCCATCTTGTTGTATGTGCTACGAGCTGGATCTCCCGGTTGGTGACTTCAATCTTCAGAGGAGTCGGGTTCTCAGGGACTTGAATGATCTTCAGTTGCGACTCCAGGTTCTTGATCTGCTCCTTGATGCAAGATACATGCTCGGTGTCGGAGAAATCCAAGGTCTGGGGGTCTGGAAAGCAGAAGTCTTTTCTGGCTCGAGAAGTGCATGCACAAGTCTGACTTGGAAAATGACGGCTTGCTCTCTCTGGGTATCAAGGAACTCTTCAATCATCTTCGTCAACCACGTACTACCCATGGGGATAGTAGAGCGATAGAACGTAGTGGAAGCTCGGAACCGTCAAGTGCAGGTGAATTGACAGTTCTGGTGTCGCATGCTTTTGAACTATCTGCAAAATAGAAAACTGTTAAAATAACCTAGACCTACATACAACAAGTGTTTATAGAATATCAAAATACCTGATACACCTGATATACCTGATATACCCTTATTTTCCGATTTTCCTATGCTGTGATCAAGTTTCCCTAGTGTAAATCAAGTCCCCCAATAGTACGCTAAGTCCTAGGTACCATTAGGATGGACCTGCATGGGCCACCACTAAAAACATGTCACGACCCGCTCCCGAATAATCGGACACGAGTCGGACACGCCCAGCCTTCGTCGTTAGACACGACGAAGTAAGCTGTACCAGAACTAGGGAAAATCTAATAAGTCAAGTAAATGAGAAGTAATGTCATAGCATATCTATAAACGATCCCAGAATATTCAAATACATGTCTAAGCATTTTATTATTACATTCATCCAGAAATGTAACTAAAGTCTGACTAAAGTCTCAAAAGCAGGAAAGACAACTAAAAGGAAGATAACTAGGCTTCTGCAGCCTCTATGTCACAAGCAGCTCCAGCTGGCTCAAGGAAAGCAGTATCATGTCCATAGTATGTGTCACATAAAGCCTCCATCTCACCTATCATAACATATCCAGTCAGGAGCGGAGCAAAGCACAGTTCTAGGTAATGAACAATAACATAATGATATGGAAAGTAAATGCTGGAAGAACAGGATAAGAACAAGTATGTAAAGAACATGAAGATCATGAACTACTGCTATAAAGATACATGAAAGATCATGACAATGTAAGATGCAGTAAAGATCACGACTAATATCAAGATCAGGATCAAGAGAAACTAATGTAAGAACAATATCCTGAACATGTGTTTATATGTTTGAAATACTACTTAGATATGTGACCGGCTTGGGTAAGATCATGAAAGAACATGAAAGGATCCTGGAAGATCATGTAGGTACGGCTTAGGACCCGCGTGCACTGTGCGAGGCCTAAGCTAAAGATCATGAATAAGTAACCGGGTTTAGTCACATATCTAGAGTATTTCCCCACCCCAAGATACAAGTAAGAACATGAAAGAACAAGCCAGAAAGAACATGAACGTGTCGCAGTGTGTCAGCAATAAAGAACAAGGAAAATGCACTGAACAGAACCATAGAATGTACTTGCCTTGCTCCAGTAAAGTACGAGTAGGTAAAAGAGTCGGATATCCTCCTGTCATGATAATGATGTGTACAAGTTGGTTAAAACACAACTAATTCTAATTGGTTTTTATCAAGAGATTCTATTCACAAATTATTTCTAATTATAAACCTTAATTTCCATGGTATCAACATACTCACTAATCCTAATCTAGCAAGGACTCAAAATAGAGCTAAGTACTTGATATGGATATTACAAAACTTAGTTTTTTTTGGCTAAAACAATAATTAAGGGTTGATTCTTATTGGTTCTATTTAAACCTTCAATAGTTGAACTTTGTTTGAAACAAAAGCCATAACAAGATCCTGTTATAGACAGGAATTATCCTATAGCCTAGTTCCAAAACAGAGTATGGGAGGGTTCATAGGAAACTAAGTTACTAAAATAACTAACATAGCTTCTAGGTTCAACTGGGAAATGTCTCCTGTATTTACACAGGAATTAAATTCCTGGGATTTCTCAGGAATTGATCCATGTTAACACAGGATTACCCAAGTCTCAATTTCTGAGACTTAACTCAGATTCCTGGGTCCTCAAGTACTCCAGGTTCACAGAATTAACTAACATTGATTCTAGATTCAATATTTAAAACATAAAGTCCTTCCAGAACTCAAGGGTCTTATAGTAGTTGAGTTCTCTGAATGCATACAGTAATTAAAGATTCCTAGATTGAACTGACCAAGGAAATGATTTAGTCCAGGATAGGAGTAAAGCCATTTCCTAGTTTGTCCTGAGATATGCCAACACTGTCCAGTTCAATACAACAAGGATCAACCCAGTTAAACACTATTGGCCATCACTCTAAACTGGTTTAAAATTAATGCTCAGCCAGGAAGAGGCTAACCCTCAATTCAGGGGTTCAAAAATGTATACTAACATCAATCTAGAAATTACTAACAAATGGTAAAACAGACTGAAACATTGAAATTTCCATAACTGGAACCAAATGTTTACTCAGGGTTCACTCAACCCCAGTTAAAGGTTGTTACAACCCAGGTGAGTGAGACACGCACTCGAGAGGGTTGCAATTCATGAGGTGAACCTAAAACCCATCTACCAATTTTTGTCAAAACAAATCCATCTAACAGTCCCTATGAATCAGATCTCAATTCTCATATGAATTCACATATCATCCCCATGTGAACTCACATTACAGTCTCACGTGAATTTTCATAACAGATTTATGTGAAATCACATGTCAATTCCAAAAATAGGACTGAGCAATTGCCTGAACTAACAATTTAACACAAAATCCTTATTCAAGCTGAACTTGGTTCCAGCCTACACCTATCAGTCTCTGATAACTGATATGTGGAATTCAGGATACTTAGCCAATTGAACAACCCATGTTCTCAGGAACTGCTAGTACAGATAGCTACATACATTAGTCCCAATCACACAGGAATTTCTAATGTCCTGATCATTAATGGGTCACAATAATCATGGTATCCCTAAGGTTCTGATGCTTGTCCTGGTCCTAACAGAACTGATATAGGTAGCAGGTTACTAGTTCAAGTATCAAGACATCTGAACAATGTAATAGAATCAAATAAACTCTAAATCAGTTATCAAAACCAAAATAGGCATACAGTTGCTAACTTATTCCAGTCCATACTCGAATTGCTCATACTTGATTCAAGGTTCCAAGTAATACTCTCACTAATATTTAAGAGCTTTCCAGCATCTGAGCATACATAGAGGAAAACAACTCAAGGCCATACCAGTTCACCCACTGGTTTGATGAACTGATACGTGATCTCAACATCCCCCTGTCAATTTACTGTCTCAGTCACCTATAGTTGCTAGGATAGTAAATTGAGAAATGGATGTGAGATCTCCATAACTAGGGTATAGATACACATCTGGAATATAGTATGTAACAAAAGAACTTAAACATACCAAAACTTCCAACCTGGTATTCCTACACATCTAGCCATTAGAGTAGAGTTCTTATAATTTCTTCTTCACGAAATCAACTGTTCCTCCCATCCTACTGATACTATAGTCAACAGTAGTTGAACTCAACCTTAGACACACATGGATATAGGTTGATACAGCTAATCGGAAATGAATTTTTAGAAAAAAGAGAATACCTGCAGAGATTCGAATTGTCCTATCAAATTCTTCCACCACCCATTGTTGCTCGAGATCTCCTTAGAACAGAGAACACAATCACCATCTATCCATATACACACACAGCCAAAAACTTAGATCAAAGGATCAAAAGAGGTTGAGACTCACCAATTCGAATTGTACAGATCTCGATCGTTAGCTCGATTTATCCAATCCCGATCTCGATCTATAAGCGGATATAAAACTTGAAAAATGAATCAAATAATCACTGAATCAATAATATAGGTAGTCGATCTCACCTAAATATCAACAATTCCAGATTGATGGTGTGTGATCAAGAACTCGTCGGGAACTCTCAGATCTGAAATTTCAGATCGACCAGTGCATTTAGAAAGAAGAAGATCAACTGATCAAAGCATTCAATCAAGATAGGTGGAATAAATTACCAAAGTTGCTGGATCGATTGAGGATGAAGCTCCTGATCCCCAAATTCCCATGGCTGCTCAATGGAGATTTGTTTTAAGAGAGGAGATGGGAATGAACTTTTGTGAGAGAGAAGAGTAAGGATTGAGGACCACTCATCGATCCTTTATAGATCGATGGTTGCGTGAAGGAGAGGCAACAATCTGGCGGGAAATCCTTCTCTCCACTGGCAGATTGTTAACAGGAATGAAATTTCGAATTTAGAAAGTATCAGTGAAGAATAAAAGCTAGAAAGAAACACAAGGTTCCCTTGGAATGCTTCCTAGGCATCTCTACCAGGCTTTTGGGCTGGGCCTTTGGAATAGGCTGAACGAAAGAAATGGATTAAATAAGGAAATGGGTTAAAATTGGGAAGCCCATCCCAACAGAAGTCAGGAAGTTTATTTAGCCCATAAATATTTAAGGTGTTTAACAATTTTAAATTGTTAAATCAAAATAATGTAAGGCTAAAAGAAAAAAGAAAAAAAAATTTAAAATTTTAGGATAGTGGAGTTACACATCTGTCTCTCCCTACATACGGACAATGTTTATGGCAGGAGATGATCACGAAGGGCCTAGTGATCGACAACGACTAGAAGCACTTGAAGCCATGATCCTAACCTTGGTCAAGTTAGTAGACGAGATCAAAGCTGCCTTGCTGACTCAACCAAAAAGGATACCTAGGCAAACAAGTTTGGGCCCTACAGTTAACGCAGACTCAAATACGATCGCTCCTCCTCGGGGCGACAATCCTCCTAGAATATCTGCTACCTCAGCTGCAAACGAGGCTAGGGAGGCAAGGAGAGAAGTTCAGGAGCTTCGAGCAATGTTCATTACCCGAGACTCCTCACGGAACCTCAGAATACGGTAGCCATATCCCGTTGCATGGAGAGACGTTCCTTTTTCTCCGCGGTAAAAACCATTTTACATCGATTCTTATGACGGAAAGACCTCTGCCAGCCGGTACATGACTTATTTTGAGGTCACAACAGACCACTTGCCGTATAGTGACGCCATCCTCACACGATTATTTATTGGAGCGTTGGAGGGAATCACGTTCGACTGGTACCGCAACCTCCCGGACAACTACATCCATTTCTTCGACGACTTCAAACGCATGTTCCTGGAAACGTTCTACAAAGTGGGACATGACATGACGATGTCGTCTCTCATGGACGTCGTTCAGGGAGAAAGGGAGCTAACGAGAAACTACATCGAGCGGTTCCACCAAACCGCGATGAGATTACACCAAGGCAATCCCGAAAGCTCCTTGATCAAAATCTGCCAAAAGAAGTTGCTCCCCGTAATTAGCCTCTGGATGGGCGAAGATCAATTCAAGGACTGGACGACTTTCATCATAAGCGCTACCAATACGGAGGCAAAGTTAAAGAAGGCTCGCTAGCTAGGATTGTACATCCCAGATGGAGAGGACAAGGGCAAACGTCCTGGTACCACCACCAACAACAACAGTGGAGGCACCACCAATAATCGGGACACCAAGGGCAAACAGGCCATGGTTGCTGGTACAACTAAAAAGCCTGAACAGAAGCAAGCAAAAGTTCTGAAGCCCAAAGAGATGACATACTCTTTTGAAGATAGCCATGTCAAGCCTATCTTCGACATGCTCGTGATGGCGGGTAGGATCCGACTCCGCGATGTAGAGCACGAGCATCGACCAGCAGAGATTGAGGATTCGAAGTATTGTCACTTCCACCGCTTTCTCCACCACCCTACGCAAAAGTGCTTCACATTAAAGCGGTACATCCAGAACCTCATCAAATCCAATGCTTTGTCGCTAGATTTTGAAGAGGTTACCATGGCTACAAACATCATATCCGTCCAGTTCGGCAACTTCCCCCAACAAAACTCAAGACGGGGTAGTACCTGTACCCCGACCAACGATGGAGGTCACTAACCTTTCACCTTCCCGGAGCCAGACGACTGGATTAGTACCTCTCACCACGTCACGAGGGGAGGTCTTGTGGGTCCACCCAGACTTAGTGCCCGAAGTTACTCAGGCCGCCATCTTCAACTACTAAAACGAAGGGCAAGAAGTCCAGATCTTGCCATACGATCTCAGCCGAAGCTGAGGAGACGATAGCCGTTGTTACCCAGTCTGGCGCACAATTCCAGCCCACTCTGGGTAATTCAGTCGAGGACCCTCAGCCGACAACGTTGCCTGCTACTGATGTTCCGGGACCATCTTAGACTCCACCGGTAGACAGATCCAAGCCGAAGTAGACCCGCTTCGACAGGCCACTCCGTAAGGATGCACCTCAGGGCTGGAGAGACCTTACAACTTTGACATACTAGCACAACTGGCTAATACGCCAGCAAAGTTGTCGTTATACAAGATCCTAAGGCTCTCCAAGGATCTTCGCGTCGTATTGAGCAAAGCACTCTAGAATGATGACGCCTAATTATCCCAGGTCAAGCCTACAATGGAAGACTCATCGGCAGATCTCCAGGGCAACAATTGTGCAAATGTAATGCCCAACATCGTATTCACCCCACAAGGCATGTTAATCAAGACCAACTTGCATGATTGCCCCTTGAACTATACTGGATACATAGGCGACATCAAGGTGGATCGGATGCACATCGATCTGGGCTCGTCAATAAGCATCATCCCAAAAAGTTTGCTTCAACTCCTGGGGATCCCTATGCACCGGCTAGCATCGACCAATACTGCCATTAGCGGTTTTAACTCGGGAAGAAGTTATCCCCTGGGAAAGATCCGCTTGAAATGTCAGATCGGAGATCTGAGGACGGAGGTTACTTGCTACGTCATAGACGCAGATACATCCTATAATATCCTCTTGGGGTGTCCATGGATACATGACGACATGATCGTGCCGTCCACACTCCACCAGTACTTCAAGTTTGTCAGTAAGCACGGCTTCGTGAAGACGGAATTCGCTGACATCGATCCCTTCAAAGGGGTTGAGTCTTACTATTCTTCTGAGGCTTGTCTATATGAGGAATCTAGGAAGCACATAACGGACGAACTGGAGGCCATAACAGGGTCAGAGAACCTCCGAAAATCTATCTCCAGGCCCGTAAACCGGGCAAAGTCGCACCCCTTGTCGTAACTTTGCATAAAGAGGTGCCCGGTTCCCCCGCCCCAGCTGCACAGTTGGAATATATGGTCATCTGACTCCCGAGGTCCAGCAAGGAGCCAAAACCCGTCGTGGAGCCGATGGTGATCCGATTGCCAAAATCCAATCAAAGGCGATCGAAAGATGCGAGGCCCTCTGTGGAGCTGATGGTGATCCAATTGCCAAAATCCAATCAAAGGCGATCGGAAGATACAAGGTCCTCTGTTGAGCCGATGGTTATCTGCCTCCCAAGACGAGCCGACAGCCAAGTGTTGATCCGAGGCCCTCAAGCAAATCGATGCCACAAGCAGAGCCCTTGGTGATCAAGCTGCCCAAGACGTCGCCCCAGCCTCTGGTCACACAGGAGGTAGCCGAATACGAGGTAGAACTCGCAAAATATCTGGTTGCACATGTTGATAGTCCCTCGACTGATGATATAATTCCTCTCGATAAAATACCTTATTTTATCAATAAAAGGTTGCCGTTGAACTATCATGAGTGTAATAAGCTTAATCTGATGTATGTTATCGAGCACAGTCTGGACATTAACCTGCATACACAGGTGACAATCGTCCATACCGCAAACTGACTTACTCCCATTAGAGGTGCCTACTTTCTAGTCCCAGGCAGAAGAAAAGGGGATCACACGATCATCTTTAGCCGAAAAGAAGGTCCTCAACATTTCATGCCAGAAGAGTTCGATCTCGAACCCGACTGTAAAACCCCTAAATTTCTACTACATTTTTTTTAAAATAAATATGGTATTTATTTTTGTACTTCGTATTTGTACGTCACGTACGAGTTTGTATTTCGTAAATTTCTCGTCAATTGCGAATAAGTGCGAAGTACATATTTTTATAAAACGTTTTAATTATATAGATGTAGAAAATATTTCAAAATAATATACGATAAATATTTTGTATTGCTTGAAGTTGTAAATGCGTCGCGCCGAAAATTGCCAAACTTTAATTTTATTTTTTTAAAAGGCCATTTTATTTTATGATACAAGTATAACTAGTAATTTAGAAAAATTGTGTTTTATATAACTATTATTTTTGCATGTGAGTGTAAATATATTTGCATTTTCGAAATTAATTATTATCATTAATATATTATTTCGAAAAAGGTATATTAAATATGGGTTGATTTAATATGTAATTAATTATGGTGATTTAAGCTGGAAAAAAACTTTATTAAGTTATTTAAATACAGTTTAAATTAGAGGTAGAACCTATCTACATTAGAATATATTTGATTGAGTTACTTTTAAATCAATTTGAAATTAAATAGTGGAAAATCTAAGGGGAATTAAAACTCTTCTTAGTCCTTATCTAGATAAGACTTTTGTAAACCCCCAAAATTTTCAAAATAAATATTTATGGAATTTTTGGATTTTTAAATAACTATTTATTGACTTATAATATAATTGGTATTATTTTACATTTATTTAGTATAGTGCTCATTAGTGAATTTAGTATAAAAATATATAAAGCTATTTTTCTAGTACATTAAGGATCTAAAATATATTATACAATTTTTCTCAAAATTTTAGGATTTATTTCATAACTTTTATTACTTTTTACATGTTACTTATATTGCACACTATTTACATAATATAGAATAAATGTCAATTTAGAATTAAATATTTCATCTTATATAAATGATATTAGATGAAGGTTGTTTAAATAAATATTAACTCTATTTATTATCTATAGTAATTTTAAATAATGTTATAAATAATTTAGATAAATATAAACTATATTTTAAGTTAATCATAATCCTAAGTCTAATAGGAAAGCATCCATATCTATATTATATCATAACAAAGTAACTCCTATCAATTTAAATCAAATCATGTCTAATTTAGGAGGTAAATCTGAAATAAGTACCTATATAAACCCAATACATTTCCGTCCTATCAACCATAATTCGAAATTATTTTTAGTCCAATAGGAACTTAAAAATTCGTCATCAGAATTCAGTCCCGCTTTTTAGTATTAAGAGCAACTTGGAACGACGATATCTCCTAGCTTTGAACTCCGTTTTGCCTCCAATTTTTTAAAAGAAGCGTATCGAGGTAAGCTTTCCATAAACATATTTTTATAACAAAATTTGTTCTGTAGATTTCTGCAAAACTATTTGAATATCTAGTGTCCCAAAAATAAACGTGTTTCAGTATTTTTACAATTTCGGGAGATTCTGGAAACGAAAATGCGATCCGTTTAGTTTTTCAAAAAGCTGATACAAAAATCTATACCATATCCTAATTTTGAAATTTATTAAATAAATCTAATAGGTATAGTATTAATTATAATTAGATAATAGACTATTTTCATCATCCGGAGATGTTTGTTTTGACCTTAGTTCCTCGGCAACCGTTGTTCCACCTACTTTTCTGTCTGATCTTCGCCACCACAGTGCTTAGGACCCAGGAAAGTATACCTTGCTATAATTAACTATCATATTATTTATTTTATGTATTTATTTACTTTATTTCATATTTATTAGTTTATAAACTGTGCGTCCAAGCCATACTTGGGTGCAAGCGACTCTATTAGTCGTTACTTTATTTTATGCATGTTGACTTAGTTTTAGTGGACTACCTTCTTGTTATGGGATATTCTCATATCTCCTTGGCCATGACACACACACTACATGGTTTGAGACATTTGCTAGGGATACGACTTATTGACTGGCCATCTCTATTGTCGTGTGACGGATAGATCGTAACTGCTATGATTAAGGTATAAAGACAAGCAGTTACAAAACTGGGCATGTCATGGACATGACTTGGTCAATGTGGAAAATATTGGGGAGGACAGTCACTAGTGCGTATGGAAAGCCAAACAGGTAAACCATAGTTTTCGAAAGGAACTATGGCAAGATTATATTTGCAGATATCCTCTGACGTTTTGGACGTTACGGCCGGAGACGTATGGCTGGATGCCAGTTACGTACTTATAGCCTAAATCCCACCATGCGCAATGAAAGTTGTCCTCTAAATTGCACATTAGACGGTTAGAATCCCCTTTGCATATTTGTGTCTAGGATAGTCTTTTGTATATTATTTTATTATTCTGACAGTTCATATTAGCATGTTCTTCCTGTATCTTGTTACGTCCCTCTGAGGACCTAGTGATTTCTCCAGGTGTGTTTGTAATTTTTGCAGGTGCTCTAGCCAAGGACATAGTTTACAATCTTCCTTCGAGATGATTGCTCTTGGACTCGTCATTTGCTTCGCTCGACCAATTCTTCCTTTGTATATTTCTCTTATTTTACTTGTTGGTAGTGGATATGTCTCCGTACAACGTTTTGTACAAATGACTTTAATAAGCTAATTTTATGATATATTGGTTTGTGGATGAGATTATTTTCATGGTTACTATATTTTACAGCTTATGTATAGATACGAGGTTTCCATATATTGGAGTATGCTTCGTATGTATACAGATGGCATGTCTATGTATCTAGTCCTAAGCATTTGAGACTGGGGCGTTACACCGATACTGGATGATTGTCGCTCTATCTATATAGTTCTCGAGCTAAGTATTTCATGCAAAAGTAAGGGTACGACATGGAGACTACCCCAGGTTACGGCAACGGCCGGCAATCGCCTCTGCAGCTGTCAGCCCCGGCTGGGAAACCTCAGGATTATTACAGCAAGTCCAGACACGATCTCGGTTATGTTACACTAGCAACAACGCCGGAAAGCTCCAATGAGGAATGCGAGTGGCATTCTCACTCATCTGAATCGCCTACATACGATTTCGATAATAGCATTGGAGATATATTCAGGCAGACATTGTCTGTCAACATGGCATCCGCTAACATTCAGAAAGAAGACAGATCTGTTCGAATCTATTGAATTGGAGCCATGGGCCCAACAGCTGGATGCACAGTAGGAGAAGCGTTTTGAACTACGATTCCCTCCCACTGAAGATGAGGTCATGCAAGTTGACCTCGGTGATGGATCCTCCTCGAAGCCAATCTTTATCAGTAAAAACCTGACGGACGATGAGCGGGAGTCATTGTTGCAACTCGTCAGAGAATATATCGACGTCTTCGCTTAGAGCTATGAAGACGTGCCAGGGATAAACCCCAAGATCGTATTTTATAAGCTCAATATTCATCCGGACGCAAAACTAGTCAAATAACAGCAACGGTGGTTCCGTCTAGACATCATGAACTCTATCGAAGTAGAAGTAAACAAGCTTATAGCTAGCAGTTTCATCCGCAAGGAGCAGCACCCAGACTGGGTAGCTAATATAGTACCAGTCATCAAGAAGAACGAAAAGATATGAATCTGCATCGACTTTCCCAATCTGAATGCGGCATATCCTAAGGATGAATTCCCTCTTCCGATCACCGACATAATGATCGATAATATGTGTGGCTTCGAGCATATGTCCTTTATGGATGGATTTTCAGGGTACAATCAAATCAAAATGTCTCCAGATGATGAGAAGCATACGTCATTCCGAACACCGATCGGCGTGTATTGTTACACAGTCATGCCCTTCGGCCTGAAGAACGTCGGTGCTACATATCAACGAGCTATGAGTGTCATCTTCATAGATCACTTGCATAAGACGGTGGAGTGTTACGTTGACGACATCGCCGTTAAAAGCCGCTCCAAGGATGATCACTTACATGATTTGAGGACAGTATTCGGCCTTATGCGAGCGCATAATCTGAATATGAATCCTACCAAGTCCTTCCTAGATGTGTCCAG
Organism: Iris pallida; assembly: GCA_029216955.1. Classification (NCBI taxonomy): domain Eukaryota; kingdom Viridiplantae; phylum Streptophyta; class Magnoliopsida; order Asparagales; family Iridaceae; genus Iris; species Iris pallida. Next base: position 9,805,751 of record JANAVB010021599.1, on the reverse strand, counting down.
CGAGAAATTTTTGAGCTTTGTCATTACTTCCCGGGTATTCACATAGACCCCGTAAAATAAAAGTAATCCTGGAGATGAGTCCACCGAGGAACATCCGCGAACTCCGAGGCCTTCATGGAAGACTAGCCTACATCAGGAGGTTCATATCTAACCTCTCAGGGCGATGTCAACCATTTACACAACTCATGAAGAAAGGCGTCTCTTTCGTATGGAATGAGGAATGTCAACACACCTTTGATGAAATTAAGGAATACATGTCGAATCCACTGGTTCTGGTTGCCCCGGTCGTCGGAAAGCGCTTCCTGCTCTATATACGGGCATTGGAACACGCCCTCGACATCTTGTTAGGACAGAATAATGATGCTGGGCACGAACAAGCCATCTATTACCTTAGCCGAATGATGGTGGGGCCGGAGCATAGGTACACCATCGTGGATAAGGAATGCCTTACCTTGGTGTTCGCCATTCAGAAAACACGACACTATATGACAGGACAGACCATCCATGTTGTCTCACGAGTTAACCCCTCAGGGTTCTCATGACCAAGCCAGGGGCTCTCAGTTCTCGTCTAGCCACCTGGGCGATATTGTTGTCCCCCTATGACATAGTTTTTGTTCCACAAAAGGCTGTCAAAGGTCAAGCCTTGGCTGAATTGTTAGCAGCCCATCCTGGCTCAGAAACAGCCAAAATCTATGAAGAAATCCCAGACGAAGTCGTTAACTCAAACATGACTTCACATGATGCCGTTTGGCAAATTTTCTTCGACGGTGCTTCAAGGACGGGGCCCTAAGGTGATATCGTCGCTGGAGTCGGGATAGTATTAATTTCTCCCTCTGGATTGGCAGTCAATCAGACATATTCTCTTACAGAACCCTGTTCAAACAATGTCGCTGAATATAATGCTCTCAGGCTCCGACTCGCAAACGAAGTGGGGGTCGAATACCTAGAAGCGTATGGTGACTCACAGTTGATTGTTAATTAAATCCGAGGCTCGTACGAGGTTCGCAACGAGGACCCGATTCCTTATCATCAGACAACAATTACCATCATTGCAACCTTGGAGGGGTTCTTTATAGAGCATGTACCTAGGCTCCAAAATATTGAAACCGATGCCCTAGCAGGCCTCGCCACTTCCTTGGCGCTTCCAAACCATGCTCATCATCTAGTCGACGTGATAGGCCATGAGCTGGTTTGTCCCAAAAATAACGTTCAACTGGGTACGAGTTACTCCGCCCAGATAACCAATGATGTACAAGACTGGAGACTCTCGTTCATTGACTTTGCAGTCTACGAAATTCTGTCAGAGAATGTGAAAGAAGCAACTTCAATCAGAAGACGTTCTCTCAGATTCTTTTATGATACCGAGACAAAAATATTATATCGACGATCCTACGACGGGCTACTGTTAAGATGCATGTCAAATGCAGAAGCCAAGGAAGCCCTACGCGAGGATCACGATGGCGTTTGTGGAACTCACCAACCTGGCCCGAAGTTGCAAGACCGTCTCCGCCGGATGGGCTATTACTGGCCTACAATGGTAGAAAATGCAATCGATTATGCAAAGAAGTGTAAGGCTTGTCAGATCCATGCAGACTTCATACATCTGCCATCCAAATTATTGCACCCAACAGTGGCTTCTTGGCCATTTGAAGCATGGGTGTCATGACCCGCACCCAATGTAAGGGTACAAGTGCGTAACAACTCCCAGCCTACGTCGCGAAATCGGCGGTAGAACGCTGTTTTAGGTCACTATCTAAACCAACTCACGCAATTATATAATGTACTTGTCTTAAATCTCAACTCCGAACGGAGGACAAGTACAGAAATAATATAACTCAATCACAGTCTAAGCACGATATGATAACATAGAATTTTATAACTAAAAGAAATAATAAAAACTACTAAATGATAGTATCTCAAAACAACTCAAAATAAGTCAGCTCTTAAATTATTACAACTCAAGTTCTAGTAAAGAAATCTAAAACAGTCTACTAAACTAGTCTCCCGGTCACTCCTGAGAGTCAGGACCAAAGGTAGCTAATCCCTCTCCAGATCCATAGTGAGTAGCGCATGCATCCTCAAGGCTAATATCTGTAATATTTTCAACAGGTCCAGTCAGGACAGGAACGAATACATCTTATCAAGTAAATACAAGTAAATGACAAATACTATAAAACAATTATAGACAATTATATTGATGAAGCATGGGAGTTCGAGACAGTTTAAGATGTAAAACAATAGTTAAAAAAACAAGGAAAGTAAAAGCTGTGAAACAGAATATCATGTCAATGAAGACTTTAAATAAAAGCTAGCTGAACTAGAATAATGTGATATGAGTCCAGTGGTACAATATATGTCAAGTGTGATTCCAACCAATGAGTCAAGTAGGGAGATTCTTTAACGGTTCTTGTGATGATTCTAGTAAGATTCTTGTGGTGATTCTAGTAAAGATTCTTGACAATACTTACAGTTTGTTTTAAAATACTGAGATCGACATGTAAACGGCTAGGGGTAATTCGGCACATCATACACTGGCTAAGTGTGGGATGGCTATCGTTCTTGTATAATTCACAGGGAGGTGGTTCGAGTATTTAGGAATATTTACATGTTTACACAAATATTTCCCCGCCTGACAAATAAGAGTGAATCCATAACATGACACATAAATCGAGAACAAATCTAGCCAGAACATGAAGGTGCTTGTAGGTGATTCTTGTAGTAATTCTTGTAATAGAGGCTAGCCAAGTAAGGTGTGTGTGTCGTATACATGAATTCCAGAAATATCATTCCGTGTTTGTAACCGAGAATCAAATAGAACTGACTAAAACTGAAATATAGAAATTGACAAGTAAATGAAAGAACTATCAGAGAATGTACTCGCCTAGTATTTCAAATGCCTGATGGGAATATGAGTCCAAACTTGAGTCACGAAGTCCTATTTAGAACAACCATATGTTACAAAGTGTCTAATATGAAATAAGAATAGCCTACAATGCATTCTAAATGATTCTAGATCCTTCTAGGTCAAAGTCGACCCTTGGTCAACTCTGTTCAACTAAAGGTCAATTAGTCTTTTTACTAATTTTTAGGTCAAGCACAAGTTTTCAAGTCATTCTAAGTTCGTTTGAGTAGATTTGGATCAAGTTTGACCCAAAGTTGAATTTTGTCAACTTGGTCAACTCGTCGGTCGACTCGGCCATTCTAGGCTCCTTGGGTCAATCCTAATCTGACTCAATACTCCCTAGGTCACATTCACAAGCAATTTATTACATATATATATATATATATATATATATATATATATGTCACAACCCGCACCCTAAAGTAAGGGCACGAGACGTGGGTACGTCCAGCCTACGCCGCAGTGTCGGTGGTAGAACGCTATCTTAGGTCAACATCTAACAATATAAAGGTACCTGTACAGTATATACTCTCCGAATGGAGGTGACATAGCAGATACAGTCTCAATCACAACTAAGGTAGAGCAAGATAAAAGATAGGTAAAACATGAAATCCAAAAGAGATACAGCAGATAGAAGTCTAAGTGTCTAAGATACACAAACCCAGAAAATATCTCAAAGCTCAATACAGTAATCCATAAAGTGAATACATCTCAAGACAACTGAAATAACTATCTATACAACCTCTACTGTGTCTCCTCTAGGCTAGCAGGCAACCTCCAGGTTATCTGTAAAATTTATCAACAGGTCCAGTCAGGACATGAGCGAGCACAATACATCTCAACAAGTCATAGCAGGGAAGGAAATATAATCATGCTAGAGAATAAAATACAGGAAACTGAAGAATAGCATAATGTAAAAGAGAGACTGTAAGTAAATATCTATGATATATATAAAAGAGAGAGTGCTAGTGATTCAGAGTACAGGATAAACATGTGAATGGCTAAGGACTGATTCATGATTACACTACGAAATTGATTCATGATTACACTACTTGGAATTATCACATGTTCATTTATACTCCCCCATCCCCAATCAATACACAAGGATCCAGTCAAGTTACGTTAAGATTCATGATTATACTACGATGCCCATAAGGGGATTCATGAATTGATTCGTGAAAGCTCGGTGATCATGAGGGTACATGAGTCACTAGCTGATTTCCGAAGATTCATGATAATAGAAGCATGAGATACGTGATGTAAGTGAAACACACGAGACAAAAGTATCCGATGCTCCCGAGAGGGATAACATCTCATAAAGGGATCCATATAGTACCAATCCGTGTTACCAACGTGTCAGCATCAAGTAAGATAATCTAAAGCAGGAAATATAATCCTAAGCAAGATATGAAATGATCAGAGAATGTACTCGCCTGCTATCTGAATGTCCAAAGGAAATGTACTGTCCGAGGAGAGGTGTCTGGCTCCAATTTAGAACAGCACAAGTCACAACAGGTCCAAAATCGTAGAATAAAGCTCTACTATGCATTCTACATGATTCTAGGTCATTCTAGGTCAAAATCAACTCTTGGTCAACTCTAGTCAACAGTACTAGTCAAACTAGGTTAACTAGGCAGTACTAGGTCTAAACCTAGACTAACAAGTCTCATTAGGCCGAACCAAGCCTAGACTATCACTCACACAAAATCACAAAGCTACACAAGTTATCAAAACACATTACATATATATTCATATATATTTTTATTACAAGCAAAGTGCATAAAGACAAGGAGTGAGTGATACATGAATGTGGATATGGCAATGTGTACATAGCAGTACAATGTGTTCAAGTGTGAGGGGGTTATGTTAGAAGGATAACATTTAGCAAGGGTTTATTGTGTCACATAGAAGAAATAACATGTAAAGCATAGGTTTAGCAAGTGTGTGTGGGTGTTAATCATAACAAAAGGGTTTATTTATACATCAAAGGGTTTACTCATAACAGTAAGTAGGTTTTATGTGTATTCATGCTTGGGGTTACTGTCAACATGTACAAGGGGGTTTTAACATATGAAAATGGTGCTAAGTGCTAATATGGCATCGTACATTCCTATCATGTTGGCATTCATATATAGCATACATTCATACTTGATTACGTTACTTACTTACATATGGATACTTGCATACATGTTTCAATACCTTGTATTACCCACATGCTTGCATTTCATCCATTCATTCATGCATTGCATTGCATTCATTCATTCATTCATGCACCTATACATACATATTTGAATACATTATATACTTTCATACATTATATCATTTATGCATACTCTATATTATATTATATTCTCTTAACACACACATATATATATACACATGCATACATACATATTTGTACATACAAGGATACACAAAATGCATATATCGTATAGTAATCTTCTACTTAAAATCAATACTGTACAAATTAAGCATTCATTAAATTCAAGGATTAAATTATGTTATAGATCTTTGTGTTAGCTTTTCGAAACTTTAAACGGATCGCATTTTCGTGTCCGGAAGCTTCCGAAATCGTAAAAACACTGAAACGCGTTCGTCTTTCGTACAGCTGACACTCAAATACTTTTATAAAAAGTTTCAGAACGAATTTGGCTTATTAAAATATATATTTGGAAAGCTAACTTCGATACGGTTCTTTTAAAAAAACGAAAGATAAATCGGAGTTTTAAGCTAAAAGTTATGAAATTTTCAAGTTGCTATTGCTACTAAAAACGTGGATAAATATTATGACGAATTTAGGTAGTTTGAGACAAAAGAAACACAAGTATATAACATAATATATCAAAAACTCACTCTCTACACTAATATTTATATATGAGACACTATAGAACACATCTCCAATACAAAAATATGAGAACTAACATGTAATAATTCATTCACACATAACAACAACACATAGTGTGTCCAAATTTGGGATTTTCCCACATGGACCCAATAACACATCAAGGACACTCCTAAATGCTCCAAATGGACCCAAAATAGACACAAATGGAGACACAACCATGGAAGAAATTCCTATGGGTTCAAAACATTCCTAAATGCATGAGAGTTTGGATTAGAGGGTAGATTTTACCTTCCGGGAGGTAAAATCTCAAGAACTCCTTCCGATACGACACCGACACGAAGGGATCTCCAAATAGACACAAAACAATGCAAACTCCTCCCAAACTTGGCTAGCACCTCCTCTTGCTTGAGTAGAGAAGAAATGGAGAAGATTGGATGGAGGAATGGGTTGATTTGGAGATGAAATCAATGGAGGTTTTTCTCAAATTTGGGGAAGAACTCAAGGAGATGAAAAAAGAGGCTAAGAACAAAATGAATGATAACTCATTCCCCTCCTTTGGTGGCTGGCCATATTGGCTATTTCTCCCATTTTGGCAAAGTCCAAAATATCCCTCTTGTCCCATTAGGTTCAACTTAAGTTAGGTTAGGGTTTGGGGCTAAAATAGACTAGTTTGAGTCTCAAATAACCCAACCCAGTCATGAACAATTAGCCCAACCATACTAACTTAAATATTGTCAAATGTGGGCCATGTCTAACTAATGAGTGGGTCCACACTAGAGTCGAAGCTACCCCGGGTCTCCGATACAAGTCGGATTGAGTTAAAATTCGAACCCGACTCAAACAACCACAAAACAATATCATAAATAATAAAATAAATCAAAAAATATTCAAAAATAAAAAATAACCAAAATACCCATATTATTGAAAACTGGAGGTGATAATATATATATATATATATATATATATATATATATATATATATATATATATATATATATATATATATAAAACCTAGATAAGATCGTGTAATCTTGGGGCTCAAGATCATCCGGACAGGTACTGGAATAGCGCTGTCACAATCTCATTATATTGAGAAGATGCTCACTCGCAACGGGTATCAAGATCTTCCTATTATTGATACACCGTACCGGAGTGATCAGAAGCTGGAGCCAAATTCGAGGGAAAGCGTCAGGCAG